>CM077079.1:149757487-150065930 GCA_039513925.1 Platanthera zijinensis
ATCAGTCAGCGTCGATGATGGGTGGGTATATCCGGGCATTCTCGACGAATTCGTCGGGTATCAAAAATGATTCCCGACGAATTTCCCTTAACCAGTTTATCGGAAATCCTTGCGTTGAGTGCGTTGAGTATCAGTCAGCGATACTCGACGATCAGTGGGTATATCCGGGCATTCTCGACGATTTCGTCAGGTATCACTCAACCCATCACTCCGTTCAACACACTTGATACCTTTTGCCAGTGCACCCCGAGCCCGAGTCAAGTCTCTTGACTCAGAACTCGTGCGAGGGGGGGGGGGGGGGGCTAGCGCGAATTGGGACGTTACAAATCCTATAAACAAAATAAAAAGATTTCGTCCTCGAAATCAGGCTGAGGCTATGGGGAGTAAAGCATAAAAAAATAATATATGCTTTTAAATAAAACTACCTGAAGCGAAAAACTCTGGGTAGCGTCCTTGCATCAAATCCATCGGCTCCCATGTGAATTCCTCCTTCCCATGATTAGACCACAACACCTTTACCAAGGGAACACTTTTGCGGTGCAAGGCTCTTATCTCATTATCAATGATCCACACCGGCTCCAGTCGCACAGATCTGTTAGACGCCACAGTACCAACAGTTGGTGGGATGTATTGTTCGGGCCGCAACAGCGCCATCCGAAGCGACGATACATGGAACACATCGTGGAGATTCTCTAGCTCAGGCGGTAGCACCAGCCGATAGGCCAAAGGGCCAATCCTTTCCAATATGACATATGGCCCAACATACCGTGGGCTGAGCTTCTTCACTCCCCGCACCCGTGACACTCCATGCATCGGCCGGATTTTCAGGAACACTTTATCACCCACTTGAAATTCCACCATACGGTGCCTTGCGTTGTAATACTTTGCCTGCCGACTTTGATCCTCTAGCATACGATCCCGTATCAACCTAACCACCACATCCGTGTCATCTATATATTCAACACCTAAAGTCTTCGGGTCTTCATCTTGTACCCAAGACAAGGGGGGTCCTACACCTCCTTCCATATAGGGCTTCATGGGGCGCCATGCCAATGCTAGCTTGATGGCTGTTGTTGTAGGAGAATTCCACTAAGGGCAAGAGTCTTTCCCACGGCTCTCCCCTATCTATCACACACAACCTCAACAGATCCTCCAATGTTCGGATGGTCCGCTTAGACTGCCCGTCCGTCTGAGGATGAAATGAGGTGCTGAAGGTAAGGCGCGAGCCCAAATACGCCTGTACCGCCTTCCACTCCTTAGAGGTAAAGCGACCATCACGGTCCGAAACTATCGTCTTAGGTACGCCGTGATACCGTACAAACTGCTCCACGAAAAGGCATACTAAGACATCCACATGAGCCTCCTTCTTCATAGGAATGAACCGAGCAACTTTCGTCAGGCGATCAACGATCACCCATACTAAATCATTTCCTGAGCAGGAGCGAGGTAGCCCATGTACAAAGTCCATGAAAATATCCTCGAACTTCCACTCGAGGATTGATAATGACTACAATAGTCCACCGGGGCTCCTGTACTCCGCCTTCACTCTTTGGCAGGCTTCATAAAGCGTGACAAAGTATCAAATATCCTTCTTCATTCCTGGCCAACACATCGTCTTCCGTAAGCCGGCGTACATCTTTGAAATTCCCGGGTGCACTGAATATCGAGAACAATGTGCCTCTCTCAAGATATCCTCCCGGATTTTATCGCCTTTGGGAATGTAGAGCAGGCCGCGAAAGTAAACGAGGCCATCCTTTAGTGTGTACTCGTTGGTAGCCCCGTCTTCGATCAACTTGAGTGCCGGGGCCAGAGCCGCATCCAATCCTTTCTCCACTCGGATCCAGTCCCGGATATCACAAACTATGCTCATGCTGGACAAGTACTCCGTATATTCTGCCGAAGGAGCCTTAAATATCAATGTAATATCCATGTCCTCAATCATTCACGCCAACTCCATGCTCATCAACCGAGACTCTGGGCTTAAGCCGGGTACTTTCTTGCTCAACGCATCGGCTATAGAGTTTGCTTTTCCGGGGTGGTAGTTCAAGGTGAACTCATAATCGCATAGAAACACTAACCACCGCCGTTGTCTTAGGTTCAACTCCTTCTGGGTATAAACGTACTTCAAGTTTTTATGATCCGAGAAGATTTCGCAGTGGACGCCGTATAGATAATTCCTCCATACATTCAAGGCGAACACCACTGCTCCTAACTCCAAATCATGCACCGGGTAATTGATTTTATGCTTCTTCAATTGTCTTGAAGCATAAGCAATCACGTGCCCGTGCTGCATCAACACTGCTCCCAACCCCTGATAAGACGCATCCGTGTAAACTTGAAATCCTTCCTTCCTAGACGGAAGGACAAGGATGGGGGCGGAGGTGAGTCTATCCTTCAATTCCTGGAATGCCGCTTCACATTGGGATGTCCACTCAAATGGCACACCTTTCTTTGTCAAATAAGTAAGCGAGAGGGCAATCTTGCAGAATCCTTTTACGAACTTGCGGTAGTATCCAGCAAGTCCAAGAAAACTCCTCACATCGGCCTCCGACTTCAAGGGCGACCACTCCTTCACGACACGCACCTTGGCCGGATCCATGGCTAGTCCAGCCCCACTGATTACATGACCCAAGAAAGCCACTTCCCTAAGCCAGAATTCACACTTGCTAAACTTGGCGAACAGGGCGTGCTCTTTTAACTTTTCCAGAACTAAGGCCAGATGCCCGGCATGCTCTTCCTCCGTCTTAGAGTAGACTAAGATGTTGTCAATAAACACAATGATGAAGACATCTAGATAGTCCTCAAACACTTTATTCATCAAGCTCATGAAAGCTAATGGGGCATTTATGAGCCCAAACGGCATCACCGTAAACTCATATAAGCCGTACCTTGAGCTGAAAGCCGTTTTATGGATATCATCCTCTTGTATTCTCAATTGATAATACCCCGAGCACAAATCCATCTTGGAGAACCAATGCGCTCCCACTAGTTGATCGAACAACTCATCGATCCGAGGTAACGGATAGGTGTTCCGTACCGTCAGTCGGTTGAGCTCCCGATAGTCTATACACAAACGCAGGGTTCCATCTTTCTTCTTAACGAATAGAATAGGGGCTCCCCAAGGTGATGAGCTGGGGTGAACAAACCCTGATTCTACCAACTCCTGCAGTTGAACTCTAAACTCTGCGAGTTCTTTTCGGGTCATTCGATAAGGGGTCCTGGAAACAGGCTTTGCTCCTGATACAAGCTTAATCTGAAAATCCACTTCTCTATGCGGGGGTAACCCTGGCAATTTCTCAGGAAATACCTCAGGGAAATCCCGCGCTACCCGCACATCCTTCACATCTACCCTCACCTCCTTCAGTTCAAAACATATCATGTAGACTTCATCCCCTCTCATATGAGCTTTCAAGGTCTGGATTGAGGATTACAATAATCGTGGTGCGAAATTTATACCTTGGAAGATTACATCAGTATCTCCATGTCTCAAATAGATTTGCTTCTTCGTACAGTCGATTCTTGCATAGTGCCAATCCAGCCACGCCATGTACAGAATGAGGTCGAATTCTGGTATTCTCAAAATTATTGCGAGGGTATCAAAGGTCTTTCCCCCAATGGTTATCTCCAACTCACACTTCACAGTTGCCGTCATCTCAGATCCGTCTGGGAGGCGTACTCTTCGAGCAATACCAGTGAAATATTGCACTCCGTGTATATCCTTGATGAAGTCTTCAGACACGAAAGAATGTGAGGCACCGGTGTCAAATAACGTATAAGCCGGTTTCCCGCTGACCAGCACAGTGCCTAAGTGTCATTAATAATACTCAAACTAGACGTCTAGTATATCTTAAACCACTAGAGGATATTGATGGAAGCAAAATGGCTAATTCAAATCGTACCTGCAATCATCTCCTGAGGATTCTGCTCTTGAGTCATATCCAAGGCATACATCTGATCCCGAGCGGGTCCGGGGTTTCTTCCTCTTGGTCCACGTCTTCGACCACGCATATACCCTCGCTCCCGAGGGGCTGCTGGAGGGAAAGCAATAGGCGCATCTCCAAACAGTTACAGACAGTAGCGTCGAATGTGGCCCGGTTGGTTGCATTCAAAGCACACCCGTTCCTGCCTTCCACCGTATTGCTTAAATTATTGAGGTGGAGGTAATGCTGGCGGTTGCGGAACCGGGTGCTCCTCTCTAAAATTCTTGGGGAAACGCCCGCCACCTCTCCGATATCCTCTTCCTCTTCTATTGTCAAATCTCCTTTTGTTGCTGGGGACGGCTTCCATCACGCCCTCCGCTGGCCTCTTACCACTTCCCAAGTGGTCCGCTTCAAATCTCTTCGCCATATCGATAATCTCCGCCAGACTAGAGTCCGCTATAAACAAAAGAGCTTGCTTTAGGGGATCTCGCAAGCCTTTGTAGAATCGTTTGGCGTACCCTCTATCATCCAACTCATAGGAGTCAGCGAATCTAACCAAGTGCTGAAACTCCCGTTGGTACTCTTTCACCGACTTGGACCCTTGCTTTAGTTGCAAAAATCTCTCTTCAAGATCATCCCGAGTGGCCGAGGGGATGAAATGCTCTAAGAAGGCTTCAAAGAATTCGCTCAAACTAATGTTCGTGTACACTCTTCCATGAAAAGTGGAGCCCATGAGGGACTTCAACCACCTTTTGGCATGCAGCTCTAAGAGTGTCACCACAAGGGTCACCGCCATGTTGTTTGGGCATCTTATTCCTGCCAACAGCTCTTGTACAGTGTCGAGCCACTATTCCGTACACACCGCCGACTCTGTCCCAATATAAGCGGGAGGGGAGAGAGCTCGGAAAATGCTTAACCAACTAAATCCCGGAACCTGTTGTTGCACAGGTGCCTGCTGAGATTGGGACTTAAAGGCGTCAAAAATAGCTGTGAGCGTCTGCCCCAACTCTGATTGTTGGAATTGTGTAGGTACGGACGGGGCGGGGGTGCCCCTCACTGGCTCAGCATGTACTGGGATCTACACATAGGGTAAAAACCTAAGGTTAGGTTGGCTAATCTAAGGCCAAAGATGGATGAACTTAGTGTGAATTACATATGGGCACACCACTTCTTCCGCTAAGTCAGTTTGTCCCCAAACTGACTAATCAAATGGGGGTGGCACCATTGTTAAGTGACTTTCTCCTTGGAGGATCGTAGCAAGCTAATACCATTTGTAAGACCCCCCTCCCGGAACACAAAACACGACACGAGAGGGGTCTTATGCCCAGAACCGCCGCCTTGCGGTAACACTTACACTCGGGCCAGCCTGTACCACAAGACGCCTATCCTGGCGGCTACAACCAATATCAACATATAAATGCCAACCAAACCATAATAATATAAAGAAGTCAATCCACACTAAGCATAAGTCCATACGTACAACAAAAGAGAAGCTAAACAAGCTTCTACATAATCAGAGTACGTAAATAGAATTGCCCCGAAGGGCTACAATAAAATCTCTCTCACTCACATCTGTAACCGATGGTAGCGACGGTACCGTCCCCTCAGGCCCTGTCATCCTCGCCTGGCTTTCCAGCTACATGACCTGCTGCTCCACCTGCCGGGTTTCCTCCTAAAAAGGAAGACGTAGCAACCGTTAGTCATAAAGACTAAGTGGCTTCACATCCGCTCCCCCGACGACTCCTCGGCACCGGGCGGAGAAAGGAACAGGTACAGTATATAAAACAGTAGTACAAGAAGGTGAAGTAAGTATACATGTCATAAGTAGCAATAGAAGTAGTGTATAAATGAGCAACCTCTTATTCTACAATTCTACCATCTACAACAACAAAAGAGTATAATGTTATAACAGTAAGTAACTCAACTTATATGGATGCCCATACAAGCATATAAGTTGAGGGTCGTTCAGCAGTAAGTAACACATCGTATAGGAGTGCCCATACAAACTTATACGATGATGGTCTTGTGTATGTAATGAAGTGCAATGCTATGTATGCAATGCAATGACACACCCATGATCAAGCACATGCAATCGCTATGTCGACACAGACTTATAGTTCCCACTATTCGAGCAGGTAGCTAACCTCTCAGGCGAAAACTATCGTATCCAAATGGTGACAGTAGAGCGGGCATCTCCACTGCTAGGCTGGTCTCCACACTACCTGGCCTAGGCCTCCGTACGCCTCAACACTAAGAACACAACAACGGAGCTCATATGTGTACTATGGCTCAACGGGTTCTCTTGGGTAAATGTGCACCAAGATCCTAGCCCCAAACTGGCCTAAGGTATAACACGGAAGGAGCCCCGGAAATGAGCACGAGGACCAAGCCCAACCGTTCACTTGACACTGAAGGAGCCTCGAGACGTGAACACCGAGGACCAAGCCCAACCGCCCAAGGTCTAACTGTAAACTCCCATCGGTATGACGATTGGCGAGCCCGTCGACCTGCCACACTATCCTTAACCCGGGTTGCGACACCGCATGTTGACTCACACCACATGCAATTCCACAATATCGTGGCATGGAAGGAGCCTCAGGACGTAAACACCGAGGACCAAGCACAACCATCCATCAAATACGGAAGGAGCCCCGGGACGTGAACACCGAGGACCAAGCCCAACCGTCCATCAAATACGGAAGGAGCCTCGGGACGTGAACACCGAGGACCAAGCCCAACCATCCAACTTTGCTCATCTCAACCTCATTCCAACTAGTGACGGTCAACACCACACTTGTTAACTTCCACAATGCTACCCGTAGGGAGACGACACTCTAAGCATTGGATTAATAATTCCCTTCTCTCCATTCAACATACATCATGGACATAGTTAAGTCTTTTATATGCCCTTCCAAATGAATTCAACATGATATAGATAAGGGGCATCAATATATATCTACCAATTTATATCAGGCTTTTTCCTTAAATTAAGCTTGTCCACGACTCGTTATACGAATTCAGATTTATAACATCAACTTATCATATCACAATGATGATTATGTCAAAAGTGTTCACGCAAACCTCGAGTTGGATCGCAACATTAAATTCCACCAAATCGAATTCCACATTACACAGTCCAGAATTTAGGTGTAGCATTAATCCGGGTAGTAACTTCGACAAAGGATTCCTGTGGCTACAAAAATTTGGCGAGTGCGTGTAACCACTCGTTGGAAAAATAATTTCAAGGGCTACAACTTTCGTGTTTAGTCGAAAGCCCAGATCTGGCCAGAATACCCCCGAAATTGGCCACGAAGATCGCTGCGCGTAAAAATCAGATTTCTGCATGCATCTTAAGGTGAGATGAATGGCATCCGTTCATCTTCCTCCTTACATCGATCTACCAAAAACTTCTCCAGAAATTACGTCTACCCTTATTCACCCTCACAAAGCCATACTTCTCCACGAATCACTCTCTCATCTTCACTTTGAAGAATGAAGAGGTTGGAGGAGACTAAGACTAGAAAACGACCTAGGCATGACTTTTCCCTAAGAAATCTCCTCCTCACAATCAAGACTCTATGGAGTCGATATCTCTCCTAGAATATTAAATATAGATCTAGCACCAAGGGAGAGGAGAGGAATCTCACCTCATTTCCAGCGGTACCATCAATCCCGGCCATAGATCTAGTCATCCTCCTCCGCGACATCATTTCTTCCTTGACAGCGATGGCGTTTCTCCTCTTCCAAAGTTTGGCAGGCTCTAGCAAGCCTCTCCTCCTCCAGAGCTTCGACTCCGGCAATCGGCTTCTCTCCCGATGGTTTTGCACGGGTAGCGGCTCTGTTGGGTATTATATGCACAATTACCTGGATTTGAGGTAGCCTCCTGTCAAGCTAAGATGAATTCACAATGTATTTGATGATATATCTTTAAGTTGTGCTTGCAGTTACTCCACGCTAAGTACACACCAATGTCAGGGTGCAGTAGGTCAATATACACGGGTCTGCGCAACTTAATCCCTCGTTGAGCAGATCAGTGTGTTGGCTTACGTGTACTCTCTCTATTGGAGTGTACTTACTTTCAAGTACAGGACAGTGATAGATCAAGAGCAGGCAAGGAGCAAGAATGGGTCAAAGACCAGCTCACAGGAAGATAGACGAAAATTCATCTAAGTAAGATTCGACGAGAATCACTAAGTGATTTTCGCCGATTCGACGAGAATAACTAGTGATTCTCGCCGAATCGTCGAGAATCACTAGCCGATTCTTGCCGAATGCTTCCGGCTGTCTCAGTGCCGTCTAGAATTCTGCTAAGGAAGAATCGGTGAGAATCACTAAGTGATTCTCGCCGAATCATCGAGAATGACTTTGCATTCTCGCTGATTCGTCGAGAATGAATTGTGATTCTCTCCGATTCACTCCGGATGGCTTGCTTTTTCAGCTAGAAATCTTCTAAGTAGAATTCGACGGGAATCATTAGTGATTCTCGACGAATCGTCGAGAATCACAAATGATTCCCGTCGAATTTGCCTTAGGCTATTTTCATTGGCTCGCTGGACCGGACCAAATGTTCAGGCGCTGTTTTGAACCGGACTTAGGGTTTCTACTGGTGGGGCCCACAACGATCATAATGGATTATTCTACTGTATATATACTCTTCTATTTTGAATGAAGAAAAAGGCGAACACCAAGAAAAGGAACGGCCGCCTCCCATGACCTAATTGATCGCGGTATTTCTTCCGCCGCCATCGTCGTTCGTGAAGAAGGTCGCCGCTGCTGATCGTGGATTCTTCCTGATCTCCCGACGATAGAAGCTTAGCCAAGCAACGTGTCTCACGTATCTATCTTGAGATCCTTTGTCTCTTGGTTTGTTGAAGGGAATACCTTCCCCTTCAGAATCGATTAAGACGATCGATCCAAGTAAGATCGTTGGTAGACCTTGCTAGCTTTGCTACGAAGTTTGGATCTACAAAGCATCGTCGCCGCACTCCGTTGTCGTCGTTGATCTCGAAAGCATCGCCGCCGCAATCTTTGCCGCCGCCGATCTCGAGGAGATCCTCTCCAAGAGAGAGCTAAGGTTGTGGACTCTTTGTCTTCTTCAAGAACGCGTCATCGAACGAAGAGGGACACCTAGCACTCCAAAAGTAGTTTGAATTTTATACATTCCATTTTTTACTTTTGTTCTAAAGGAACGTTGGTTCCTCATTGTGAGGGTTGGGTGCAACCCGTGGTGGAGGAGTGGTGACTCCTTCGAGTGGAAGGGTTCCTTCCATTAGTGTGAGGATTGGATTTCAATCCTGTTGGTGAAGTGACCAAGTCGTCCCTTGTTGGGAGATAGGTTGAAGGGGGAAAGTGGACGTACCCAAATCGGGGAACCACTATAACTGCCTGTGTCTTTCTGTGCTCTGTTTGTTTTCTTTTATTGTACAGGTAAATTTTTAATTCTGCAAAACGACTGCGCATCACCTGTCCCCCCC
Source organism: Platanthera zijinensis (assembly GCA_039513925.1). NCBI lineage: Eukaryota > Viridiplantae > Streptophyta > Magnoliopsida > Asparagales > Orchidaceae > Platanthera > Platanthera zijinensis. The sequence goes on from CM077079.1 coordinate 149,766,882, forward strand.
TAGGTGAAGATAGTTGACACTAGTGTGACTTTCAAGTGGTATCAGAGGGAGGCTACTCAGCAATAAGGTTAACACCTTGAGTAAGATCCCGGTTCTAGTGTCAAGAAGAAGACAAGACTCAAGCATGGAGCTGGACTCTGATGTCTCTCCTCTGAGACTCCCTGCTTGAACAATAGAGTATTATCCCATCTGGAAGATGAGAGTTATGTTTCATCTGGAGTCCATCGACCCTTGAGCATCACTCATCTTGGAAGAGGGTCCCTTTATTCCCATGAAGGCTTCCAGCTCAGGAAAGGATCTCCAAATCCCCAAGAGTCCCGAAGAGATGTCTGAGACTGAGCTCTCACTGTTCAACTTGGACAAGTTGATTCGTCAGATCATCACTGACGTCTGGTCTGGTGTATCTCGTTTAAGAGTGGACAAGTGTAGGACGGCCAAGTCCATGTGGCAAACCATCTCAGACCTCATGGAGGGATCAGAGAAAACAGGGACCAGTTATCAGCAAGAGGATGAAGCCTATGTGGGGGTCCTCATTTTTGAAGATGAAGGTCAAGACCAATCTCTCAGTATCAGGGCTCCTGTGTCCATGTCAGAGACTGAAGAAGAGGCTGAGGAAAGCAGTTCTGATGAAGCTGACTTAACAGTCTCTGCCGATCTTAACGCTGACCCGGAACATCAAAGTCAGGATCAGGTAACTTCTTCATCATGCTCCTCTCCCCTTGAAGTTCCTGAAAATAGGAATAGTTCAGAGGATTGTCCTTCTAGTGATGCAAGGGATATGGATAGCTTCAATCAAAAGATTGAAAATCTTTATTCCCTTGAGAGTGCCCTTCAGAAGAGCAACTTACTTGTGGAGGAGCAAGCTAAGGAGATTGCTCAGCTGAAGACCTTGATGAATCTCTAATTGGAATCCATCAAGGTAAAGGACTCATAGATCTCGGATCTAGAGAGTCATCTAGAGACTGAGAAGAGGATAGTTTCTAACTTTTCCAAGATAGATGCTATCAAGAGAAAAGCATAAAATGGGTGGATATCCCAAATCATTAATTCATGGAGAAATGGGGAAACTGTGTTCAGACCCCCCACCCCGAGTAGGAAGGGCACACATCATGCTTTCAGGTATGACCACAGGAACATCCATGGTCACTGCAAGAATTATCGACCCTCAGGTGGAAATGCCCACAGTGCAAGAGCTGTCATGGCTACCCATGAGAGAATACCCAAGGCTCATCCTGAACCCTTTGTATTCTCGGCCTCAGCCCCAACTCATCATGAATCTAAAGGAACCAGCTCTCACTGCATCTCTTTCCACCCCAAGACACAGGAAAGGGGGGTTGGGAAACATGTAGTAAGTACCCATGGGGCCCTTGGAAGTGTGCTGACTAAAAGGAAGGCACCACCTCCCAGGCCTCATGACACTCACCATATGCTCTTTATCCTCCCTCCCACGTGTCACGGTGAAAAGGGTAAATTTGTGAACAGAACCTGCCCTGTCCCATTTAGACCTAAGATCATGACTACCTCAGTCAGTAGATCAGGTCAGAAATGGCGATACACCATTCATGATTGTTGGTGCTGTGGCAAGGTGGGTCACTTTGCCATAGATTGTTGGCACAATCCCTTTGTGCCAAGGGCAAGGGTATGTCCATTTCCTCTGGGCAGAGTTAGCCTTCCTGATAGGATTCCTGTAGGAAGGCATTCAATATTTTATGCTGACAAGAACCTAGGACCCAATACATATTGGGTTCCTAAGGTAGGGTAATTCTTTTTCGCAGGATAGTCTAGGTTCCCGTAAATATGATGGGAACTAGACATGAGATGTTCCAAGAATGACATGGAACACGTATATGGGATAAGAGCAATGCTAACTACAATGGATTACTCAAATTGAACACCTGGTGTACCTCAAATAGAAGATCTGAATGATAAATTTTATGATCCCAGGTACACGCATTCAGTGTCAAGACTTGAGTCAGATTATCTTGATGTTTACATTTATATATATCCTCATATTTATCCACAAGAATTTTTCAATTCGTACTCTAAAAAGTGAATGGTTATATGTATATATACACATATATGTTCACACACTTGATGACAGAACGAAACTGTTAAATGACCCTAAAATACAATTTGAAGAATTCCATGTAATTACCTATTGATATAATGGATAATGAACCTCAATGGGTGTGAATTAGTCCATTTGAACTTAAGTAATGTCTGCCGTGGGTGTAGCAAAATACTACAATTTGTCACTTAGTAATACTCTGTAATTTTGTATAAGGAGAATATACCGTTCCACTCGATCGAGGTTCGTGATCAAGAAACAAAATGGGGAAAAGGCTTGAAATTAACACGCCTCGACTAGTTTGTATAGAAAAGATCGACTTTGGTCTCTTAATTAAGGCTCTTTCATTTTCTCCTTAGCCTAGTGATAGAAGCACTTCGAAATCCCATCGAACCCCCCCGGTTCGTAATGATATAAATAGCTTAAATCCCGCCGACCCTTCACATCCCGACGATTCGCATCCCTACTTCTCGCATAGTTCCGTCGACTTACCAGAATCGCAAGTATCCCGACGATCTCGGTCGACGAATCCCGGCGACGATTCGCATCCCGACTTCTTCCCGAGCTCTTCCAGGTTTCCCGTCGATTGCGGCTTCGATCGCCCAGTTTCTCCTCTGTGCTTCCATCGATAAAGTCCCAAGGACGCAAGAGCTTCAAACACCTTCTCCGTCGACCTATTCCCGTCAGGCGATCCCGTCGATCCCGTCGATCCTATCGCCGTCGGCCCGCCAAACCACTCGGTTTTAGGGTAACGTTCCCTCCTCCTTGTTGTGTCTTGTCTTTTGTGTGGATCCTATACTAGCAGCTCTAATAGGGTGTCGAATCCTGAATATTTTCTGTTAGGTTTTGAAATGGCCCCTAGAACCACAACAAGACTCTTCACTGGAAGTAAACTGGTTAGGACAGGCTTTTCTCATGCCTCAGATGAGTTCCGGAATATTATCATCATGCTTGAAGAGGCCGGACTTACATTCATCCTGGAGCATCCATGCAAAATACTGGATAAGGAAGTGCTAGAGTTCTTTATAACGGCAAGGCTACAGGACGAAGATACAGTGATCAAGAGTAAGATTCTGGTGTACGGATCAAGATGACAGCAGGAAAACTGACACAATATTTGCAGCTCTCCAGTTCTGATCAAGAAGATTATCTGGAGGAAGAGGATCGAGCCAGGACTCTCCTCTTCTGTGGACTTGCTCGAGGAACCAAATCAATCAAGAGAAAGGAAATTAATGAGGAAGGGAAGCTCTTGTCAGACATCATAGGGAAAGTACTGATATGCAAACCCGGCTCCCACGACCACATCTCAGCAGACATGTTCAAGATTCTAGTGGCTATAGTCTGCCGAAAGAGATATAACTGGGGGCTATGCTATTTGAGATGATTAAGGATACTCTCAGAACTCCAAGTTTTGGACGAATCATCAGCCTATATCTCAATCAGTTGGATGGAGATAGGTTCGATATGAGCAAAGGAGTTCCTCTGCATTATCTAAAGAAAATGGATTCGAGTGTCTTTGATAGATGGGAAAGAAGAATTGGTCAAGCAGCCGTTGCTGAAGAACTTGATGAATCCCCAGCTGAATCCCATGGGGATGAGGACGATAGAACTCTAGCAAATTCCGTGGCTGAACCCAGTGAAGTTCCTGATCTGCTGGCTGCAGGAACCGAGGGGGAGTCTCTACCCCCTGCTACTGGAACTCACAGGACAGATCTCTCAGTACCTGTTCCTGCTGATGTTGTTTCTGATATCTCTCAGATAGCCAAAGATGCAGTTGACACCCTGGCCACTGATCTAGGTGATGATGAGGAAGACCAGGAGGATTTGGACGATGCTGCAGTTGAGAATGAGGATATGGAAGATGAGTCTGATGAAGAAGAGAATGATGAAGTTTAAGATGAAACATCCCTGAGGGAGAGGGTGGAGATGATGGAGCCTCAGGATGATGCTGAATTTCCATCTGAGGAACAAGCTCCAGTGATAGATCATGAGAATTCTAGTACACCAATGGAGGGGGAGTCCTCTCAGCAGAGGCTGATGAGCATTCCTGAGAAATCTACAGAGGCTGCCCCTATTCCCCCAGTGGAGACAGTGCATGTATCAAGCTCCCCTAGTGAATCTGCTAAAGAGCCAGACCAAGGCTTGCCTCAGGGACATCCACTTCGATCTAATATAGCAAATCATACAGTGAACGTCATTCAAGGTATAGTGGATGAGCTCAAACTGTCGTTTGAGCAAGCACAGAACAAGGTGTTAAAAAGGATTAAGAAATCTGAGGATCTAATGCTCAAGAACGTCGTGGAAATTAATCACAAGCTGGATGTGATGGAAAAGAAGTTCGAGGCCAAGTATATAGAGGCTGGCACTGTTGTTACTCTTCTCATGCAAGGACTCAAAAAGAACACGGATGACCTAGCAGTGGTTAATCAGAATGCACATGTTGTGGCTAATAACATCCAGAAATTTGATGCCACCATGGTGACTCTGAACGCAAATCAACAAACCCTGCTGAATAAGTTTACAAAGACTGTAATTCACATCGATGAGTCACTGCACACTTCTGCAAACTCAATTGCCCTCAAAGCCAAAAAGGGGGAGGAAGATTATAAAGCTAAGATGGCAGGGCTTCAACAGATAATAATTGACAACTTTGATCAATCCAATAAATATGTTTTTGAAAGTTGTCACTGGTTAGTTCAATAGGCTTCAGGCATTCACATTCCAGTTGCCCCTCCGGAGGAGGTTTATACTGCTGCTGACAAAGAAGTAAGTGTTGAAGAAGTTCCACTTAGTGAGGCCGAGACTAAAAAGGCTGCTAAGGCTGCTGCCAAAGCTACACTCAGTACCATGTTTGACCAAGTAGCCTTAGCAAAAGCAAAAGGAAAGAGGAAACTCCAAGAAGGGACATCCAAAGAAACTCCAACCGAAAAGAAAGTAAGATTGAAGGAGGATGAAGTGAGAAATGAAAGATGGAGTCCTGTTTCAAGGAGTATTATTTTGGATACTTTTATGCTACAGCAAAAGGGGGAAATAAATCGGAATGATGTATACAGTCAGTATGAGTGGGAGCTGCACAAGACATATGAAGCTAAAAGGAACATCTTTTTCAGGTCCAATACCGTGGCAAATAAAGCTCCTCCTCCCAGATACTATCCAAAGCCCAAAGAATACTTTGAGAGACAGAGCAGGAAGCACTTGGCGCAGCAATTGAAGGATGAAATTGCTATGGAAAAATAGACTTAGGACTTGGGCTTATCTATTTTTTGTTGCTTATTTGTCTTTTCATGTTAATCATTTGAACAATTCTTGTGGATATATATATATATATATATATATATATATATATGATTTCATGATTGACTCAAGTATTGTTCTGATTGCCTTTATTTCTTTGTGTCTTATCTCTGTTAATATGCTGTGTATATTCTCTGGATGGTGGTATTCATCTTAGCTAGTAGGATTTTAGCTTCGTCAAATAGGGGGAGATTGTTGGGTATTGTATCCACAATTACCTGGATTTGAGGAAGCCTCCTGTCAAGCTAAGATGAATTCACAATGTATTTGATGATATATCTTTAAGTTGTGCTTGCAGTTACTCCACGCTAAGTACACACCAATGTCAGGGTGCAGTAGGTCAATATACACGTGTCTGCACAAAATAATCCCTCATTGAGCAGATCAGTGTGTTGGCTTACGTGTACACTCTCTATTGGAGTGTACTTACTTTCAAGTACAGGACAGTGATAGATCAAGAGCAGGCAAGGAGCAAGAATGGGTCAAAGACCAGCTCACGGGAAGATAGAAAAAAATTCGTCTAAGTAAGATTCGACGAGAATCACTAAGTGCTTCTCGCCGATTCGACGAGAATCACTAGTGATTCTCGCCAAATTGTCGAGAATCACTAGCCGATTCTCGCCGAATGCTTCCGGCTATCTCAGCGCCGTCTAGAATTCTGCTAAGGCTGAATCAGCAAGAATCACTAAGTGATTCTCGCCGTATCGTCGATAATGACTTTGCATTCTCGCCTATTCGTCGAGAATGAATTGTGATTCTCGCCGATTCACTCCGGATGGCTTGCTTTTTCAGCTAGAAATCTTCTAAGTAGAATTCGACGGGAATCATTAGTGATTCTCGACGAATCGTCGAGAATCACAAATGATTCCCGCCGAATTTGCCTTAGGCGATTTTCGTTGGCTCGCTGGACCAGACCAAATGTTCAAGCGCTGTTTTGAACCAGACTTAGGGTTTCTACTGGTGGGGCCCACAACGATCATAATGGATTATTCTACTGTATAAATACTCTTCTATTTTGAACGAAGAAAAAGGCAAACACCAAGAAAAGGAACGGCCGCCTCGCGTGACCTAATTGATTGCGGTATTTCTTCCGCCGCCATCATCGTTCGTGAAGAAGGTCGCCGCCGCTGATCGTGGATTCTTCCTGATCTCCCAGCGACATAAGCTTAGCCAAGCAACGTGTCTCACGTGTCTATCTTGAGATCCTTTGTCTCTTGGTTTGTTGAAGGGAATACCTTCCCCTTCCGAATCGATTGAGACGATCGATCCAAGTAAAATCGTTGGTAGACCTTGCTAGCTTTGCTACGAAGTTTGGGTCTACAAAGCATCGCCGCCCCACTCCGTTGCCGTCGTTGATCTCGAAAGCATCGCCGCCGCAATCTTTGCCACCGCCAATCTCGAGGAGATCCTCTCCAAGAGAGAGCTAAGGTCGTGGAATCTTCGTCTTCTTCAAGAACGCGTCATCGAACGAAGAGGGACACCTAGCACTCCAAAAGTAGTTTGTATTTTATACATTCCATTTTTACTTTTGTTGTAAAGAAACGTTGGTTCCTCATTGTGAGGGTTGGGTGCAACCCGTGGTGGAGGAGTGGTGACTCCTTCGAGTGGAAGGGTTCCTTTGGTGTAGGGTACGTCTCGAGTCGGAGATCTCCACGAAAATAATGCTTCCTATGCGCTACACGTCGTAGATCTACCGCAACTTCACAGCACCTATCGCTCACAATAGTCCTCGTCGCAAGAACGCAGCGCAAATAACAAGGGAGGAATGGTCGACTCGAAAACTGTTGGGTACATTGGAAAATGTGTACCTGATTTGAAGAAGCCCAACTTAGCTCAATGATATACATCAAGGTGTATTTGATGTTGTTTTGAGATGACATGTGCAGGTGAAGAAGTATTAAGGAATGCAGAAAAATATTCTAAGTCCACGTGTCGACACCTGAAGAAATTGTGTCGACACTTCAGAATATTTGTGACAACACTTCAGAATATCAGTGTCGACAAAGAGAAAGATAGTCGATCACATTTATGTCGACACTGGGAAGCAGTGTCGATACATAAAGAAGATCGTCGACCTCAACACTGGGAAGCAGTGTCGACACATAAAGAAAATCGTCGACCTCAGCACTGGGAAGTAGTGTCGACACAGTGAAAGATAGTCGACTAGTGGAAGATAGTCGACTAGTAAAAGATAGTCGACTAGTAAAAGATAGTCGACTAGTAAAAGATAGTCGACCAGAGAAAGATAGTCGACTCACAGAAGAAGATAGTCGACCTCAACTGTGTCGACACAGGGAGGATGTGTCGACACCTTGAGATTGAGTCGACACATATTGGCAGAAGTCGACTATGCTTGTGTCGACACCAGAAGACTGAGTCGACACATTTTGGCAGAATTGAAGATTGCTGTGTCCACACCAGAAGACTGAGTCGACACATACTGAGTTCTGAATCTACAACAACTGTGTCGACACACAGGACTTTTGTTGACACATTGCAGAGCCAAGACCAAGTTATTTTCTGAAGAAGCTGTGTCGACTTAAAGGCAACTTAGTCGACATCATCAAAGACTGTGTCGACACCAAAGTCACTTGTGTCGACACAGATAGACAGATTGGTCTCGACACTTTCTGACAGACTGTCTCGACATTTTGCTATCCAAGGCTAAGGTACAGGAACTGTTTGAAGACTTGACAGCTGTGGGTTGCCACCGTTTAACTGAAGCTGTCAGACCTGTCAGAAAATAGTTAGAAACCGGATCAGCCGGTTTCCATGAAGAAAGTCTATAAATAGACATATTCAGAAGGAAATAAAAAAAAACAATAGAAGAAGATCGAAGAAGGAAAAAAAATTACGATCCTATTGAAGTTTCAATTCAAGAAAGTGCTAAGCTCTAAAGAAGATCTTCATCAGAAGATCTAAGAAGAAGAAGTCTGAAGTATCAGAAAAGGTGTTGGATAGAGAGGGATCCAGTCATCTTGAAGAAGAAGAAGGAAGCCATCAGTGGTTTCTCAAGAAGCTGTTTGGAAATCAACTCAGCTAAGTTCATATTCAAGAAGCTTTGAAGAAAGCTCAGATTCAGTTGATTTCATCAGCTGATCAAGAAGTGTCTTGTCCTCTTCTTTCTCAACAAAGGCAAGACATTAAAATATCTTTTCTAAATTTCTGTAGGATCTGTTTACACAGATCTGAGTTGTAAGCCTGTGTTATAAAGGCTGAGTGTAAGAGAGGTGATCTCTGAGTGGTAGGGCTATTTGCCTGAGTGTAAGAGAAGGTTCTTCTCTGAGTGGTAGGCCTTGAGGCAAGGCTGAGGTAGGGCTGTTGAGCCTGAGTTGTAGGAACCTATCCAGGTTTTGAGCTGTAGGATCTGTGGATCTGAGAATAGTGGAAGTTTGGCTGAATCTAGCATACTGCTAAATAGGTGAAGGGGGAAAGTGGATGTACCCAAACCTTGGGGAACCACTATAAAACATTGTGCAATCTGTGATGTTTCAATTTCTGTGATTGCTGTGCTGAATGTTTTATTTCTGCTATTGAATTCTGCCTAGAAGTATAAACAAGCAATTAGAACCTATTCACCCCCCCTCTAGGTGTTTAGGTTGTCTTGAAAGTAAAACTATCAAGTGGTATCAGAGGGAGGTTCCTCAAAAAGGACTTAACAGTCTGAGGTAGATCTTAAAGGCAGAATCAAGATTCAAAAAGATGGGTTCTGGTGAGAATCATAAAGAGCTAGGGTCTATGAAATTACCCATATGCAAGAAAGAAATTTTTGGAATTTGGAAAGAAAGAGTCAGATTGTTTATGGAGGCATCTGACCCAAGGATTTACATCACAGTACAGGAAGGCCCCTTCATTCCAATGAAGGTATCAGTTCTTGATGCAAATATCCAAACTCCAAAGAGTTATTCAGAAATGACCAAGGATGAAATCATCTTGGCAATCATGGATAAAAGAGCTCAGAACATTATTGTTTGTGCTATAGATGATTCAACATTTCAGAATCTGATTCACTGCAAGACCTCTAATGAGATGTGGGACACATTGATTGTCTACATGGAGGGATCTGAAGAAGTAAGGCAGGATAGGAAATCTATGCTCAATCAGGAGTATGAAAGTTTTAGACAAGGAAAATCTGATAGCATAACTGAGTGCTACAAGAAATTCTATAGAATTGTGAATGAGCTTATGTCCTATGGAAGAGTCTTCAGTACTTATGAACTGAATGACAAATTCTTGAGATCCTTAACAAAGGATTGGGACACAAAGATCTGTGCCATAAGAAAAGTGGCTAAATTTGCAGAGATCTCTCCTCCCACCTTGTTTGGAAAGTTGCTATCCTATGAAATGCAACTAATGGTGAGGAAGGAGGAGGAAAAGAATTCAAGAGGAGAGCATAGAGAAAATACTGTGGCATTCAATGCAGAAGCCACTAGAAAGAATAGGAGGAAATCACCATCTCCTCCTAAGGAAGTTGCAGAAGATAGTTCTGAAAATTCAAATAAGGGTTCAGAAAGCTGTGATTCAGATGCAGACTTTGCTGCATTCACAAGGCAATTCCAGAGGTTCTTGAAAAAGAAGCAATGGAAGTCTAGGCCTTCCACATCACAGCAAGTTGATGACTATTATCAGAAGAAAAGGTCATCAAGGAAAGAGAAGAGCAGATCAAAGCCCAGCAAAGCCACTACTTCAAAGATTGTCTGCTATTGTTGCAATAGGACTGGACATGTAGTGGCTGACTGTCCTGATAAGAGAAAGGAGTCTTCAGACAAGAAGAAGACTCATCAGAAAGGCCTGAAGGAGAAATCCTTTGTTGCAAAGAAAGATAAGAGTCTAACAGACCAGTCAACTTCAGAGTCAGAATCTGAAGCTGAAGCATATATTGGACTATATGCTGCATCTGAAGAAGAGGAGTTTCTGCAGTTGCTAGACTCCATCAATGAACAAAAGGATCATCAGTGTATGGGGCTGATGGCAGGATCAGAAGAGGACATATGCCAGAATCAGTCTGGTCCTAATAAGGTACAATGTCCTTCTATTACATCTGTTTGTAGTATAAGTGAAGAATCAGCTACATCTGCATCAAGTGATGTAGATGCATCTGAATTTGAAGGAGATGTCTATCAATTGATAGACAAGTATGGGGACTTGTTGCAGGCCCTTAAGAAAAGCAAGAACTTGGTTAAATCTCAGGCTCAGGAAATTGCTGAACTAAGGATTGCTACAACTGAGTTAGAGAAAGTTATTGATCAAAAATTAAATGAAATTGCCAAGCTGAAGAATATAACTATTATTCAGATGGGCACAATTAATTATACTAATGATCAAGTGAAGAGTCTGGAGGCCAGACTTAGAATTGAAAGGGATTTAGTGGCTAGTTACTCTAAGCCAAAATCTGTCTTACCCTTGATAGATGAATTTGTCACTCAAAAGGGTAAGGCTGGATTAGGATTTAAAGGTAACTCCAGGGCTGGTAGATTCAAGAGGAAAGGCAAAGCTCCTGTTCAGTCACTAAACCTTTCAGTCCCCATAAAGTTTAGTAAGGTGGAAGTGCCTTCTAACAAATATGATCATGAAGATATTCAAGGTCATATTAAGACTAATGTTCTGAAGAACAAGGGTGTAAATGCAAGCAGGCCTACCTATGGTCATAAACCCAATGGTTTTAAGAAATCAGTAGGTGAAGTTGCTGCAGCACCAGCAATGAACAGAAATTCTTCTGACAAGGATGTATCTAGATCTAGATACAATAAGTTTGAATGTTGGTGCTATGGCAAGAGAGGCCATTTTGCACTAGACTGCTGGTATAACACAAGTGTTAGAAAGAACAATAGTTTACCTGTTAGAAGAAATAATGGTAGCTTTGTTTATGCTAACTTGAACCAAGGACCCAAGACTTGCTTGGGTTCTAAGGGTAAGTAAATCTGTGTTGCAGGTGAATCCAAGTAACCATGCCCCTATATGGTACTTGGATAGTGGTTGTTCCAGGCACATGACTGGAACAAAGGGGCTGCTGAAGGAGTATTCATCTGTCAAAGATGGACCTAAAGTGATCTTTGGTGGATCTGAAAAAGGAGTCATCAAAGGGTTTGGTAACATTTCTTCTAACCTAATTACTATCACCCAAGTGGCTTATGTAAAAGATTTGAAACATAATCTAATAAGCATAAGTCAGCTGAGTGATTTAGGATATGACATTTCATTTGTTAAGGATGGATGTCATATCAAAAGGTCAAGTGATCAAGAGATCATTTTGACTGGGTATAGGAAGAGAAATGTATATTGTCTTAATTTTGTATGTGAGAATAAAGCTTCTCCCATCTGTCTTATAGCTGATGACAATGCTTCTCATTGTGTCAAGTGGCACAAGAGATTGGCTCATCTTAACTACAAGACAATTGGCCAACTCTTTATCAAAGAGTTAGTGAGGAATGGTCCTCAAGTTAAGTGTGTGAAGGAAGGGATATGCTCAGCTTGTCAAAAGGGCAAGCAAACAAAATCCTCCTTTCAAAGCCTTGAAAACAAGGATTCTGTGAGGTGCTTATACCTCTTGCATATGGATCTTTTTGGTCCTATGCCAGTTCATAGTGTAGGTAGGAAGGTCTACACTTTTGTGGTTATAGATGACTATTCTAGATTTACATGGGTGTTCTTTCTGAGACAGAAATCTGAAACCCCAAGTGTATTACTTAATTTTGTAAAGCAAATTCAGAATGAACTGAATAGTACAGTGGTCAAAATCAAAAGTGACCATGGTACTGAGTTTCAATCTGAAAGCATAACAAAATTGTGTAAAGACTTTGGGATTTTCCAAGAGTTCTCCTCACCTAGAACACCTCAGCAAAATGGAATTGCTGAAAGAAAGAATAGAACATTAATTGAAGCAGGTAGAACTCTGTTGAGTGACACCTCTCTCCCAGAATATTTTTGGGCTGAGGCAGTTAACACAGCTTGTCATGTAATCAATAGGGCTACTATCACCAAAAGCCACAAAATGACTCCCTATGAGATTGTGAAAGGCAGAAAACCAAATCTATCTTACTTTAGGATCTTTGGTTGCAAGTGTTATATACTTAACAATGGCAAGTCATATTTGACTAAGTTTGCTGCCAAATCCCAGGATGGGATATTTGTTGGGTACATCACAAATAGTAAGGCCTATAGAGTCTTCAACTTGACTACTCAAGTTGTTGAAGAATCTGTGCATGTTGTGTTTGATGAAACAAGATTAATCAACTATGAGTTGTCCTGTAGATCAAATGACTCAACAGGTATAAGCAAATGTATGGACAAGCTCTCCATTACTGAAGTATCAAAGGAAGATGGAGCATTGGAAAATGAAGGCTTCTGTCCAGGGGGAGAACAAGACACTATAGAAGCTGATGAAAACCAAGAGATTCAGCTAAATGAAGGAGCTGGAGATGTTCAACCAGAAGGGAATCTTCCTCCAGCTACAAGACATTTAAGAGATCATCCAGCTGATCAGATAATAGGTGATCCAAGACAAGGGGTGCAAACTAGAAGCAGAAATCAAAACACAGTTCTACATTCAAGTTTCCTGTCACAAATGGAGCCTAAGAAGTTTGAAGAAGCTATCCAAGACCAGCACTGGATTGATGCTATGCAAGAGGAGCTGAATCAATTCAGAAGGTGCAATGTATGGGAGCTTGTTCCTAAACCAAGAGGCCACAACATAATTGGCACAAAATGGATCTATAGGAACAAGCTAGATGAAAGTGGAATAATAGTGAAGAATAAAGCAAGATTGGTTGCAAAAGGATACAGACAGGAAGAAGGGATTGACTTTGATCAAACCTTTGCTCCAGTAGCAAGGCTGGAGGCAATCAGAATGTTCCTTGCCTATGCAGCCTATCAAGACTTCAAGGTATACCAGATGGATGTGAAGTCAGCATTTCTGAATGGTGATCTTAAAGAAGAAGTATATGTAGAGCAGCCATCAGGTTTTGTAGATCCTCTCAAACCTGATTATGTTTATAAGCTTAGAAAAGCTTTGTATGGGTTAAAGCAATCCCCAAGGGCTTGGTATGAAACCCTGTCTACTTTCCTTATTGAGAATAAATTTTCAAGAGGAAAAATTGACAAAACTCTATTCCTTAGGGAATCCAAAGGCAAGATCATCTTAGTTCAGATCTATGTTGATGACATAATCTTTGGATCTACTGAAAACAACCTTTGTAAAAAGTTTGCCAAACTTATGCAAGGGAAGTTTGAGATGAGCAGTATGGGGGAACTGAAGTTCTTCTTGGGACTCCAAGTAAGACAGACTGATGATGGCTTGTCCATATCCCAGTCAAAGTTTACTAAAGAATTAATCAAGAAGTATGGTATGGAGTCATCCTCCATCATGAGAACTCCTATGGGGACAAGTATGCCTATATGCAAAGATGATGCAGGTAAACCTGTTGATGAGACTTTGTATAGAGGAATAGTTGGTTCTCTACTATATCTCACAGCTAGTAGACCAGATATTATGTATGCTACATGTGTCTGTGCTAGGTACCAAGCCTGCCCTAAAGAGTCTCATTATACTGCAATCAAAAGGATTCTGAGATATCTTAAGGGCACACCTAATCTAGGTCTTTGGTACCCTAGGAATAGAGATTTTCTACTAACAGGCTATTCAGATGCAGATTTTGCAGGATGTAGAGAGGATAGGAAGAGTACTACAGGTACTTGTCAATTCTTGGGAGGAAGACTAATATCATGGAGTAGTAAGAAGCAGACCAGTGTGGCAATTTCCACATCTGAGTCTGAGTATGTTGCTGCTGGAAGCTGCTGTGCACAGCTATTATGGATGCAGCATCAACTTAAGGATTATGGTATTCAAGTAAGTAGAACACCTCTTTTGTGTGATTCTAAGAGTGCAATTTCTATTGCTAATAATCCTGTTTCTCATAGTAGAACTAAGCATATAGAAATTAAATACCATTTTCTTAGAGAACATGTAGAAAAAGAAGACATCTCATTGGAATTTGTCAAAACAGATTATCAAATAGCAGATGTGTTTACTAAGCCCCTAGATGAGACCAAATTCAATAAATTTAAAATTGAATTAGGTATGTTAACCATTGATTAGTGTAATCACAAAATCATCAACAATGAAGTTGAAGTGGTAACAAAACATTCTAGTGATATAAAGACACATTGAAGTAGTATCAAGTACTTTGTAGTACTTATAAGTTGTGTTGAACAAACAGAAATTGGCCAAGTAAGATGGTGTCGACACATTCAGTAATAATGTGTCGACTCAGGGTGGTAATGTCGACAAGTCAAAGATATTGTGTCGACACAGAAAATATGTGTCGACACTTAAGAATCTTATTGTCGACTTATCCAGGAATGTAGTGTCGACTTCACCAGGATAGTGGTGTCGACACTTACAGATTTTATGTCGACACTTATACTAAGAGTTGACACAGAATTTCTGATGCTCTACTATATATCTCAGGTGTCGACATATCCACAAATTGGTGTCGACACAGAATAGAAGGACTTGAAGTCGAGACAATAGAATCTTGTGTCGACACATTCCATCTGTGTCGACACTTATAGTCTATTTTTGGCGACTTTTGATCTTCTTTAAACAGAAGGTATAAATAGGTCAAAAACTCATTCTGTCGACACGCTTACAAGGTTTTCGAGACTGAATCCCTGTGTCGACATTCTTCCTCTTTCTCTCTTTCTCTCATCTTTCAAGCTTTCTCGACTGATCTATGGCGCCAAAGATTGAAGATAACGTAAATGAAGGATATGAGTTGGTGCGCCAGGCCTTTGCTGATGCCCCACCAGATGTTCACAGGGTTATCTCTCTCCTCTCCGACTCGGGATTAGAATTTCTGGTCTCAGAACCATCTAAGATATGGAAGAAGGAGGTGCATGAGTTCTTTACTTCTACATCTGTAGATTCTGAAAGTCACGAGATAAAATCCACAGTTCATGGGTCAACAATGGAAATTACTCCAAGTAAGTTAAGAACAATTCTACAATTACCTATAATTGAGAATGAAGAGGACGTCCCTGCTTCTAAATCAAGGGAGGCTCTTCAATGGTGTGGATTGGATTCCACCATGAAAATTGGAGCTGCATTCAACAGGAAAGGAATGAATCAACAGGGCAAGTTTCTGTCTGAGGTGGTTGGAAAAGTAATTCTGTGCAAGCCAGGTGGACATGATAGGATTTCCGCCTATATGTTCAGCCTCATGACCAGGATTGTGTTTACAATTCCAACAGATTGGTCAACTGTAATCTTTGAAAAGATTAAGGAAGGAATCAAGAAGCCAAATCTGGCTAGAATAATGAGTATATACCTTACTAAGGAGATTCCTGCTGTTATGCAACAACTACCTGGAACAAAAATTAATCACATGAGAAGGATGGACATGAGATTGTTTTCCAGATGGGACAGGGTGCTGACCTAAGAGATGCCTGAAGTGGAAAGGCAGGATTCACCTGAGAAATCCCCAGGTCATGCTACCAGTACTGAGCACCCACAAGAAGAGCAAGTAAGACAAGAGGTTGAAGAACAGCCTGCTTCTACACAAGTTCAGGATGCCACTGTACCTGCAATTCAAGGAGAAGAAGTAAGAATACCAGCTCAGCAAGTTTATTCACCTACACAGGTTGTATCTACTCATGACCAGGTACAGGTGCAGGGGGAGCTGGTGTATTTTCCTACAAAAGACGTTTCTAATATTTCTATTTCTGCACAGGTCCAGGGGAAGCAAGTGTCCTCACCTGCCCAGGACATCACCAATACTGAACAAGTACAGGGGGAGAAGCTGTCTGGGCAAGTGCAAGAGGAAGCTCAAATTGATTTATCTCAGGATTTGAATACTGCAGATGTTCCAGCCCAGAAGGAATATACTCTAGATGAGTTATTTCCAAATGATGAAATAGTTACTGATAGAATGGAAGTGGAGCAAGCAATTGAGAGGGAGCCTGTGCATGTTGAGGCTGAACAACATGGCACTGAAGCAGATGTTCCTCCTCCTCCCAAAGAGAGAGTTCAAATTGATAGTACTTCTGATTCTGAAAATGAAGAAGCCAGGATGGCTAAAAAGAGAAAACTTATGGTCTTCAAGAGAAGGAGCAAGAGCTATAAGCAGGCTCTATAGCCTACAACACATCACACTCCTTCTGAATTTGATTATAACAAGTTTATGGTCGATTTACAGGTGAAATTGGATGAACACAGAGTGGCTATTGAAAAATATGTTGATGAGAACAACAAGTCCCTGCAATTTGACTTGGCTCAGGATATAAAGTCTATTCGATTTGAAGTCAATATACATAAGAAAGGAGATGACAGATTGCTTCCATAAGGGAGGTAATGTTGTGGTATATTTGGCAAAACAACAGCAGTCCATCATTCCTAAAGTGGATGATATTGCTTTAAAGCAAAGCTATGTTTTGGAAAATCAGATAAGGATGAATGACAATTTAACTGAATCTCATCATGAGATCATTAATGAATTGAAAAATACTATTCCAGGTCTGCCTGCAGCTAGAGCAAAGGAAATGGAAGAATTTGATAAGAAATTTCAAGCTGCTATTGATTCTGTTAAAACTGCTATCACTACCTCTCAAAAGGACATATCTGACAAGCTTCTAAAGTTAAAACCATTTTTTAAAGAGGGTGTGAATTATCTGGATGGACAAATCAGATTTTAGAAGGAAGATCTAAGAGATCATATTACTAGAGAAGCCATAAAGGGGGAGAGGTTGTTAGTTCATACAGGCTCAGAGCACACCAAATGGGTGACCAATAGTATTCGAGCCACATTGGGATATCCACCTTTGTGTGATGATGCTATGGTGGCTGAGTCAGGAATACAAATAGGTCTACTTGAAGGCAATCAACCTGAGGTTGCCCAAGTAATTTACCCTCCTCCAGATTATGATATGATTGATCAGCAAGTTCAAGGAATGTATAGTCCTCCAAAGGAGGTTCACAGGGTTGTTATTGGGAAAGTAGATAAGCCTGAGGCTACTTTGAAAGAACAGCAAGATGCTCTGCTATCTAAGAAAAGATTTAGAGAGCAGGCTGAACTTAAGCCAGACTTTGAGCAGTGGAGTCCTACTTCCAGAAATATTATACTCACTACATGGAAGGCTGTCAAAGACCAACAACATGAAAGAGGCAAGTGGTTCAATGAGATGGAATGGACAGAAGTATGAAGACAGGCAAGAGGCAATAGTACAGTTTAGAAGAAAAGCCAAGCTGGGTAGGCTGCCTCCAGATGCTCAGGAGCCGAGCAAGTACGTTCCAAAGCCCTTTCATTATTTTGAAAGGCAAAGGCTCAAGGAAGAAGCTCTGAAGAAAGCTGAGCTAAAAGGCAAGAAACCAGCTGAAGATTCTGAAGCTCCTGTGAAGGCTCAAATTCAATCTGGCAAAGGGATTGTCATAAAAGAGCCTGATCAGTCTTAATTTTTAGTTCTTTCAAAGTGTTTTGTTATGTTTTGATCATTAAATGTAAAACTCTGTAATCAATCATTACCAAGTTATAAACAAAATGTTGTTTGGTATCATATAATGTTCATTCTGTGATGGATTGTTTATATTTTGTTTATATTAAGTATTCCTGTTATGTCATAATCATCATATTATACTTTTTATAAATGGTGTATATCATTGGCTATAAGGGTTATGACTTCTCCAAATAGGGGGAGATTGTTGGGTACATTGGAAAATGTGTACCTGATTTGAAGAAGCCCAACTTAGCTCAATGATATACATCAAGGTGTATTTGATGTTGTTTTGAGTTGACATGTGCAGGTGAAGAAGTATTAAGGAATGCAGAAAAATATTCTAAGTCCACGTGTCGACACCTGAAAAAATTGTGTCGACACTTCAGAATATTTGTGACGACACTTCAGAATATCAGTGTCGACACAGAGAAAGATAGTCGATCACATTTATGTCGACACTGGGAAGCAGTGTCGACACATAAAGAAGATCGTCGACCTCAACACTGGGAAGCAGTGTCGACACATAAAGAAAATCGTCGACCTCAGCACTGGGAAGCAGTGTCGACACAGTGAAAGATAGTCGACTAGTGGAAGATAGTCGACTAGTAAAAGATAGTCGACTAGTAAAAGATAGTCGACTAGTAAAAGATAGTCGACCAGAGAAAGATAGTCGACTCACAGAAGAAGATAGTCGACCTCAACTGTGTCGACACAGGGAGGATGTGTCGACACCTTGAGATTGAGTCGACATATATTGGCAGAAGTCGACTATGCTTGTGTCGACACCAGAAGACTGAGTCGACACATTTTGGCAGAATTGAAGATTGCTGTGTCCACACCAGAAGACTGAGTCGACACATACTGAGTTCTAAATCTACAACAATTGTGTCGACACACAGGACTTTTGTTGACACATTACAGAGCCAAGACCAAGTTATTTTCTGAAGAAGCTGTGTCGACTTAAAGGCAACTTAGTCGACATCATCAAAGACTGTGTCGACACCAAAGTCACTTGTGTCGACACAGATAGACAGATTGGTCTCGACACTTTCTGACAGACTGTCTTGACATTTTGCTGTCTAAGGCTAAGGTACAGGAACTGTTTGAAGACTTGACAGCTGTGGGTTGCCACCGTTTAACTGAAGCTGTCAGACCTGTCAGAAAACAGTTAGAAACCGGATCAGCCGGTTTCCATGAAGAAAGTCTATAAATAGACATATTCAGAAGGAAATAAAAAAAACAATAGAAGAAGATCGAAGAAGGAAAAAAAATTACGATCCTATTGAAGTTTCAATTCAAGAAAGTGCTAAGCTCTAAAGAAGATCTTCATCAGAAGATCTAAGAAGAAGAAGTCTGAAGTATCAGAAAAGGTGTTGGATAAAGAGGGATCCAGTCATCTTGAAGAAGAAGAAGGAAGCCATCAGTGGTTTCTCAAGAAGCTGTTTGGAAATCAACTCAGCTAAGTTCAGATTCAAGAAGCTTTGAAGAAAGCTCAGATTCAGTTGATTTCATCAGCTGATCAAGAAGTGTCTTGTCCTCTTCTCTCTCAACAAAGGCAAGACATTAAAATATCTTTTCTAAATTTCTGTAGGATCTGTTTACACAGATCTAAGTTGTAAGCCTGTGTTATAAAGGCTGAGTGTAAGAGAGGTGATCTCTGAGTGGTAGGGCTATTTGCCTGAGTGTAGGTGAAGGTTCTTCTCTGAGTGGTAGGCCTTGAGGCAAGGCTGAGGTAGGGCTGTTGAGCCTGAGTTGTAGGAACCTATCCAGGTTCTGAGCTGTAGGATCTGTGGATCTGAGAATAGTGGAAGTTTGGCCGAATCTAACATACTGCTAGATAGGTGAAGGGGGAAAGTGGATGTACCCAAACCTTGGGGAACCACTATAAAACATTGTGCAATCTGTGATGTTTCAATTTCTGTGATTGCTGTGCTGAATGTTTTATTTCTGCTATTGAATTCTGCCTAGAAGTATAAACAAGCAATTAGAACCTATTCACCCCCCCTCTAGGTGTTTAGGTTGTCTTGAAAGTAAAACTATCAAAAACAACGATCGGAAATTTGTGTCGGAGTATTCCCCAAGAAAACACAAAGGTTGCCACTCCTTTTAGAGAGCAAGACCAAGGCTATAGGCCAAGATCCCCTCAAGCAAATAGGATCCACCCGATCCGGAATTAAAAAGCCTTGCAACGGCAGTTTCGATTCAAAACTTGTAGCGATTAAATTAAAGATCCGGAGAAAACGAGCGTGAAAACCACCACAACTAAAGAAGAGAATCACACAAGGAAGAGGGAAGAGATTACCCAACTGGGATGAACGTTCACACAAAGATAAGGTGGGAGAATCACTCTCTCCACGGATCCGCCGGCGTCACACCGAAGGGTTTGCAACCTTCTTCCACGGAGTCGCACCAAGGAAGCCGCGTCGGAGTCGCACCGAACGGATGGAGGAGGCAAGGAGCGGCGGCGTCACACCACCACAAGGAGGCCGGCGGTTTCACACCACCAGGGGGGGCGGCGGCTTGGAGCAAGCTTGGGCCGAAATTCTCAAAGGAGAGGATTTAGGTTTTCAATATTTCAATCCTTGATTCCTCATAAACACCTCCTTAAATAGGAGATTACAACAAGCCTTAACCCTTCATGATGGAGATGTAATCTCATCCACCCGAATGACTAAGTGCACACCAAAATTTAAATTGTTTTAAATTAAAGAAATAAAACAAGCCATGAATATAAAATTATCTCTTAAACATTGGATAATTTTATATTCTAAAAATATAAAAATGGAGTTCATGAAATAAGATAATTAAAGCTAATTTTTCATGGTGGTTCGAGCGCGCCGCGGGCGGAGGTTGTAACGTGCACTTCCTTCAGCGTCATCACGGCGTCTAAGATCTTTATGCCGTAACGCCTCGGCAACCGGGTCATCATTAATTAGCGGTGGCACTGCATCATCCTTCCATTAGTGTGAGGATTGGATTTCAATCCTATTGGTGAAGTGACCGAGTCATCCCTTGTTGGGAGATAGGTCGAAGGGGGAAAGTGGACGTACCCAAATCGGGGAACCACAATAACTGCCTGTGTCTTTCTGTGCTCTGTTTGTTTTCTTTTATTATGAATGTAAATTTTTAATTCCGCAAAACGACTGCGCATCACCTGTCCCCCCATCCCTAGGTGAAGATAGTTGACACTAGTGTGACTTTCAGGCTCGGCAAAGATCGATGTGACGACTAGGGTTTAGTTTTCTTCTTATTTATATTAGCTCATTAGGGTTATGTCACTTCGCCAAGTGTTAAACTCTGATTGGACCGCCCAAATTAGGTCTTATTTGAAATGAACGGTCCAAGGGATCATCCAGCACGAATCCCGAAGTCCGGTTCAGTCCGCCTTTACAAGTCAGTGAATCTGCCTGGGCGGAAAAACACACAATTCAAATTCGGAGGGAATCAACTTCCATTCTCGACGATTGGCGAGTATAGCCGGGTATTCTCGACGAATTCGTCGGGTATCAACAATGATTACCGACGAATTTCCCTTAACCAGTTTATCGGAAATCCTGGCGTTGAGTATCAGTAGCGATACTCGACGATCGGTGGGTATATTTAGGCATTCTCGACGAATTCGTCGGGTATCAACAATGATTCCCGACAAATTTCCCTTAACCAGTTTATCGGAAATCCTGGCGTTGAGTGCGTTGAGTATCCGTCAGCGATACTCGACGATCGGTGGGTATATCCGGGCATTCTCGACGAATTCGTCGGGTATCAACAATGATTCCCGACGAATTTCCCTTAACCAGTTTATCGGAAATCCTGGCGTTGAGTGCGTTGAGTATCAGTCAGCGATACTCGATGATCGGTGGGTATATCCGGGCATTCTCGACGAATTCGTCGGGTATCACTCAACCCATCACTCCGTTCAACACATTTGACACCTTATGCCAGTGCGTCCCGAGCCCGAGTCAAGTCTCTTGACTCAGAACTCGTGCGAGGGGGGGGGGGGGGGGGCTAGCGCGAATTGGGACATTACATGATGTGCCCAGCTTTAGCTGTAGTGTCAATAGTAGTGACCTTGTTAGAGGGATATGCTAGAGACTGGTGGAGAGCAGCCATCCGCTCGACGTTTAGAGGATGACCATTGAGCACTATCCTGTGTGGGGAGTTTTCAGAGGCTTTTCTAGAGCACTTTATCTCAAACGCAGACCGAGCTGCACTAAAGGAGAGGTTCTTGCACATCCATCACGGTGACCGGACGGTGCCAGACTATGAGAGAGAGTTTATCCACCTAACATGTTTTGATGGGAACCTAGTAGCCACTAAATGAGATAGGTATGCTCGCTTCTACTGAAGCTTGTGAGATGACCTAAAATAGGCCTTGATCATGATCACTCAGTCCACCTTCCACACCATAGCGACTCACACCGCAGCGTTAGAGTTAGATTAGAGGATAGTGGCCCAGCAGCACTGAGGACAGGTCGAGGTCCCCAGAGGTCAGGGACGAGATAGAGGAGCCGCTCCCCGTCGACAAGAGAGAGAGAGCGCAGACAGAGACAATGCAGGCAGCTTTATAGGTACCCACCAGCACCACCAGCACCCTCAACACCGTAGTAGGACCCCAGACTAGCTCTAGTCCCACAACCCGCCGAAGTAGCTCAACAAGATGTTCCCTTTGCAGGGAATTGCTTTTATGCCAACAGCCAGAACATATGAGGGATTTCTGCCCGCAAGAGGCAGGAAGGCCAGGATTAGGAGCAGTTCAAGGAGGGCATGTAGTGTGAGGATAGGGCTAGAGAGGCTGTAGAGGTAGTGCTAGTAGTAGAGGTTAGGAGGGCCGAGCAGCACCCTTGGAGGCTTACACATTAGAACTTCAGCATGGACCCGCCCCCTATGTAGTGATAGATATATATCTTAGATGCTAGAAATACGTCAGATATTAGTACCTATGTATTAGACTTTATGCATATCTATGTCTACATCGGGTATATGTTTTGTTAAATGATATATATATATACTCCCTACCTCTTCAGGGTTACTTTTGGTAGAAGGATACCCTGCCAAAAATCTCTTTGATACAAGAGAAACACACTCCTTTGTATCCCAAGAGTTTATTGCAACTAAGGAAAATGTCGTCTGATCCTCTGGACTATCTATACGGATTCGTCTACCAGATGGATCAGATATAATGTCTACCGAGAAATGCTTGTTCCATGCCGTGTTAAGGGGCATGGAATTTGAGATTTAAGCGACAATTCTGTAAATGACGGGTTTGATCTCATACTGGGAATGGATTGGCTGACCGAGCATAAGACCCAAATAAACTGTTTAACCCGAGAGGTCAAGCTTCAGAATCAAGACGGACAGGTCGTTACGCTGGCAGGTATACCTTCCGTCTCTCGCATTATTTTTACCTCTGCTCAGACTGTATGGTTAGTCCGGTAGAAAGACAAAGTATTTCTTATCTACTTCAAAATAGAGAATAAGGTTGAAGTGCTCGCCAAAGTCCCAGTGGTATGAGATTTTTCAGATATTTTCCCTTAGTCCCTCCCAGGTTTGCCCCCACAACAAGAGGTAGACTTCCAGATCGAGCTTATGTTCGGAGCTCGACCAATATCCCGAGCACCCTATCAGATTGCCCCTAAGGAATTGGTTGAGTTGAAGATCCAGCTCCAGGAATTGATAGATGCTGGATTTGTCCGCCTAAGTTCCTCGCCCTAGGGAACCCCTGTACTGTTCAGGAAAAAGAAGGATGGGACACTGAGACTAAGCATAGATTACATGGAACTAAATAAGCTTACAATATAGAATACATATCCAATTCCAAGGATTGACGAGTTGTTCGACCAACTGCAATGTGCATCCGTATTCTCCAAGATGGACCTAAGATCCAGCTATTATCAGCTTTGGGTCCGGGAGGAAGATATCCCCAAAACTACCTTTAGCACCCGCTATGGCCTATACGAGTTTATGGTAATTCCATTTGGACTCACTAATGGCCCGTCTGCCTTTATGGCTCTGATGAATAAGGTATCTGAGCCCTTCCTAGATCACTTTGTGATTGTCTTTATCGACGACATTTTGATCTACTCGAAGACCAAGGAAGACCATTATAGACATCTGCAGATGGTGTTACTTAAAATTCGAGAACACTCTCTCTTTGCCAAATTCAGCAAGTGTGAATTCTGGTTAGAGAAGGTCGTTTTTTTGGGCCATACCATCAATAAGAATGGAGTGGAGGTAGATCAAGCCAAAATCCAAGCGGTTCAAAACTTGACACCGCTCAAGAAAGGAACTGATATTCGAAGTTTCCTCAGTCTTGCCGGTTTCTATAGGAAATTGTTTAGGGTTTCTACAAGATTGTGTTACCCCTCACAGCTCTTACAAGAAAGGATGTTGCATTTTGGTGGACGCCGAAATGTGAGGCTGAGTTCGTAGAACTAAAGAAACGGATAACTTCTGCCTTGATCCTTACAATCCCTTCAGGAACTGAAAGAATCCAGGTCTATACTGATGCCTCCCTGAAAGGATTGGGAGCTATTTTGATGCAGCATGGTAAGATGGTTGCTTACGCATCTCGCCAATTAAAGCCGCACGAGTTGAATTATGCAGCCCACAATCTAGATTTGGGTGCTATCGTCTTTTCTCTCAAGATTTGGAGACACTACTTGTACAGAGTAAGATGCGAGATCTTCTCGGACCATAAGAGTCTCAAATACATCTTTACTCAAAAGGAGTTAAACCTTCGACAATGCCGATGGTTGGAATTTCTATGTGATTATGATTTCGCTATCCAGTACCATCCCAGAAAGGCTAATAAAGTTGTTGATGCTCTGAGCCGCCAACCCTTGATAGTCGGGAGTTGGATGGAGCAGATCCCAAAGGAATTGTTTCAGTCTTTATTAGATTTGGAGATTACTCTTGTTTCTCTTAGAGATCCAGAAGAGTACCAGTCCCAATTATACTGGATGGAGATAGAGTGTGACATCCAAGATCGAATACGAGAGGCCCAGACGGTTGATCCGGAAGTGGTCCCAATCATCCAGTCCCTATAAGATAGAGCATAAGAGGAGTTCAACCTGCACGTTGGAATCTTGCAGTTCAGGCACTACATATTCATTCCCTCTACCGGAGGAATTCGAGATGAGATTCTTTGAGAAGCGCACCAGTCGAGGTATTCTATTCACCCTGGTGTGGTTAAGATGTATGTTGATTTGCACAGGACCATTTACTAACCCAGAATGAAAAGAGATGTCATCAACTTTATGGCCCAGTGCCAGACTTGTCAAAAGGTTAAAGCTAAATGCTGCAACCCAGGAGGCCTGCTGCATCCCATACCGATACCAGAATGGAAATTTGAAGAAATTTCCATGGATTTCTTCCACGGCTCTCCCCGATACCATGTTGGAAACGACTCTATATGGGTTATCATGGATCGACTTACCAAGGTAGCACGGTTCATTCCAAACTGACAGGGTGACAAAGTTGACATTCTGGCCAGGTTTTTCATAGAACAAGTAGTCTGGTTCCACAGAGTGTTGAAGTCGATTGTGTCAGATCATGATGGAAATTTCACATCCAAGGAGTGGAGGCAGGTGTAGGCATACTTGGCGACCAAATTTGCCTTTAGCACCGCATTCCACCTGCAGAAAGATGGATATACATAAAGGACAAACCAGACGATGGAGGACTTACTCTGACTTTGCATAGTAGAGCACAATGAGCCATGGGAACAACTGCTGCGGTTAGTCGAGTTTTCTTATAATAACAACTATCATGATAGCATTAAGATGGCACCGTACGAGGCATTGTATGGGAGGCATTGTTGAACTCTGTTGACTTGGGCTCAATATGAGGACCAGGAAGCCTTAGGAGTGGCTTATATTGATGATACTACAGCAGTGATACAGCTAATCCAGGAGATAATGCGGGAAGCAAAGAGCCGACAGGCCAAGTATTATGATGCACAACACCGACTGGTGGAGTTTAGCGTGGGATAAATGATATTTTTTAAAATTAAGCTCATTCATGGTGTCTCCCAGTTAAGGAAGCAAAGGAAATTAGATCCCCGCTATTTGGGCCCCTATTAGATTATAAAGCGTATTGGCCCTGTTTCCTATCGATTAGCCCTGCCCCTAAAATTGGGAAATCTCCATGATGTATTCCATGTCTCATCTTTGAGGCGAGTCCTCCAGCAACCAGAATAGCATCTCCCTACACCGTCAGTACAATGACAGTCAGATAGATCCGTATAGCTTGAACCAGTAAAAATAGTTGATTATAAAGTGAAGAATCTGCATAACAAGACCATTCTGATGGTCAAGATATTGTGGTAGAATCACGAACTAGACGACTGTACATGGGAACCTGAAGCACTTGTTCGAGAAAAGCACCCAGAGCTCTTCCCCTAGGTAAGTTACTTTTCCCCTACTTTAAGCAAATTTTCGGGGACGAAAATCCTTTTATTTTTATTTGATTGTAACATCCCGACTTTTATTGGGCCACCAGAACCCTAGTGGGCCCAATAAAAGTGACCCGAACCTCTGCCTGTGGCCCATACAAAGGTAGGAGGTAACCATAGACAAGGATATGGAGCTAAAAAACTCTGATTTAAGTTATGGTAGTTCCTGTGAACTCGTATAGTCAATACGAGCACGTCGGAACTTGTTCCTTTGAATTCCGAGGTCATATGGTGGACATGATCGTTCCTCGTAAAATGTTATGAAAACGAGATTTTTGGATAATGACCTAAAGAACTCCGATTTGAGTTCTGTTAGTTCCTATGACTTCGTATAGTCGGTACGAACGCATTGGAACTCATTGCATTGAAATTCAAATTTTAACGAAGAATATGAGCATTTTGGCCGTATTAGGGCGCTATAATGCGCAAATTTTGGATATTTAGCAAACGAACTCCGATTTGACCCCGATCAGTGGCATTGGATTCGTATGGTCAATACGAAGTCAACTGAATTCATCTCAGTCAATTTCAAGGACCAGTAGTAAACTCGCGGTCAAACCGAGCATTGTCGTGCACTGAAAAGCGTGCACACACAAATTGTGACATGACACCCCAACTTTGACATGATCCCGATGACTTGGACCTCCCTTGACTTTGACCAGCATGGGGGACCCACCCTAGG
This sequence comes from Platanthera zijinensis, assembly GCA_039513925.1. Lineage (NCBI taxonomy): Eukaryota > Viridiplantae > Streptophyta > Magnoliopsida > Asparagales > Orchidaceae > Platanthera > Platanthera zijinensis. The sequence continues at coordinate 149,793,864 of CM077079.1, forward strand.
ATTGAATTTGGTTAAACACCCTAAAATTCCATTTTTTTGGAAAATTTTCTCAAAGAGGTGGGCACCTCCTCTTCTTTGCTAGCTTGGGCTAGGTCTTCCGCACCTCTTAGGTGACCCTATTCAGCAAGGGCATGGGTGATGTGCCCTTAGCAAAAAGCCTACCACCTCCCCTCTTCCCTTCTTAAAAACTAAGGCCCAAGCCCTTCAAGCCTTCCCCCCCCCCTTGATGGCTACGACATAATTATCCTAGGATGTTTCCACCTGACCAAGGCAAGTGGAGGAGAGGAGAGGAGCTCCTCCTCCTTTAGGGTTAGTCCCATATTAGGGAGGGGAGGAATGGTCACCCTCCCCAAGCCTATAAAAGGCCATGCCCCCTTCCTCCTTCCTCACAAACCTAACTGAACCCAGAGCACCTCTCCCGGAGCTCCAGCTTGTCGAAAAAACCTTCACCACCTGAGCTCCACCACCACCTCCCATGGCATCTCGACCTAGCACCTCCCAAGTCGTACAACCACAGATGGAAACTCTTTCCCTTCCCCTTTCTCATCTTCCCGACAATCTGCATGTGCCTCCCGACAGCCGGAGCGCCGCCGACGCCACCCGAGCCAAGCTCTAGGTCGGGTGGAGGCCGTAGGTGGTAAGCCTTTCCCAGTGCTAGAGGTGGCACTAGGGAAGTGCTACACCATCAGGGTTAGCCTTCCCTGGTTGCGGAGGGCTGAGGTTCCACTAGAAATTGCCACTCCGGCGGCACCCTAAAACAGAGTAAAACTCTGTATATTTTCTATAGAGGCGGCCGGCGGCGCCAGGCCACCGGAACACCATCGGAGAAGAGCCTAACCCCCGGCGTGTTGGTTGGGGGTGATATCGTAGCCTGGAGGCTACCGGTGTGGTGGGGTGGCGCGGTGTCGCTGGGAGAAGAGCAACCCGCCACCCTGCTCTCGATTTGGTAAATTCCGGCGGAGGCCGGTGGCAGCAGGCCGCCGGACCACTGCCTAAGAGGTCATCGGTCCCAAGCGAGTAGATTGGGGGCTGTGCCGATGTCTAGTAGAGGCTAGCCGGCGGTGGTAGTTTCCACCATGTTAATCACCAATGGGAAGAATCAGCCGCCGTCCGATCTCGGTGATGAGATTGGACGGCGGTGATTTCATTATTTCCCCCTGCCTCAACATCAGTTCCCCCTACAGCGGATCCATGAACGATCCATTGTGGGGAAATGTTTGGCTATTAACCTGTCCGACGCATTCCTGGCCGCAGGATTGGGCTTGATCTGGCTCTATGCAGACCAAATTTGAAACAAAATTTTGTAGATTTTTCAGAAAAAGATTTAGGTTCCTAAGGAAAAAGTTTTGAATATGAAAACTGTTCCCCTTGATGTGGGCTTCCTCCAAAACTTTTTTGAGAGTTGATTTGACATTTTAAAAAGTCTAAATAATTTTTATTTGGCCAAATTTAAGGCCCAAAATTGCTCAATTTTTTTTGAAAATATTGCTAGGCTCATTTTTGTCTCCCCTTAGGGTTGTATCAAAATTTGAGAACCTTGGGATAAAAATTAAAGATTTTCCAATTTATTAGAGCTTAGGGTCAAACTCGGAAATTTATGCGCTCAATTTCTTTGAAAGTGAACATTAGAGCGCGTGACCACATTTTAAATCAAATGATAAGTTCAATTATTTTATTGACGAGAGTGATCGAGGCAAGTGCCCAAGCTCTGAGTATTTCAAGGTTTTTGCAAAACCACCGAGCACCACATTCTTAAAATAACACTCAGGCACTTTGGGTGGACTCGAAAGATGAGAGTGCGAGCAAATGAGTTGCTAATTATCCTGGACAAATAATAAAGATATAAATCCTAATAATTCCTCCTGATCCGGTTAAGCAATGATTAAAAAAGGCGTAACTGAATTATTATCGGATCTTAATAATGGCTAATGCCCAAAGAATCCTCCTAAAAGCTGAAGTAGAAATGAACATTCCTCCTGAGAACGGAGATGGAATCGAACTTGCCTCCTAAGAATGGAGATGGAACTGAACTTGTCTCCTAAGAACGAAGATAGAACTGAACTTGCCTCCTAAGAATAGAGATGGAACTGAAGCCTCCTGAATGGATTGATTGGACTACTAAACATTTTATTTATGATTTATTCCAGTCTTGCACTGGTCCAGTTCCTTTATTTGTTTCAGTTCAGTTATTTCTTATCAAGTATTCCAGTATCGTACTGGTGCTACATATTGACTTTCAGTTCAGTTATTTTATATAATTACTATTCCAGTCTTGTACTGGTCAAGTTCCATTCAGTACTTACTTTCAGTTTAGTTCTTTAAGTTCAGTACTACTCTAGTTTCATACTGGTCCTATTTCATTACAGCATTTAAATTCTGCACTTTATACTAATAACAACATCTATTACCACACTTTTATTTCTACAATTTACTATTTTAAGCATTGGTCCTGCTCTAACGGGTAGTTATTTTGATTGGTTGAGCCTTAGTTGGGGATAACATAAGTTGGTATGTTCTGTAACATCCCTCACACTTCTAGGCCCCCTAAAGTTAGGGTTAGGGCTTGAGTGGTGCATGGAGGCCCTAGTGTGACCCTAGCTCAGCTTGAACTTAGGGAAACTGCTATGTGCACCCCCAATGTGCACAAATCAACCCCAAGGTAACCATGGTCAAATTAACTCTAAAGGCTAAATGAGAGCCCAAGCCAATTCAAGTGGGCTAAAACCTTGCCCAAGGCCCATCCTAAGGCCCACTAAATTTTCATATTTATTTAATATAATTTATTATTTTAATTTGGGGATTTAATGGGGATAATTAGGAGGGAAGTTTCTTTTGGAGGGGAAATAATGGAGGGAGGCCAAGTAGCACTCCCTTCTTCTTCCCCAACCCCTCCATTTATCTTCCCTAATGAATAGGAGGGGGTTTCCAATAGTTATAGGTTGGCCACCATTAAGGAGGGCCTTTAATGGCCATGACTATAACCCCCATAACTTGGATCTCCTATATAGAGCCCACCAAAGCTCAATTAGATCCTTTCATCACCATCAGAAGCTCCTTGGCAGTTGAAATCGACTCTTACATCAAAGATTTCGGTGGAGAATCGAGATCGGGAGAGGTTCGCCGGAAAACGCCAAAAACCATGGCCACCCGCCAGATTAGTCGCATCCAAGCCCGAAATCAGACATGTTTCTCCTCCTCTCCCCTTGTGATAGTATCCTAGATCCAATAGAAGAGAAATTGGGCTCAACAGAGCCCGATCCAATGTGAGAAAAAAAAGGAGATTTTTCGAAAATTCCATGGTAGCGGGTTCGCCAGAAACCACTACTTCAGGCAGCCAAACCATCGCCTGGCGATAACCACACCTCAACGGAGGTGGTGGTGGCGGTGGCCGGCCAGGGAAGTGTCCGGATGGTCGGCAAATGGCTGTAGAAAATCTACAGGTCGGGTGGATCCCTCCCTTTGGCTAGTGGAGGAAGATGAAATCACCACCGTTAATTTGGATTAATATTAATTATTATATATATGTTGCCCCCTTTAATATGCATCGATTGATACTAAAAAATGAGGCATGTAGGGGATGAACCATGAAAAGTGCCAAACATTAAAAGGTAGCCCTGTGAGTTTAATTTAATTAGAAATTGGAATCAGGTCATTTGGAGCACTGTAGCTCCCTATAGGGCAATTCTTGTGGGACTGATCCTTAGGGTAGGACAACCACTATTTCCTTAATAACTTTTAATTGGTTAAGGAGATTGACTTGAAACTCGAAGCATGTAAGAATATACTATAGATAAACCAACAGTCTAAAAATGGGAATTGTTGGACAACATTTTCCTATAGTTTTAGGAAAAAAAATTATTTTTCATATAAATGGAATATTTTAAAGAATAATAATTATTTTAATCCCTAATTTTGGTGCGATGTGCATTAGAGAGGTATAAGGCCCTTCTAAAAATTTTAGATCCTTTGGACACCTGTAGGATGGTGAATCCCAGTTGTAATTTGCCATGTTTATGTGAAGTGAAGTGCATTTAGCCAAAAAAGTGTATCTTGGGAATTTAACAAGATTGGCTTGGTCAAATCTACTGAAATTTTATAAATGCAATTATTTAGTGAAAGTACACCTCCTCATGAAGTTTTAGAATATTTGGAGTTGATTTGCTTAGCAAATGAATTAATTAGTATTTTTGTTATGCAAATATATTAGTGCAATTAGGGTGACAAAAATAGTTAAAAAAATTATGAAACCTTTCCAATAATAATTATTTAGTATTTTTAACACTAGATGAATTAGTTGGAATTTTTAAAAGTAAGAATCTTAGGGTTGCAATTATAATTACCATTGTGTCCCTTTTATATTATTGATATAATTGTGCTCAAATTGAGTAATAAAATTATAAATTTTTTGAATAAAAAAGTATTTACCATTTGTAACCTCCAATAATTTTTCTGGAATTAGTTGACCTAGTGGATCAGATTTTTGTAATTAGAAATTAAATATCAAATATTATTAAATTGATGTAAAATTTAGTCCAGAGCTATAATTACTTAAGATGATGTTAGAATAATTTTATATTACTAGTTTGATAACAGAAAGTGACACTTCATGTTCAAAATAACATGTAACAATAATTTGGGAAAATTATAATAATTGTTGATTATTTTAGGAAAATTATAAATATCTGGAATTAGGTATAAGATGTCATGATAGGTCTCAAGAAATAATCTTAGGTCCTTGGGCCAAGTGTTTGGAGGATTCCTATTCATACACACATACAAGATCATATGGTCTGCAATTAACAATTTTGAAAAATTATTGTTTTTAGCAGTTCATACTTTGGAGAGGTCAAACACTTAATAACCCTAGGAGTTGATTTGGTTAAGGGTAGTATAACATTACTAAGTGCCTTGAGAAAGGGAGCGATGGGATTCAGACAATCATAGCTCCTAGTATCGCTACGAGCCCTTCACAGGGTAGACCTCGGGAAGTCCAAGGTTAACCATAAATCACTAGGTAATCTGGAAGTTAGACAAGAGTAGTTTGATAGGATTAAGAAATCTTATAGCGATCTCACCCATGTGTGGGTTGGAGTGATATAGGGCTTATTGGTCCTACAAACTGGTGGCTCGGGTTGTTGGTCGATATCAGGATGGGTTAGTCTTGCAAGCTGGAGGCTCGGGAGGGTATTGTTATACCTGGTTTGTGTTTATATGGCGGGTCACTCAGTACTGGTCCATTCAGCACACCGACGGAAGTATGATGACTTTGGTGCGGAGTGTAGACCTTTGGGGAGACTTGTAAGATGTTTATACCAAGGTCTGGAGGACTATGTCCCCTAAGAGCACACCCGACCATAAAAGACTGGTAGTTGCCAGCAAGAGTATGCAGGGGCTCTGCTGTTGTGTTCTTAACGTTGAGGCATACAATAGGTTTAGGCTTGGTAGTGTGCTTGCCAGCCTAAGAGTGGAGACACCCGCTCCACAACCACCGTGAGCCACAATAGTTGGTACCTGAGAGGTTGTCCACCTCCAAAAAGTGGAGATGCATGAAAGGTCTGTGCATACAGTCATGTGTGTGAGTTATATAATCATTGCATTGCATAACACGACATAACATACACACTTGCAGATCCTCAACATATAAATTAGTACGTGCTCTTTTATATGATGAGTTACTATTTCAAAAACCTTAACTTATATGTTTGTATGAGCATTCATATAAGTTAGAGTACGCTTCTGTGATGGTAGTGTAGTTGCTTTAGTTTACTTGTTTTACTTAGCTCCTCTTACTGTACGTTTATACTGTACTAGTCGTTGCTCTTCTTTACTGCTCATAATGATATAGAACTACTAGAAAATTATATATACATACCACTTTCACCTGCTTGTACATTCTGGTACTACTGGTCTGTTGGAACACCCTATTACTAATTTGGGCAAGGATCACTATGTTATTAGGAAAATTGTTTGACCTAGTTGTATAGTTGAAAAGGTCAGATTAGAATGAGTCTAGGGATTAGAACTTAGGTTTAGAGCTGCCCCCAGGACCACTAAGAGATCAGGACTAAGTACTGAGACAAGAAAATTTTCGTCGAGCTCAGTTCGACGAAACGTCGAACTCCGTTCGACGAAACGTCGAACTCCGTTCGACGTTCTCTGAGCTCAACTCTACAAGTCGTCGAACTCCGGTCGATGATCTTCGTACTCAGATCGACGTTTTGTCTTTAGCTATTTTCAAAGTCGCTGAGCTCAGTTCGACGATCGTAGAGCTCAGGTCGACGTTTTCTATCTCTTGTATAAATCTAATCTCTGAGCTCAGTTTAACGATCGTAGAGCTCAGATCGACGATTTCTGTGAGAGATCGACGCTTTCAGATTTCAAATTCAAGAACAGTTATGGAATTCATTCATATTCTTCCAGAGTTATTTTCTGCATTTATTACAAAGGATTCTCTAGCCGTTTTAAGCAATCTGATGCAAGTTTCAAGGAAGGATTAAATGGAATATTGCTTAGGACTTCCGCAGATACAGTTGTCAATTATGGAAGTCATTTATGACTGAGTAATGACCATCTAAGTCAGAATCTGATATACTCCTACAGAATATGTTTTTGGAAGAGATAACAGATCATATACAATTATAGAGACAAGAGACACACAACAGAATTAGATTGAAAAGAGACACAAAAGAGTGAATAACATAAACTCTCTGATAAAGAGTTCATCTTCTGAGATTTACAAATTTACTGAATTCCAAATCTTCAAGAACACAAGAAAGTTTTTTGTGGAGGAAATCTTCTGCTATTCAATTCCTCCAAATCCTCAAGTGTTCAAAAGCTTCAACATCAAGAACTCCAGACATCAAACATTTCAGCATCTGCTGAAATCATCAATTACTGGAGATCTGAAGCAACTGAAGACCTATCACCCTAGTAAAGCTCACCTTCCTGAACTCTTACAGATCTCAGGGGGAGCTTTGACATCATCATCCACTTGTCTTCTCTCAGATTATTGACAGAGAAGAACAACTCAACTCTTTCTTTCTTTTTCATTTCCCTTCTGTAAAAGGGTTTTTCAAAACTCCCTTCAAAAGTTCTGAGACTGGTTTCTGAGACCTTGTCAAAACTCAGTGGTGGTAAGACACCTTATAAAAAAAATCTAGTTTTGGTTTTTGAGCACCTTATCAAAAGCTCATTGGTGCCCAGGACAACTTATCAACTATTCCTGCAGTGGATTCCTACCCAGGGTGGTAGAAGAGTGGATGTACCCAGGTTGTTGGGGAACCACTATAGTTCCTTGTGTCATCTGGTTGCTGTGTGTTTGACTTTGCTGTGTCCTGTGTGTTTTCTTAGCTCTTGATTAAGTTTTTATTTCATAACAAGCACTTTACACATATACATAAATTAAGTCTTCCACTGCTTTATATTTTTAATTGTAAATTATTTTAAAAATACTCTATTCACCCCCCTCTAGAGTTAAGGTAGATCTTTTCCTCACTTTCAATTGGTATTAGAGGGAGGTTGGTTATTCAACATCTGAATCTTCAACAGATTTATTGGACAGGCTAACACCTGAACCAAAAGATCCTTGATAAGATAAACCTTCTGTAGAGGATAGTTATTAGTTTTTGTATTATATTTATTTTCAAACAAAACCATGGCACAGAACAAAGATTATGCTAGCACAACACCTCCAGTGTGCAACCTCTCTAAGTTTGCACTTTGGAAGGAAAGGATTAAGCTTTACATGAATTCTATTGATGAGGACATTTTCAATTCTGTTTTGACAGTTTGTCCAAGACCGCCAGTGATCACAAGTACAAGTGCTGTTCCACCTCCTTCAGGAACAGATACAGAAATAAAGAAATGGAAAGTTGCAGATGCAAAGGCTATGAATATTCTTGCTCAGACCATGTCTGATGAGATATTCCAAAAAGTGTCTGAATGCAGTTCAACAAAAGATATATGGGATAAGTTATCTGAAATTGTCTCAGGATCTGCTGATGAAAGGAAAGATAGGAGATCCCATCTCATATCTTAATATGGGAATTTCAAGAAAGGAGAAGCTGAGTCAGTTGCAGATATGTACAATAGGCTCAGTCTAATAGTCAGTGAGTTGAAAACATTGGATAAGGAGATCACACTCACTGAACTAAATGAAAAAAATCCTAATGTGCTTCCCTAGCACTTGGGACTCAAGGATCTGGCCAATCAAGGTTGCCAGAAGCCTAACTGAGATTACTACTAAAGCTCTTTTGGGCAAGCTCAAGTTTTATGAGCTGCTCATCAAGAATATGGAAGAATAGCAAAAGTCTATTTCTCCAGTCATCAGAAAGGAGAAGACCATTTCTTTCAAAGCCATAGAAGAGAAGCCTGAAGACAAGGTCACAGGAAATGAAGAATTGATGAGTTTGCTGGCCAAAAGATTTTATAAGATGGCCAGGAAAGACTTCAGAAAGAGGTCATCCAGAGGGCATGAGTAGCCATGGTATGACAAATCAAATAATAAAGAAATAATCTGTTTTGGATGCAGAAAACCAGGCCATATTGTGCCTGACTGTCCAGAAAATCAGAATAAGGACAAGAAGGACAGGAAAGATAGGAGAAAAGACAAGGACTCCAGAGGAAACAATAGCAACAAATCCTCCTCCAACAAAAATAAACATACAAGGAAGGGGTTTGTAGATGAAAGCTGGAGTGATACTGAAGAGGAATCAGAAGCCTCATCAAGCTCAAGTGATGATGAGGATGATGCTGAAGAAAAGGAATTCTACATGATGGCTAGCAATGCATCTCAGCAAAATTCTGATGCAGAACAAGGATCAGACTCAGAATCTGAAACTCAAACTGAAGAAGACAAGGTAATAGACTCCTTTGACTTTGACTCAGAGGACTTTAGGTCTGAATTTAAGGCACTTTGTTTAGACCTGTTAAAATCTAAGAAAGAGATTATCTCTCTCAGAAATCAATTATCTGAACATAGCACCTTAAAATCAGACAACCTCAAACTCTCTGAGGAGTTAGAATGCTGTAGGGAGGAGATAGCTTCACTGAAGAGTGAGTTATCCTAGGCAAAGAAGTTTAAAGAATCCCTTAATGGGAGAAGCATCAGACTGATAGACATCACAAGCACAGTGAACTCAAGATTCAACAGTACACTAGGCTTGGGTGCTTCATCCAGCAAACCTATAGTATTAACAACCCCAATTAAAATTATTTCTGATAAAGGAAAGGGTGTTGTAGAGGTAGCTAGGAAGAATCCAGATTTACCTAAGGAAAATCAAGTTCAACAGAAAATGTCGAACAGAGCTCGACGATCGTCGAACAGAGCTCGGCGATCCAAGGCTGGATCGTCGAACTCAGATCAACGACTTCTGAACTCTGAACTCTGGTATAGTCGATCTTCGAACAGAGCTCGATGATCTGAACCAAGATCGTCGAACTCAGGTCGACGATCGTCGAACGAAGCTTAGAGCTTTGAACCTTCTTTCAAAGGTAAATCTCAAGTCAATCCTAGAAGTCCCTCATCCCAAAGCTTCAACCCTTATACTGAATGGATAGTACCTCCTAGGAGATATCATCCTAAAGGATATAAGAGTCAGCCAGGGATGCCTTTTATTTCTGAATTTAAAGGTTATCAACCTAGACCCAAGGTAAACTGGGTCAAAAACATATAAATTGTTTATGTGCAGGTGAAGACCTATCCAGCAATGAACCAACAATGGTATTTGGATAGTGGGTGCTCAAAGCACATGACAGGGAGCAAGGACAATCTCACATCCTTCAAAGCCAAACTTGGACCCAAAGTGATCTTTGGAGATTCAAACTTTGGCCAAATTAAAGGATATGGTGCTGTTCAGATTGGCTCAGTCACATTCAAGAAGGTGGCTTATGTGGAAGGACTGAAGCACAACCTAATCAGCATCAGTCAACTCTGTGATGAAGGATATCAAGTGACATTCAACAAATCCTTATGCCAGATCAAGTCAGAGGATAACACAAAAGTTTTAACAGGTAAAAGGAAAGGTAACATTTATCTTATAGATTTCCTTTCAACCAACATAAATATCTGCTTATTTAATTCAGTCTGCAAACCAAATGATTTATGGCATAAGAGACTAGGAAACTTAAACCTTAGAACCATTACTAGGCTGTCCAAGGAAAACCTTGTAATAGGACTACCTTTTGGCCCCTACAAGAAGGAAGGACTCTGTAGGGCTTGTCAATTAGGCAAGCAAACTAAAAACAGTTTTAAGTCACTTAATAAGAGTGATTCACCTAGGATTTTGTATCTGTTACACATGGATCTTTTTGGACCCAATACAGTACAAAGCTTAGGAGAGAAATCTTACACTTTAGTGATTGTAGATGACTTCTCTAGATTCACTTGGGTATTCTTTCTGAGGAAGAAGTCTGATAACTTTAAATGTTTGACAGATTTTCTCAAATGCATTAAGATTGAGTTCAATACTCACATTGCACTGATCAGAAGTGATCATGGGACAGAGTTTGATTCTCTTCTTATGCAAGAGTTCTGTCAGAGTGAAGGGATCAGGCATACTTTCTCAGCTCCTAGAACTCCTCAACAAAATGGGATAGCTGAAAGGAAAAATAGAACCCTAATTTAATCTGCTACTACATTATTGACAGATGCTCACCTTCCTCTATCTTTTTGGGCAGAGGCAGTGAACACCTCCAACTATGTGTTGAACAGAAGTTTGATACATAAGTTGAAGGGCAAGACTCCCTATGAATTGCTCAAAGGGAAGAAAACTAAAGTAGACTATTTCAAAATTTTTGGTTGCATTTGTTATATTCACAATAATGACAAGAAGTATTTAGCAAAATTCCAAGCTAAAGCTGATGAAGGAGTGTTTCTGGGATACTCCATGATCAATAAATCTTATAGGGTTTATAATAAAACTTCTCTTAAAATTTAAGAATCTGTTCATGTATCTTTTTATGAGACTAACATGTGTTATAAGGAGAAGTCTACTTTTACCATAGAACCATTGCAGGTACACTCTCTTTCAGAAAATTTGGACAGGTTACACATTGTAGAAAAGGATTCAGTACATTCACCTATCCAACAAAGAACTGAAATTAGTGGAGATGAAGAGGATACTCAACATCTTGATGTTCAACATCTTGGAGAAAACCATTTTGAAGAGCCAGTTGTTATTCCACAAGAGGAAACAACAACACAGGTTGGTGAACAATCAACACCACCTGTTGATTTAGTAACAACAAGAGATCACCCAATCTCCCAAGTGATTGGAAACATCTCAGCTGGTGTGCAAACCAGAAATCAGGTCAACCAGAACCTGATGCACACCTACTTTTTATCTCAAGTTGAGCCTCAATCCATTCAAGATGTAGAACAAGATCCATACTGGATCATTGCTATGCAAGATGAACTACATCAATTTGAGAGGAATAAAGTTTGGGAGCTAGTACCAAGGCCTAAGGATCACTCAATTGTTGGAACAAAGTGGGTGTTCAGAAACAAGTTGGATGATCAAGGAGTTATTGTAAGGAACAAGGCAAGGCTAGTTGCTCAAGGCTACTCTCAATAAGAAGGAATTGACTATGAACAGACTTTTGCACCAGTTTCAAGGGTTGAGGCCATAAGAATATTCCTTGCTTATGCTGCTCACAAAGGATTCAAGGTCTACCAAATGGATGTGAAGAGTGCATTTCTCAATGGAGACATCAAAGAGGAAGTCAATGTTAGACAACCTCTAGGTTTTATCTCTTCAACTTATCTTGATCATGTTTTCAAATTGCATAAAGCATTATATGGTCTCAAGCAAGCTCCTAGAGCATGGTATGAGACCTTAGCATGCTTTCTTCTGAAAAATGATTTTATAAGGGGTAGTGAGAGGACTTAGCGCTACCAACTGCACCAAAAGACCGGCCTGAAGGTCAAAGGCGCATACTAATCTTTATATCAAGATTTTGACCGGGGACGGGGCAGCCAGTTAAGCCATTACCGCATAGCGCCGCAACGCGGGGGCGATTCCGGACCGCAGCCCCAACAATCCCCCCCGGAAACGACCCTGGGGTTTCGAACCCATACCCCGCATCTCCACCAATTGAGAGGACTTAGCACTACCAACTGCACCAAAAGACCGGCCTGAAGGTTAAAGGCGCATACTAATCTTTATATCAAGATTTTGACCGGGGACGGGGCAGCCAGTTAAGCCATTACCGCATAGCGCCGCAACGCAGGGGCAATTCCGGACCGCAGCCCCAACAGGTAGAGTAGACCAAACTCTTTTTATTAGAACCCATAAGTCCCATACCCTACTTGTACAAATATATGTAGATGATATTATCTTTGGTTCTACTGATTCAAATTTGTGCAAAAAGTTTTCCAACCTGATGCACTCTAAATTTGAAATGAGTAGCATGGGCGAGCTTTCCTTCTTTCTAGAATTACAAGTCAAACAACATGCTGAAGGCATATTTATTTCTCAAACCAAGTATACAAAAGAATTGGTTAAGAAATTTGGTATGTCTGAAGCATCTTGTATGAAAACACCTATGCCTACCAATGCTGTATTAGATACTGATGAATATGGTAAACATGTTGATCAGACAACATATAGAGCAATGATTGGCTCTTTATTGTACCTTACAACTAGTAGAACTGATATAATGTTTGCTACATGTATATATGCTAGGTTCCAAGTAAGCCCTAGAGAGTCACACCTAACATTAGTTAAGAGGATTCTTAGGTATGTGAAAAGTTATCCAAATCTAGGACTCTGGTATCCAAAAGACTCAGGATTTGAATTAACTGGATTTTCAGATGCTGATTATGCTGGATGTAGAGTAGACAGGAAAAGCACCAGTGGAACTTGCCAGTTCCTTGGTGACAGACTTGTCTCTTGGTTCTGTAAGAAACAGACATCAGTGTCCACTTCAACTGCTGAAGCTGAATACATGGCAGCATGCAGTTATTGCTCACAGATTCTGTGGATTCAAAACCAGCTCCTAGACTATGGCTACAACTTAGAAGGGTCAAAAATATTTTGTGATAACACTAGTGCTATTTCTATAGCACAAAATCCAGTCCTCCATAGTAGGACAAAACATATAGAGATTAGGCATCACTTTCTAAGAGACAGTGTAGAGAAAAATAGAAATTGAAATTCAATATATCCCAACTGATTTTCAAAGGGGAGATATTTTCACCAAACCTTTGGATGAAAAGAAACACACCTTCTTCCTAAATCAGTTAGGAATGTTAGATGGAGGAAGTTTAAAATAAATCCCAAGATTTTGAAAATCTAAAAACAGACCAAAACTAGGCTAAAAACTTTTTTTTTGTGTCTGTAGGCTGTTTTCTGTCTCTGAACTGCGCTCGACATTTTTCCCAAAAATCGTCGAACGGAGATCGACGCTTTCCAATAAGCATCGATCGGAGTTCAGCGTTTTCCAGGCAGCGCTAGGCTATCTTCTTCTGGTCAACGATCGTCGAACGAAGTTCGACGCTCTCCAATGTCGTCGAAGAAAGATCGACGATATTATAGACTCTTCAAATTCCATTAAGAAGCCCAGATCGTCGAACGGAGTTCAACGATCCTTCCTTTCCGGCGTCGAACCCTAATCTAAAAATCATTCTTTCGCCGTCGTTCTTCTTTTGCGCTTTCATATTCTCTACAATTTCTCCAAAATCTACTACACTTGGTCGTGTTTGTTAATTTTTGCAGGTATACAATGGCTGTTAACGTTGCCGCTCTCGCTAAGATGAAGTTTGATACTGGATTTGATATCGATATGGATTCGTTTGACGGGAGCGATCAAATATTCAAAGACATTCTGGAACTATTCAGAGAACAACAGTTGGTGCATATTATGTCTACCAGAATGAAGATTGCAGCTGATGAGATAAAGGAATGGGTTTTTACAGCAAATAATCTTGATGAAAATACTATAGTCGGTACTATAAGCGGGACTCAGGTATCTTTATCACCTACTCTTCTAAGTGAAGTATTTCATCTGAGCACTGGAGATGATTCTACTGATATATCTGGAGAAGAATTTGATTCTATGTTGGATAGAATGGGTCACTCTGCTGCAAACCCTAATAAGTTATTGAAAAAGAATCTATCCATTGAATTTAGATTTTTGGCTGATGTTGTGGGGAAAGTGCTGCTGGCTAAGCACTCAGCACATGATACCATATCAAGGTATCAGTTCTGTCTGATGGGAGCCATAATGGACAAGAAACATCTGAATTGGGGAACAATCTTCTTTGATTTGATCAAGAAGAAAATTAATAAAAGTTTTGTCAATTTTGGGAGGATTTTAGGGGTATTCCTGCACTCCAGGTGCCCAGAACTGCTAGTCTCAAATGGGATGCACATCAATGCATCTAAAAGACTGACCTGTGCCCTATTTGGGAAATGGGATAGACAGATCATCAAACCTGCCAGGACTACTATAGCTTCAGGCACAAGGACTCCTGTAGTCACTTCCCCTCAGACTCCAGCCCTCATTGAAGAACTGCCTGCCTCCACCTCTGCTCCTCCTTCTCCACCTCTTGTTTCTACCTCCACCTCCACATCAACCACAACAATCTCCACAACCATAACCATCTCTTCCCCCATTACCATCTCATCACCTCTTTCACCTCCAGCAACCTCAGAATCATTCCATCCACTCCACTACTATCCACCTCTTACCATTCCATCCTTCAACATATTGGAAGATTCCTTCATGGATGATTCCCCTTCCACTCCTCCTGAGCTTCCTTCTACCTCCTCCTACCAACAACTTCTTCATGATATACTCTCCCAACCATCCTTCACTCCATCCATCTCCACACCCATACCATCCATCTCCACCATCCCTATCTCTCAACCATCATTTCTACCATCCACCACAGCATCAACTGCAACCCATTCACCATCAGTTCAAGCAATTCCATCCTCCACCTCTACTCAAGTCCCACTTGAGCAAGTGGATTTATCAGCCTTGGCAGATAGGCTATATGGGATACTGGCCCCCAAGCTAGTAAGCCTGCTGGAGACCACCATGGCTCCACTCCTTAACTCAATAAAGGAGCTATCTGACAGGATAAACTCTCTCTCCTCTCCTCAGGCAATCCATTCTGTGGGGTGCCTTGATCCAGTCATAACTGAATCAAGGCAGGGGGAGATGCCCAATGAAGCTGAGGTAATGTCTGCTGCTCCAAGTGATCTGCTACTGTCACAAATCTCCACTGCTGCTCAATAACCAGTACTCACAGTGGACCACAGGTCACTGTTGTCAGCATTTGATCTTCTTCACAGAAGCTGCTTACCAACTCTGGGAGTTGAAGACCTCACTAAGGCCATTGTGCCTATTACTGTCTGTGATCCCAGCCTAATCTTATCTTATATAAATTCTCTTAAGGCTGTGGAAGTTTCTGATTGTGTTGCTGCTGCTGCTGCTGAAGGTGCTGAATCTAATGATATTGATATATTGCCTGCTGATCCTGTTGATGCTGCTGCTGCTGTTGAACTTGCTATTTTTCTAAAAGAACCTGTTGTTTCTGAGGTTCCTGCTGCTCCTGCTATTACTACATTTGTTTCTGCTCCTGTTCTGTCTGCTGAAAAGTCTAAACAAAGAGAAGAGTATATCAAAAGCATTGATGATCTATATGATAGACCCCAGAGTTCAGAAAGTGATCAATTTAACACTGACTCTGATGATTCTGCTGGCACCATCACTAAGAAAAGGAAAGCAAGAAGCAAAGCAATGATGAGAGTTCCCCCTGCTAAGGCCAAAGATGTAAATGATATATCATACTATATTTTGCATGATTGTCAAATAACAGAGCCTTGGATGCAATATTCTAAGAATCAGTTAAAGGATATGAGGAAAAGAAGAAAACTTGACAAATATGAGAAAGGATCTTCTCAGTCTCATCCTCCTCCTCCTCCTCCTCCAGATGCTGGTACTGGTGGAGGATCTGCTTCTCAACCTGGATCTGCTTCAAAGTATAGTTCTTCTCAACCTTCTCAAAAATATCAACCCAGAAGTCAACATCAAAGAGGCTATCATTCTAAAAGAAGTCAATACAGAGGAAATAAGAGAGAGCACAGAACTTATTCCAGACAGCAAAGGGAAGGACAAGGGCATATGGATTCAACTCAAGGTCCTTTCCCTTATAAACTCAGAGATACAGTTGTTACAAGGACATCTACTGATTCAGAAACCATAAATAGATATGAACCTTCAATCCCTTTTGAGGATCCAGAAAACAATCCTTTATCATGGAATGCCAGGATTAAGGAACTTGCTGCTTTAGATCAATTGAAAAAGGCCAGAGAGCAAGGTAAAGATACTTCTAATATTACTACTCTTTCAGAACAAAGAAAGACAGAACTGGAGAGATATGCTTCAAGAAAGTTCTTTGATCCTGAAGATTATATGAAGCTGCATCCTGAGGCTGTTGTCCGAAGGCCAAGATCCCAAACCTCCTTAGGTGCAGAAGATGACAGAAGATCAAAGAAAGATGCTCTCAATCCTAACAGGGAGATTCTATTTAAGAAAGGCAGTGAAAGGAAATGAATTCTGTAAGCAGACAGTAAATCTATATCTGAACATTTGCTGACAGTCCTCTTGAGTTCTGCAGTACTGCTTTGATTATCTTTTCTGTATTATTAGTTTAGCTTTTATTTCTGTATGTATGATTCTGTATTTCCTGAATATGTCCTGTAAATAGTAATCCTAACACAAATAGGGGGAGATTGTTGGAACACCCTATTACTAATTTGGGCAAGGATCACTATGTTATTAGGAAAATTGTTTGACCTAGTTGTATAGTTGAAAAGGTCATATTAGAATGAGTCTAGGGCTTAGAACTTAGGTTTGGAGCTGCCCCCAAGACAACTCAAAGATCAGGACTAAGTACTGAGACAAGACAATTTTCGTCGAGCTCAGTTTGACGAAACGTCGAACTCCGTTCGACATTCTTTGAGCTCAACTCTGCAATTCGTCGAACTCCGGTCGATGATCTTCGAGCTAAGATCGACGTTTTGTCTTCAGCTATTTTCAAAGTTGCTGAGCTCAGTTCGACGATCGTAGAGCTCAGATCGACGTTTTCTGTCTCTTGTATAAATCCAATCTCTGAGCTCAGTTCAACGATCGTAGAGCTCAGATCGACGATTTTTGTGAGAGATCGACGCTTTCAGATTTCAAATTCAAGAACAGTTTTGGAATTCATTCATATTCTTCAAGAGTTATTTTATGCTTTTATTACAAAGGATTCTCTAGCCGTTTCAAGCAATCTGATGCAAGTTTCAAGGAAGGACTAAATGGAATATTGCTTAGGACTTTCCCCAGATATAGTTGTCAATTATGGAAGTCATTTATGACTGAGTAACGACCATCTAAGTCAGAATCTGATATACTACTACAGAATATGTTTTTGGAAGAGATAACAGATCATATACAATTATAGAGACAAGTGACACACAACAGAATTAGATTAAAAAGAGACACAGAAGAGTGAACAACAAAAACTCTCTGTTCAAGAGTTCATCTTCTGAGATTTACAAATTTACTGAATTCCAAATCTTCAAGAACACAACAAAGTTTTCTGTGGAGGAAATCTTCTGCTACTCAACTCCTCCAAATCCTCAAGTGTTCAAAAGCTTCAATATCAAGAACTCCAGACATCAAACATTTCAACATCTGCTGAAATCATCAATTGCTGGAGATCTGAAGCAACTTAAGACCTATCACCCTAGCAAAGCTCACCTTCCTGAACTCTTATAGATCTTAGGGGGAGCTTTGACATCATCATCCACTTGTCTTCTCTCAGATTGTTGAGAGAGAAGAACAACTCAACTCTTTCTTTCTTTTTCCTTTCCCTCCTGTAAAAGGGTTTTTCAAAACTCCCTTCAAAAGTTCTGAGACTGGTTTCTGATACCTTGTCAAAACTTAGTGGTGGCAAGACACCTTATCAAAAAATCTAGTTTTTATTTTTGAGCACCTTATCAAAAGCTCATTGGTGCCCAGGACACCTGATCAACTATTCCTGCAGTGGATTCCTACCAAGCGTGGTAGAAGAGTGGATGTACCCAGGTTGTTGGGGAACCACTATAGTTCCTTGTGTCATCTTGTTGCTGTGTGTTTGACTTTGCCGTGTGCTGTGTGTTTTCTTAGCTCTTGCTTTAGTTTTTATTTCATAACAAGCACTTTACACATATACATAAATTAAGTCTTCCACTGCTTTATATTTTTAATTGTAAATTATTCTAAAAATACTCTATTCACCCCCTCTAGAGTTAAGGTAGATCTTTTCCTCACTTTCAATTGGTATCAGAGGGAGATTGGTTATTCAACATCTGAATCTTCAATAGATTGATTGAACAGGCTAACACCTGAACCAAAAGATCCTTGATAAGATAAACCTTCTGTAGAAGATAGTTATTACTTTTTGTATTATATTTATTTTCAAACAAAACCATGGCACAGAACAAATATTATGCTAGCACCAGACCTCTAATGTGCAACCTATCTAAGTTTGCACTTTGGAAGGCAAGGATTGAGCTTTGCATGAATTCTATTGATGAGGACATTTTCAATTCTGTTTTGACAGTTTGTCCAAGACCCCCAGTGATCACAAGTACAAGTGCTATTCCACCTCCTTCAGGAACAGATACAGAAATAAAGAAATGGAAAGTTGAAGATGCAAAGGCTATGAATATTCTTGCTCAGACCATGTCTGATGAGATATTCCAAAAAGTGTCTGAATGCAGTTCAGCAAAAGATATATGGGACAAGTTATCTGAAATTGTCTCAAGATCTGCTGATGAAAGGAAGGACAGGAGATTCCATCTCATATCTCAATATGAGAATTTCAAGAAAGGAGAAGCTGAGTCAGTTGCAGATATGTACAATAGGCTCAGTCTGATAGTCAGTGAGTTGAAAACATTGGATAAGGAGATCACACTCACTGAACTAAATGACAAAATCCTAATGTGCTTCCCTAGCACTTGGGACTCAAGGATCTGGCCAATCAAGGATGCTAGAAGCCTAACTGAGATTACTACTAAAGCTCTTTTGGGCAAGCTCAAGTCTTATGAGCTGCTCATCAAGAATAGGGAAGAAGAGCAAAAGTCTGTTTCTCCAGTGATCAGAAAGGATAAGACCATTGCTTTCAAAGCCATAAAAGAGAAGCCTAAAGACAAGGTCACAGGCAATGAAGAATTGATGAGTTTGCTGGCCAAAAGATTCTATAAGATGGCCAGGAAAGACTTCAGAAAGAGGTCATCCAGAGGGAATGAGAAGCCAAGGTATGACAAATCAAATAATAAAGAAATAATATGTTTTGGATGCAGGAAACCAGGCCATATTGTGCCTGACTGTCCAGAAAATCAGAATAAGGACAAGAAGGACAGGAAAGATAGGAGAAAAGACAAGGACTCCAGAGGAAACAACAACAACAAATCCTCCTTCAACAAAAATAAACATACAAGGAAGGGGTTTGTAGCTGAAAGCTGGAGTGATACTGAAGAGGAATCAGAAGCCTCATCAAGCTCAAGTGATGATGAGGATGATGCTGAAGAAAATGAAATCCTGCATGATGGCTATCACTGCCTCTCAGCGAAATTCTGATGCAGAATAAGGATCAGACTCAGAATCTGAAACTCAAACTGAAGAAGACCAGGTAATAGGCTCCTTTGACTTTAACTTAGAGGACTTTAGGTCTGAATTTAAGGAACTTTGTTTAGACCTGTTAAAATCTGAGAAAGAGATTATCTCTCTCAGAAATCAATTGTCTGAACATAACACCTTAAAATCAGACAACCTCAAACTCTCTGAGGAGTTAGAATGCTGTAGGGAGGAGATAGCTTCACTGAAGAGTGAGTTATCCAAGGCAAAGAAGTTTGAAGAATCCCTTAATGGGAGAAGCATCAGACTGATGGACATCACAAGCACAATGAACTCAAGATTCAATAGTACACTGGGCTTGGGTGCTTCATCCAGCCAACCTATAGTATTAAAAACCCCAATTAAATTTATTTCTGATAAAGGAAAGGGTGTTGTAGAGGTAGCTAGGAAGAATCCAGATTTACCTAAGGAAAATCAAGTTCAACAGAAAACGTCGAACAGAGCTCGACGATCGTCGAACAGAACTCGGCGATCCAAGGCTGGATCGTCGAACTCAGATCGACGACTTTTGAACTCTGAACTTTGGTATAGTCGATCTTCGAACGGAGCTCGACAATCTGACCCAAGATCGTCGAAATCAGGTCGACGATCGTCGAACGGAGCTCAGAGCTTTGAACCTTCTTTCAAAGGTAAATCTCAAGTCAATCATAGAAGTCCCTCATCCCAAAGCTTCAACCCTTATACTGAATGGATAGTACCTCCTAGGAGATATCATCCTGAAGGATATAAGAGTCAGCCAGGGATGTCTTTCATTTCTGAATTTAAAGGTTATCAACCTAGACCCAAGGTAAACTGGTTCAAAAACATATAAATTGTTTATGTGCAGGTGAAGACCTATCCAGCAATGAACCAACAATGGTATCTGGATAGTGGGTGCTCAAAGCACATGATAGGGAGCAAGGACAATCTCACATCCTTCAAAGCCAAACTTAGACCCAAAGTGATCTTTGGAGATTCAAACTTTGGTCAAATAAAAGGATATGGTGCTGTTCAGATTGGCTCAGTCACATTCAAGAAGGTGGCTTATGTGGAAGGACTGAAGCACAACCTAATCAGCATCAGTCAACTCTGTGATGAAGGATATCAAGTGACATTCAACAAATCCTTATGCCAGATCAAGTCAGAGGATAACACAAAAGTTTTAACAGGTAAAAGGAAAGGTAACATTTATCTTGTAGATTTCCTTTCAACCAACATAGATATCTGCTTATTTAATTCAGTCTGCAAACCAAATGATTTATGGCATAAGAGACTAGGAAACTTAAACCTTAGAACCATTACTAGGCTGTCCAAGGAAAACCTTGTAATAGGACTACCTTTTGGCCCCTACAAGAAGGAAGGACTCTGCAGGGCTTGTCAATTAGGCAAGCAAACTAAAAACAGTTTTAAGTCACTTAATAAGAGTGATTCACCTAGGATTTTGTATCTGTTACACATGGATCTTTTTGGACCCATTACAGTACAAAGCTTAGGAGAGAAATCTTACACTTTAGTGATTGTAGATGACTTCTCTAGATTCACTTGGGTATTCTTTCTGAGGAAGTAGTCTGATAACTTTAAATGTTTGATAGATTTTCTCAAATGCATACAGATTGAGTTCAATACTCACATTGCACTGATCAGAAGTGATCATGGGACAGAGTTTGATTCTCTTCTTATGCAAGAGTTCTGTCAGAGTGAAGGGATCATGCATACTTTCTCAGCTCCTAGAACTCCTCAACAAAATGGGATAGCTGAAAGGAAAAATAGAACCCTAATTGAATCTGCTACTACATTATTGACAGATGCTCACCTTCCTCTATCTTTTTGGGCAGAGGCAGTGAACACCTCCAACTATGTGTTGAACAGAAGTTTGATACATAAGTTGAAGGGCAAGACTCCCTATGAATTGCTCAAAGGGAAGAAACCTAAAGTAGACTATTTCAAAATTTTTGGTTGCATTTGTTATATTCACAATAATGACAAGAAGTATTTAGCAAAATTCCAAGCTAAAGCTGATGAAGGAGTGTTTCTGGGATACTCCATGATCAATAAATCTTATAGGGTTTATAATAAAACTTCTCTTAAAATTTAAGAATCTGTTCATGTATCTTTTTATGAGACTAACATGTGTTATAAGGAGAAGTCTACTTTTACCATAGAACCATTGCAGGTACACTCTCTTTCAGAAAATTTGGACAGGTTACACATTGTAGAAAAGGATTCAGTACATTCACCTATCCAACAAAGAGCTGAAATTAGTGAAGATGAAGAGGATACTCAACATCTTGATGTTCAACATCTTGGAGAAAACCATTTTGAAGAGCCAGTTGTTATTCCACAAGAGGAAACAACAACACAGGTTGGTGAACAATCAACACCACCTGTTGATTTAGTAACAACAAGAGATCACCCAATCTCCCAAGTGATTGGAAACATCTCAACTGGTGTGCAAACCAGAAATCAGGTCAACCAGAACCTGATGCACACCTACTTTTTATCTCAAGTTGAGCCTCAATCCATTCAAGATGTAGAACAAGATCCATACTGGATCATTGCTATGCAAGAGGAACTACATCAATTTGAGAGGAATAAAGTTTGGGAGCTAGTACCAAGGCCTAAGGATCACTCAATTGTTGGAACAAAGTGGTTGTTCAGAAACAAGTTGGATGATCAAGGAGTTATTGTAAGGAACAAGGCAAGGCTAGTTGCTCAAGGCTACTCTCAATAAGAAGGAATTGACTATGACCAGACTTTTGCACCAGTTTCAAGGGTTGAGGCCATAAGAATATTCCTTGCTTATGATGCTCACAAAGGATTCAAGGTCTACCAAATGGATGTGAAGAGTGCATTTCTCAATGGAGACATCAAAGAGGAAGTCAATGTTAGACAACCTCCAGGTTTTATCTCTTCAACTTATCTTGATCATGTTTTCAAATTGCATAAAGCATTATATGGTCTCAAGCAAGCTCCTAGAGCATGGTATGAGACCTTAGCATACTTTCTTCTGAAAAATGATTTTATAAGGGGTAGTGAGAGGCCTTAGCGCTACCAACTGCACCAAAAGACCGGCCTGAAGGTCAAAGGCGCATAATAATCTTTATATCAAGATTTTGACCGGGGATGGGGCAGCCAGTTAAGCCATTACCGCATAGCGCCGCAACGCGGGGGCGATTCCGGACCGCAGCCCCAACAATCCCCCCCGGAAACGACCCTGGGGTTTCGAACCCATACCCCGCATCTCCACCAATTGAGAGGACTTAGCACTACCAACTGCACCAAAAGACCGGCCTGAAGGTTAAAGGCGCATACTAATCTTTATATCAAGATTTTGACCGGGGACGGGGCAGCCAGTTAAGCCATTACCGCATAGCGCCGCAACGCAGGGGCGATTCCGGACCGCAGCCCCAACAGGTAGAGTAGACCAAACTCTTTTTATTAGAACCCATAAGTCCCATACCCTACTTGTACAAATATATGTAGATGATATTATCTTTAGTTTTACTGATTCAAATTTGTGCAAAAAGTTTTCCAACCTGATGCACTCTAAATTTGAAATGAGTAGCATGGGTGAGCTTTCCTTCTTTCTAGGATTACAAGTCAAACAACATGCTGAAGGCATATTTATTTCTCAAACCAAGTATACAAAAGAATTGGTTAAGAAATTTGGTATGTCTGAAGCATCTTGTATGAAAACACCTATGCCTACCAATGCTGTATTAGATACTGATGAACATGGTAAACATGTTGATCAGACAACATATAGAGCAATGATTGGCTCTTTATTGTACCTTACAACTAGTAGAACTGATATAATGTTTGCTACATGTATATATGCTAGGTTCCAAGTAAGCCCTAGAGAGTCACACCTAACATTAGTTAAGAGGATTCTTAGGTATGTGAAAAGTTATCCAAATCTAGGACTCTGGTATCCAAAAGACTCAGGATTTGAATTAACTGGATTTTCAGATGCTGATTATGCTGGATGTAGAGTAGACAGGAAAAGCACCAGTGGAACTTGCCAGTTCCTTGGTGACAGACTTGTCTCTTGGTTCTGTAAGAAACAGACATTAGTGTCCACTTCAACTGCTGAAGCTGAATACATGGCAGCATGCAGTTATTGCTCACAGATTCTGTGGATTCAAAACCAGCTCCTAGACTATGGCTACAACTTAGAAGGGTCAAAAATATTTTGTGATAACACTAGTGCTATTTCTATAGCACAAAATCCAGTCCTCCATAGTAGGACAAAACATATAGAGATTAGGCATCACTTTCTAAGAGACAGTGTAGAGAAAAATAGAAATTGAAATTCAATATATCCCAACTGATTTTCAAAGGGGAGATATTTTCACCAAACCTTTGGATGAAAAGAAACACACCTTCTTCCTAAATCAGTTAGGAATGTTAGATGGAGGAAGTTTAAAATAAATCCCAAGATTTTGAAAATCTAAAAACAGACCAAGACTAGGCTAAAAACTTTTTTTTGTGTCTGTAGGCTGTTTTCTGTCTCTGAATTGCGCTCGACATTTTTCCCAAAAATCGTCGAACGGAGATCGACGCTTTCCAATAAGCGTCGACCGGAGTTCAGCGTTTTCCAGGCAGCGCTAGGCTATCTTCTTCTGGTCAACGATCGTCGAACGAAGTTCGACGCTCTCCAATGTCGTCGAAGAAAGATCGACGATATTATAGACTCTTCAAATTCCATTAAGAAGCCCAGATCGTCGAACGGAGTTCAATGATCCTTCCTTTCCGGCGTCGAACCCTAATCTAAAAATCATTCTTTCGCCGTCGTTCTTCGTTTGCGCTTTCATATTCTCTACAATTTCTCCAAACTCTACTACACTTGGTCGTGTTTGTTAATTTTTGCAGGTATACAATGGCTGTTAACGTTGCCGCTCTCGCTAAGATGAAGTTTGATACTGGATTTGATATCGATATGGATTCGTTTGACGGGAGCGATCAAATATTCAAAGACATTCTGGAACTATTCAGAGAATAATAGTTGGTGCATATTATGTCTACCAGAATGAAGATTGCAGCTGATGAGATAAAGGAATGGGTTTTTACAGCAAATAATCATGATGAAAATACTATAGTCGGTACTATAAGCGGGACTCATGTATCTTTATCACCTACTCTTCTAAGTGAAGTATTTCATCTGAGCACTGGAGATGATTCTACTGATATGTCTGGAGAAGAATTTGATTCTATGTTGGATAGAATGGGTCACTCTGCTGCAAACCCTAATAAGTTATTGAAAAAGAATCTATCCATTGAATTTAGATTTTTGGCTGATGTTGTGGGGAAAGTGCTGCTGGCTAAGCACTCAGCACATGATACCATATCAAGGTATCAGTTCTGTCTGATGGGAGCCATAATGGACAAGAAACATCTGAATTGGGGAACAATCTTCTTTGATTTGATCAATAAGAAAATTAATAAAAGTTTTGTCAATTTTGGGATATTTTAGGGGTATTCCTGCACTCCAGGTGCCCAGAACTGCTAGTCTCAAATGGGATGCACATCAATGCATCTAAAAGACTGACCTGTGCCCTATTTGGGAAATGGGATAGGCAGATCATCAAACCTGCCAGGACTACTATAGCTTCAGGCACAAGGACTCCTGTAGTCACTTCCCCTCAGGCTCCAGCCCTCATTGAAGAACTGCCTGCCTCCACCTCTGCTCCTCCTTCTCCACCTCTTGTTTCTACCTCCACCTCCACATCAACCACAACAATCTCCACAACCATAACCATCTCTTCCCCCATTACCATCTCATCACCTCTTTCACCTCCAGCAACCTCAGAATCATTCCATCCACTCCACTACTATCCACCTCTTACCATTCCATCCTTCAACATATTGGAAGATTCCTTCATGGATGATTCCCCTTCCACTCCTCCTGAGCTTCCTTCTACCTCCTCCTACCAACAACTTCTTCATGATATACTCTCCCAACCATCCTTCACTCCATCCATCTCCACGCCCATACCATCCATCTCCACCATCCCTATCTCTCAACCATCAATTCTACCATCCACCACAGCATCAACTACAACCCATTCACCATCAGTTCAAGCAATTCCATCCTCCACCTCTACTCAAGTCCCACTTGAGCAAGTGGATTTATCAGCCTTGGCAGATAGGCTATATGGGATACTGGCCCCCAAGCTAGTAAGCCTGCTGGAGACCACCATGGCTCCACTCCTTAACTCAATAAAGGAGCTATCTGACAGGATAAACTCTCTCTCCTCTCCTCAGGCAATCCCTTCTGTGGGGTGCCTTGATCCAGTCATAACTGAATCAAGGCAGGGGGAGATGCCCAATGAAGCTGAGGTAATGTCTGCTGCTTCAGGTGATCTGCTACTATCACAAATCTCCACTGCTGCTCAAGAACCAGTACTCATAGTGGACCACAGGTCACTGTTGTCAGCATTTGATCTTCTTCACAGAAGCTGCTTACCAACTCTGGGAGTTGAAGACCTCACTAAGGCCATTGTGCCTATTACTGTCTGTGATCCCAGCCTGATCATATCTTATATAAATTCTCTTAAGGCTGTGGAAGTTTCTGATTGTGTTGCTGCTGCTGCTGCTGCTGAAGGTGTTGAATCTAATGATATTGATATATTGCCTGCTGATCCTGTTGATGCTGCTGCTGCTGTTGAACTTACTATTTTTCTAAAAGAACCTGTTGTTTCTGAGGTTCCTGCTGCTCCTGCTATTAGTACATTTGTTTCTGCTCCTATTCTGTCTGCTGAAAAGTCTAAACAAAGAGAAGAATATATCAAAAGCATTGATGATCTATATGATAGACCCTAGAGTTCAGAAAGTGATCAATTTAACACTGACTCTGATGATTCTGCTGGCACCATCACTAAGAAAAGGAAAGCAAGAAGCAAAGCAATGATGAGAGTTCCCCCTGCTAAGGCCAAAGATGTAAATGATATACCATACTATATTTTGCATGATTGTCAAATAACAGAGCCTTGGATGTAATATTCTAAGAATCAGTTAAAGGCTATGAGGAAAAGAAGAAAACTTGACAAATATGAGAAAGGATATTCTCAGTCTCATCCTCCTCCTCCTCCTCCTCCAGATGCTGGTACTGGTGGAGGATCTGCTTCTCAACCTGGATCTGCTTCAAAGTATAGTTCTTCTCAACCTTCTCAAAAATATCAACCCAGAAGTCAACATCAAAGAGGCTATCATTCTAAAAGAAGTCAAAACAAAGGAAATAAGAGAGAGCACAGAACTTATTCCAGACAGCAAAGGGAAGGACAAGGGCATATGGATTCAACTCAAGGTCCTTTCCCTTATAAACTCAGAGATACAGTTGTTACAAGGACATCTACTGATTCAGAAACCATAAATAGATATGAACCTTCAATCCCTTTTGAGGATCCAGAAAACAATCCTTTATCATGGAATGCCAGGATTAAGGAACTTGCTGCTTTAGATCAATTGAAAAAGGCCAGAGAGCAAGGTAAAGATACTTCTAATATTACTACTCTTTCAGAACAAAGAAAGACAGAACTGGAGAGATATGCTTCAAGAAAGTTCTTTGATCCTGAAGATTATATGAAGCTGCATCCTGAGGCTATTGTCCGAATGCCAAGATCCCAAACCTCCTTAGGTGCAGAAGATGACAGAAGATCAAAGAAAGATGCTCTCAATCCTAACAGGGAGATTCTATTTAAGAAAGGCAGTGAAAGGAAATGAATTCTGTAAGCAGACAGTAAATCTATATCTGAACATTTGCTGACATTCCTCTTGAGTTCTGCAATACTGCTTTGATTATCTTTTCTGTATTATTAGTTTAGCTTTTATTTCTGTATGTATGATTCTGTATTTCCTGATTATGTCCTGTAAATAGTAATCCTAACACAAATAGGGGGAGATTGTTGGAACACCCTATTACTAATTTGGGCAAGGATCACTATGTTATTAGGAAAATTGTTTGACCTAGTTGTATAGTTGAAAAGGTCATATTAGAATGAGTCTAGGGCTTAGAACTTAGGTTTGGAGCTGCTCCGAAGACCACTCAAAGATCAGGACTAAGTACTGAGACAAGACAATTTTCGTCGAGCTCAGTTTAACGAAACGTCGAACTCCGTTCGACGAAACGTCGAACTCCGTTCGACATTCTTTGAGCTCAACTCTGCAATTCGTCGAACTCTGGTCGATGATCTTCGAGCTAAGATCGACGTTTTGTCTTCAGCTATTTTCAAAGTTGCTGAGCTCAGTTCGACGATCGTAGAGCTCAGATCGACGTTTTCTGTCTCTTGTATAAATCCAATCTCTGAGCTCAGTTCAACGATCGTAGAGCTCAGATCGACGATTTTTGTGAGAGATCGACGCTTTCAGATTTCAAATTCAAGAACAGTTTTGGAATTCATTCATATTCTTCAAGAGTTATTTTATGCTTTTATTACAAAGGATTCTCCAGCCGTTTCAAGCAATCTGATGCAAGTTTCAAGGAAGGACTAAATGGAATATTGCTTAGGACTTTCCCCAGATACAATTGTCAATTATGGAAGTCATTTATGACTGAGTAACGACCATCTACGTCAGAATCTGATATACTACTACAGAATATGTTTTTGGAAGAGATAACAGATCATATACAATTATAGAGACAAGTGACACACAACAGAATTAGATTGAAAAGAGACACAGAAGAGTGAACAACAAAAACTCTCTGTTCAAGAGTTCATCTTCTGAGATTTACAAATTTACTGAATTCCAAATCTTCAAGAACACAACAAAGTTTTCTGTGGAGGAAATCTTCTGCTACTCAACTCCTCCAAATCCTCAAGTGTTCAAAAGCTTCAATATCAAGAACTCCAGACATCAAACATTTCAACATCTGCTGAAATCATCAATTGCTGGAGATCTGAAGCAACTTAAGACCTATCACCCTAGCAAAGCTCACCTTCCTGAACTCTTACAGATCTTAGGGGGAGCTTTGACATCATCATCCACTTATCTTCTCTCAGATTGTTGACAGAGAAGAACAACTCAACTCTTTCTTTCTTTTTTCCTTTCCCTCCTGTAAAAGGGTTTTTCAAAACTCCCTTCAAAAGTTCTGAGACTGGTTTCTGATACCTTGTCAAAACTTAGTGGTGGCAAGACACCTTATCAAAAAATCTAGTTTTTATTATTGAGCACCTTATCAAAAGCTCATTGGTGCCCAGGACACCTGATCAACTATTCCTGCAGTGGATTCCTACCAAGCGTGGTAGAAGAGTGGATGTACCTAGGTTGTTGGGGAACCACTATAGTTCCTTGTGTCATCTTGTTGCTGTGTGTTTGACTTTGTCGTGTGCTGTGTGTTTTCTTAGCTCTTGCTTTAGTTTTTATTTCATAACAAGCACTTTACACATATACATAAATTAAGTCTTCCACTGCTTTATATTTTTAATTGTAAATTATTTTAAAAATACTCTATTCACCCCCCTCTAGAGTTAAGGTAGATCTTTTCCTCACTTTCAATTGGTATTAGAGGGAGGTTGGTTATTCAACATCTGAATCTTCAATAGATTGATTGAACAGGCTAACACCTGAACCAAAAGATCCTTGATAAGATAAACCTTCTGTAGAAGATAGTTATTACTTTTTGTATTATATTTATTTTCAAACAAAACCATGGCACAGAACAAATATTATGCTAGCACCAGACCTCTAATGTGCAACCTATCTAAGTTTCACTTTGGAAGGCAAGGATTGAGCTTTGCATGAATTCTATTGATGAGGACATTTTCAATTCTATTTTGACATTTTGTCCAAGACCCCCAGTGATCACAAGTACAAGTGCTATTCCACCTCCTTCAGGAACAAATACAGAAATAAAGAAATGGAAAGTTGAAGATGCAAAGGCTATGAATATTCTTGCTCAGACCATGTCTGATGAGATATTCCAAAAAGTGTCTGAATGCAGTTCAGCAAAAGATATATGGGACAAGTTATCTGAAATTGTCTCAGGATCTGCTGATGAAAGGAAGGACAGGAGATTCCATCTCATATCTCAATATGAGAATTTCAAGAAAGGAGAAGCTGAGTCAGTTGCAGATATGTACAATAGGCTCAGTCTGATAGTCAGTGAGTTGAAAACATTGGATAAGGAGATCACACTCACTGAACTAAATGACAAAATCCTAATGTGCTTCCCTAGCACTTGGGACTCAAGGATCTGGCCAATCAAGGATGCTAGAAGCCTAACTGAGATTACTACTAAAGCTCTTTTGGGCAAGCTCAAGTCTTATGAGCTGCTCATCAAGAATAGGGAAGAAGAGCAAAAGTCTGTTTCTCCAGTCATCAGAAAGGATAAGACCATTGCTTTCAAAGCCATAAAAGAGAATCCTAAAGACAAGGTCACAGGCAATGAAGAATTGATGAGTTTGCTGGCCAAAAGATTCTATAAGATGGCCAGGAAAGACTTCAGAAAGAGGTCATCCAGAGGGAATGAGAAGCCAAGGTATGACAAATCAAATAATAAAGAAATAATATGTTTTGGATGCAGGAAACCAGGCCATATTGTGCCTGACTGTCCAGAAAATCAGAATAAGGACAAGAAGGACAGGAAAGATAGGAGAAAAGACAAGGACTCCAGAGGAAACAACAACAACAAATCCTCCTCCAACAAAAATAAACATACAAGGAAGGGGTTTGTAGCTAAAAGCTGGAGTGATACTAAAGAGGAATCAGAAGCCTCATCAAGCTCAAGTGATGATGAGGATGATGCTGAAGAAAATGAAATCCTGCATGATGGCTATCACTGCCTCTCAGCGAAATTCTGATGCAGAATAAGGATCAGACTCAGAATCTGAAACTCAAACTGAAGAAGACCAGGTAATAGGCTCCTTTGACTTTAACTTAGAGGACTTTAGGTCTGAATTTAAGGAACTTTGTTTAGACCTGTTAAAATCTGAGAAAGAGATTATCTCTCTCAGAAATCAATTGTCTGAACATAACACCTTAAAATCAGACAACCTCAAACTCTCTGAGGAGTTAGAATGCTGTAGGGAGGAGATAGCTTCACTGAAGAGTGAGTTATCCAAGGCAAAGAAGTTTGAAGAATCCCTTAATGAGAGAAGCATCAGACTGATGGACATCACAAGCACAGTGAACTCAAGATTCAATAGTACACTGGGCTTGGGTGCTTCATCCAGCCAACCAATAGTATTAACAACCCCAATTAAATTTATTTCTGATAAAGGAAAGGGTGTTGTAGAGGTAGCTAGGAAGAATCCAGATTTACCTAAGGAAAATCAAGTTCAACAGAAAACGTCGAACAGAGCTCGACGATCGTCGAACAGATCTCGGCGATCCAAGGCTGGATCGTCGAACTCAGATCGACGACTTTTGAACTCTGAACTCTGGTATAGTCGATCTTCGAATGGAGCTCGACAATCTGACCCAAGATCGTCGAAATCAGGTCGACGATCGTCGAACGGAGCTCAGAGCTTTGAACCTTCTTTCAAAGGTAAATCTCAAGTCAATCCTAGAAGTCCCTCATCCCAAAGCTTCAACCCTTATACTGAATGGATAGTACCTCCTAGGAGATATCATCCTGAAGGATATAAGAGTCAGCCAGGGATGTCTTTCATTTCTGAATTTAAAGGTTATCAACCTAGACCCAAGGTAAACTGGTTCAAAAACATATAAATTGTTTATGTGCAGGTGAAGACCTATCCAGCAATGAACCAACAATGGTATCTGGATAGTGGGTGCTCAAAGCACATGATAGGGAGCAAGGACAATCTCACATCCTTCAAAGCCAAACTTGGACCCAAAGTGATCTTTGGAGATTCAAACTTTGGTCAAACAAAAGGATATAGTGCTGTTCAGATTGGCTCAGTCACATTCAAGAAGGTGGCTTATATGGAAGGACTGAAGCACAACCTAATCAGCATCAGTCAACTCTGTGATGAAGGATATCAAGTGACATTCAACAAATCCTTATGCCAGATCAAGTCAGAGGATAACACAAAAGTGTTAACAGGTAAAAGGAAAGGTAACATTAATCTTATAGATTTCCTTTCAACCAACATAGTTATCTGATTATTTAATTCAGTCTACAAACCAAATGATTTATGGCATAAGAGACTAGGACACTTAAACCTTAGAACCATTGCAAGGCTGTCCAAGGACAACCTTGTTAAAGGACTACCTTCTGGCCCCTACAAGAAGGAAGGACTTTGCAGGGCTTGTCAATTAGGCAAGTAAACTAAAAACAGTTTTAAGTCACTTAATAAGAGTGATTCACCTAGGATTTTGTATCTGTTACACATGGATCTTTTTGGACCCATTACAGTACAAAGCTTAGGAGGGAAATCTTACACTTTAGTGATTGTAGATGACTTCTCTAGATTCACTTGGGTATTCTTTCTGAGGAAGAAGTCTGATAACTTTAAATGTTTGACAGATTTTCTCAAATGCATACAGATTGAGTTCAATACTCACATTGCCCTGATCTGAAGTGATCATGGGACACAGTTTGATTCTCTTCTTATACAAGAGTTCTGTCAGAGTGAAGGGATCATGCATACTTTCTTAGCTCCTAGAACTTCTCAACAAAATGGGGTAGCTGAAAGGAAAAATAGAACCCTAATTGAATCTGCTACTACATTGTTGACAGATGCTCACCTTCCTCTATCTTTTTGGCCAGAGGCAGTGAACACCTCCAACTATGTGTTGAACAGAAGTTTGATACATAAGCTGAAGGGCAAGACTCCCTATGAATTACTCAAAGTGAAGAAACCTAAAGTAGACTATTTCAAATTTTTTGGTTGCATTTGTTATATTCACAATAATGACAAGAAGTATTTAGCAAAATTCCAAGCTAAAGCTGATGAAGGAGTGTTTCTGGGATACTCCATGATCAGTAAAGCTTATAGGGTTTATAATAAAACTTCTTTTAAAATTGAAGAATCTGTTCATGTATCTTTTGATTAGACTAACATGTGTTACAAGGAGAAGTCTACTTCTACCATAGAACCATTGCAGGTACACTCTCTTTCAGAAAATTTTGACAGGTTACACATTGTAGAAAAGGATTCAGTACATTCACCTATCTAGCAAAGAGCTGAAATCAGTGAAGATGAAGAGGATACTCAACATCTTGATGTTCAACATCTTGGAGAAAACCATTCTGAAGAGCAAGTTGTTGTTCCACAAGAGGAAACAACAACACAGGTTGGTGAACAATCAACACCACCTATTGATTTAGTAACAACAAGAGATCACCCAATCTCCTAAGTGATTGGAAACATCTCAGCTGGTGTGCAAACCAGAAATCAGGTCAACCAGAACCTGATGCACACC
This sequence comes from Platanthera zijinensis, assembly GCA_039513925.1. NCBI lineage: Eukaryota > Viridiplantae > Streptophyta > Magnoliopsida > Asparagales > Orchidaceae > Platanthera > Platanthera zijinensis. Next base: position 149,826,843 of record CM077079.1, read on the forward strand.
TGCTTTTTATCTCAAGTTGAGCCTCAATCCATTCAAGATGTAGAACAAGATCCACACTGGATCATTGCTATGCAAGAGGAACTACATCAATTTGAGAGGAACAAAGTTTGGGATCTAGTACCAAGGCCTAGTGTAGTTGCTTTACTTTACTTGTTTTACATAGCTCCTCTTACTGTACATTTATACTGTACTCGTCATTGCTCTTCTTTACTGCTCATACTGATATAAAAATACTAGAGAACTATATATACATACCACTTTCACCTGCTTGTACATTCTGGTACTACTGTTCCTCCGCTTTCTTCCTCCCGCGCGATGCCTAGGAGTCGAGGGGGTGAGGCGAGGATGAAGCAGCTGAGTCTAGTTTGACTAACAGTCGTTTGACCACATCATTTTAGGGACACGTGGAGACGTTGTCGCAGTTCAACCGGGCGGAGCCAAAGATTGAGACACCAAGATCAGAGGAGTCGGAACCACGCACTACAACTACTACTACCCGACATAAGGTTGATGATCATATAGTTTAGCTTCCACGTTGTTTGTTGAGGGAGAGTGATATTTATGATATTCATGTACTGGGCATAAGCCCTATTACTTGTACTCTTTCATTTATGTCATGTGGAACTTTATTTGGGTAATTATATATCTATAATATGATGCGTTGACTTTTTTTTCTTTCGTTGGTTGTGTAAATGATCGTTCTTACCGGTAGGGTTGCTTTCTTATGGTGGAAACTAACTCGTAGTTGGTGTCATTGTAAGGTGATGGTCCCAAGCATAAAATCTCATCTCGACCATGCCCAATTCCTGGGAGGAGAGATTTTATAGTTGGTATCACCGTACCACGATCATAAGAGAAAGAAGTAAAAAAACCACTAGGCCACCCCGCTCAAGCTTCAGTTTGCAGACAAACTAAGAAGCGGAAGCTATGATGTGCCTATGTGAGAAAATCACATATTTTGTCCACATAAATGAGATGAGGCCAACCTTATTTAACTATTAAAGTGTTTTAAACTACAGGCTACGGTTCCCCCTTTACCAGCTGCTGTTCCTTTTCAACAATCAGAGTTGGGCCAGACTCTCATAACCATGCTTGATGCCTTTAGATCTCAGTAGGTTCTGGCACCACAGTCGAACCCGAGCTCAAACTGGTTGACTATCTTCCGAGGCCTCTCCCCTCCGACTTACTATGGGACAGAGAAGACAGACAAGACAGAGGAGTGGCTGGACACTATCCAGGAGTTACTAGAGGGGGTCCTTTCCCCGTGAAACCAGGTAGTAGCCTTGGCAGTATGACACTAGCAAGACATGTCAAGAGGTGGTGGAAGTCCCTCATGGATTCCACCTTTGCTGATTATGAGTATTCCTAGATCAGCTGGAACCAGTTTAAAGAGGCCTTGTTGGAGCATTTTGTATCTCTGATGTATAGAGATGTGCTGGAGGATCGGTTTCTACACCTCAGGCAGGGAAACCAGTCAGTGCTGTAGTACTAGTGGGAGTTTTCACACTTGGCAGGATTTGCTAGTCCCCTAAGTGAGAAGGACTATGCAAAGAAATTTTATATAGGACTTCAAGACTCGCTCAAGCAGGATCTTCTGTTCATCTCAGAGGCTAGTTTGGCGAAGATTATAGAGACAGTAAAGAAGTGGGAGGCAAATCATCTGATGGTACAGTGTAGAGGGAAGAGACCGGCTGAGGAGATGTATCATGGTGAGAGCAGTAGAGGGCTGCAACAGGGAAGGTTTATGAGGCACATGAGAGGTAGAGGACGTCCCCATCCTTGTGTCAGGCTAGACCAGCGACCTCCCGCAGTGCCAGCCCCACCACCACACATCCAGGAGCTGCATAGATTTGATGACAGAGGACGCCCTCCAGTGGTTTGATTTGGATGCCACTAGCCTTGGCAAATTAGAGCCCACTTCCCATAACTTTTCCCTCCACCTTCTCCACCTCTAGTAGTCCCTCTGACATAGCAGGGTAGAGTTCGAGGACTAGGATCTCACGGTGGCGGCCGAAGGCCAGAGCAGATGTATGCACTAGATCTTGCCCAGCCTAGGAACCCTGAGGAGGTCATCACAGGTACTTTACAATTTTGTACTTTGAATTGTTAATATATTACCTTAGCAACCCTTTATATAGATAGTTGATAAAAATCGAAACAAACAACCTTAGGCATAGTACACATGTGCGGTAAGCTCGCCCTCAACTTATTTGATACGGGAGCATCGCATTCTTTCGTCTCAGATGATTTTGCGAAGGATTTGGATGGATGCCAACATTTCCCCGGACTCCTCAGGATAGTCCGACTTCCAGATGGATCGGAGGTGTAGTCTACTACAAAATGCAGTATGTCCGTAGACATTGGCGGGAAGCTGTTTGACACGCCAGTGAAAATCTTACCGCTACCAGACTATTATCTTATTCTGGGCATGACGTGGCTACACTGGCACCATGAAAAAATAAACTGCCCTGCTAGGAGGATCACATTGAAACACGGAGACTCAGAGGTGATCTTAGAAGGTATTATGCCTATCTCCCATTTATTATTATCATATGTACTGACCATTAAGGCCCATAAGTAGGTAGACAATGTATACATGATCTGTTTCGAGATGGCAGAGGCGGAGGCCTCCATTGGTGATATTCCGGTGGTTTGGGATTTCCGCGATGTATTTCCTGAGAAGTTTCCCGGACCACCCCTGCATAGAGGGGTAGACTTCCAGATACAATTAGTACAAGGTGCGAGGCCCGTCTCTCGGGCACCTTACCAGATGGCACCGAAGGAGCTTGTGGAGTACTGGACTCAACTATGAGAGCTGGTGGATGCAGGATTTGTTAGACCTAGTTCTTCACCATGGGGAGCTCCCGTATTGTTCGTGAAGAAGAAGGACAGATCGCTTCGACTTTGCATTGATTATCGGGAGTTTAACCGATTGACGGTGAGGAACACTTATCCGTTACAAAGGATGGATGAGCTATTTGATCAGCTAAGTGGAGCACACAGGTTATCTAAGATTAACCTAAGGTCGGTCTACTATCAACTACGGATTCAGGAGGAGGATATACCGAAGACGGCGTTCATCTCACGCTACATCTTATTTCAGTTCACAGTGATGCCCTTCGGGCTCACGAATTCCCCCTCAGCATTCATGAGCTTGATGAATCAGGTGTTTGAGGCATTTTTGGATGAGTTTATCATAGTCTTTATATACGACATCTTGGTCTACTCCAGGACCAAGGAGGACCATACCCGTCACTTGGCATTAGTCTTGGAGAAGTTGAGGGAGCACCAGTTATATGCGATGTTTTCAAAGTGCCAATTCTTGCTGCAAGAGGTGGCATTACTCAGGCCCATTATGAGTGGAGTTGGGTTGGCAGTGGAACCGACCAAGGTACAGGAAGTAAAGGATTGGCCGCAGCTGAAGTTGGCTTCAGATATTCGTAGTTCCCTTGGACTTACAGACTATTACCGCAAGTTTGTGATGGGATTTTCAAAGATAGTACTTCCCCTCACATCTTTGATGAAGAAGGACACGACGTTCACTTGGACTGAGCAGTGCGAGACCATATTTAAAGAGCTGAAGGGCAGAATCACCTCAGCTCCCGTCCTTGCCCTTCCCTCGAGAAAGGAATGATTCCAGATTTATACGGATGCATCATACCAAGGCATGGGTGCTGTATTGATACAGCACGAGCATGTTATAGCGTATACTTCAAGGCTGTTGAAGAAACATGAGTAGAACTACCCGGTGCATGATTTGGAGCTCGGGGCTGTAGTCTTCACCTTGAAGGTCTGGAGGCATTACCTGTATGGGGTTCATTGTGAGATCTTCTGGAATCATAAGAACCTCAAGTACATTGACATGCAGAAGGACCTGAATTTACACTAGTGGAGGTGGTTAGAGTTCCACTAAGACTATGATTATACAATGAACTATCACCCGGGGAAGGCGAACACCGTATAGGATGCTTTGAGAAGGAGAGCCGACACTACTGGATCGGAGTCCCAGGTGATGATTATGGAGATAGTGCAGATGATGGAAGACATGCAGATTACTATGGTGTCGAGTACTGATTCAGAGGTGTATACAGAGTATTTTGTAGCTCTAAGCATGGAGTACGATATAAAAGACGGCATCAGGGCAGAATGGAGGCAGGATGCAGCACTGGATCCTATATTAAAAGCCTTGGGAGAGGGCAAGTCAGAGGAGTATTCACCACATGGTGACCTCGTTCATTTCCGTGGCCGTGTTTATATACCCGTAGGAGGTGGGATCCAGGGAGACATACTCAGGGAGGAACTGCACATGGTATTCAGTGCTCCCCTGATGGAGGATGTGCAGAAGAGCATGTTTTGGCCCGAGATGAAGAGGAATATCGTTGATTTTGTGACACACTGCATGTAACACCCCGATCCATCACATAGCATATAGTAGCAGGTCCGGCCGGGACCCGACGCCATATACCATAGACAGACCGAAGGGTTACTCATTGAAACCATTCTTCCAATTGTAACGTCCTACCCGAGCATCTAGCGGAAGCAATTTATTAAGTTGCAAAATAAGAACCCAGCCAAAAGGCTGAATGTACACTATCGAACCCAAACAAGAATGAAATACAAAGTACACAAAGTACCGACCTTATGTCCTTACAAGAGTTCACTAAATTTAAAACAGTGTCTTCCATACTTTGGCTCACAGGCCCGTCACACATGAATTAAACAAGTAAACAAAACAAGGCCTTCAAGGGCCGGCTCAGCAATAAGGGCTTTGGCCTGCTATTTGCCACTCGGATTCGCAGCACCTGCAAGCACAATTCACCGCAACGGTGGAAAACAAAAGTAACGGCCAGCTAAAGCTGACCAAATTATAACGATCCCACCCCAAACTCGGGGCGGCGATGCTCCTTCCCTGCACTTATTAGCATAATAAGAATTATAGTGAATAATCATAACATCACAGGTGCAGGCACACACAGCCGCACACCCCGTGCTCTCAGGGCACTTAGACGGTGAATCCGGTCAAAATCGCGGTCTCACCACTGCCCCTTGGATGGCTATACTCGTGAGCATTTTAGTCTTTCCGGCCTAAGCCTAAGACCCTCTATCTATGCCAATGGTAAGTACCACGTAACTTAGGTCGCTTTAACAGAATGACATAGAGCGGGTACGGTTCTGCCTAACCCGTTGCTCATACCGCAATGTCAATTTAAGCCATATGCGCGGGTCAAGCTTCCCCGAGTCCTAAAACGAACAAACATGCACATAACCCAGTTATGTTCAAGGTTGGCACCCAGGCCACCAAGTTGGCAGAAATGCATTTCCGCCCAGTTTTCCGGGTACACCTTGGAGTTAATCCCCAAGACTCCCTGTTGCAATCTACCGCGTAGAAAACCCGAAAACAACCAAAGGCACAGAGTCTTCTCCGGCTAATCATGCATAATGAAACATCACCGATCCAGACAACCTTGTCCAGGTAGGCTTCACACACCATGCCTATGTCCGTAACTCATTTTTGAACTCTACATACAAATAAGGGGGACTATTCACATCTACCCCAAGGAACACCGCACACTCACCGCACACTCGCGGGAGCGGGTTTACTTTAGAAAGTAGGGGATAGAAGGAAGAAAACTTCTCTTTTTGTTGCGGGACAGAAATCGTCGACCTAAGAACAGAATTCGTAGACCTGAGATCCAAGATCGTCGACCAAAGAATTCCAGTTCGTCGACCTGTGCTCTGCGATCTGCGTACTGAGAATGACTTGCCAAATCTGTATTCTGAGATCGTCGAGCTGAGAATCTGTCTGAAGAAAACTAGTCGTCGACCTGAGCTCGAATATAGTCGAGCTCAGCTCAGAGAAATAACTCTGAGTTTGTCGATCTGAGATCGACGATTGTCGAGCTGAGTTCGAAGAATTTCGATCTGAACAATTTGTTCTATGAATCTTCTAAGTCTGAGTCTACTAAGGTCCTCTACTGGCTGGTTCATGAAGGTTGAACCTAAGGACTTAGCCTAAACTCTAGGACTACTATACTTGACCCTGGCTACAAGGTGGGTAAGACCTAACCTAATTTAGTGAACCTAGCCAAAATCCACTAGGGATCCAACACTCCACTTTACAGGCACAACCCACAGACTCCGTAAAATACTCATTTATTCGCAGAGTCTTCTCTAGTTTGAAAAATAAAGCATCACCAATTCAGAACAACCTGTCCGGATGGGATTCACACAGCATGCCTATTCCGTACTACACATTTCCAGATCTATATGTAATTTAATTGAGGATAACACGTATCAACCCACAGAATTCTCTTAACAATTCTCCCTTTTGGTTGAGGATTCCATGCACATGAAAAATTAGGATTTCACTTGTCCAAGCAGGAGGTCGTTACCCTTGAAGTTCTCTTTGGAGCCATGACCGAGCTTTTTTACGCAGATGGAAAGTAGCACACGAATCTCCTCTTCGCGGATCTAGGCTTAGATCTTGATTCAACCCACAAGATCTTCTCCAACAACTTCACAAAGGTCAGTCCAGCACTCCTTAGTTCCTTCTTCCAAGAACACTCAAAGGAGATGAAAGGAAGAGAGAGAGTGGAGAAGGAAATAATGAATTTTTCAATCCATAACCCTTTACATAAGTAGCCTCGGGTTTAACCCCAACCACATGATCTCTTCTCATCCAAAAGAAACATCCACGATTTGAGTTGAAAAGTCAACCCACCGCTCATCGGGCGCTGTTACTCCAAAATCCATTCGTCTTTCGCCGAGCTCGAGAAGGCAGTTCGATGTGAAGGCCGTTCGACGTTCGTCGAACTCAAGACAGTCATTTGACGTTAAGGCCATTCGACGTTCGTCGAACTCAAGACAGTCATTCAACGTTCGTCGAACGCACGATAAAGTCGTTCGTTGTACACGCTGTTCGATGAACACACAGTTTGACATTCTTCGAACTCACTGGAAGCCGTTCGACGTTTGTCGAACTCAAGAAAATTTCGACGTTCGTTGAACTCGAGATCAGTTCGACGTTCGTCGAACCCGAGAAATACGTTCGTCGAACTCCAGTTGTAGCCTCCAATGACCACTACTCCTTTTGGGGTGTTACAGACATCTCCACAGACTGCCGTGCGGTCCCTGGATGATTGACTTCTTCAGCATGTTCCCTTATATATCCCCTTATCTTTTAATCAACAACTTCATACTCTGAGGAATGACCCGGAAATGTTTCTAGCATGTTCATCAACATCAGATAACTCAATCACATTATTAACTTCTTGAGCAGGGAGCTCAAGATGAGTCTCTTCCTATACCTGAGTAACATCCACGTCAACCTGATGTAAGTCAACATCAGTCCTGGGGACATCTTCTTGAACTTGCTCTCCCTGAGAGTGAGAGGGGATTTGATCTAACCTCTATCACAACCCGCATTTTCTCAGCATTAAATAATGTATCAATGTAAGAGAAAATACGAATCCTGATGCCACGTCATGCAGGGGATAACTACAGATGTGCAGACAAGAACCTAAAACAAACACTTGGTATGAAATTTTCAAGTTTGCTATGAAGAAAATATATTTTTAGTTAAGTTTTGATGGCCATATCCCTTGGCTCAGTGGATCAACTAGTCCACGGGTAAACATATGAACACACACTAAGGAAATTACTTTATCTATTTCAATTATTATCCAACGTGAGCATGAACATTCAATAGGGCAACTCATGATGTGTATACCTCTAGATTTAGTATAAGTATAGAAAGAGCTTTTACGTTAGTTACAAATATAATGACTTTGGATTTAAAAAGATGTCATGAGGAAGAGATAATCATAACAATACTTTTGTACTTTGAAAATAACTAACATGCAATCCTAGGACAAATCCTTCCCAAAGAGCAAGTTAATCCAACAAATCATCAAAAAAATGGCTTAGCAGCTAGGAAGTAAACCAACATCCTACAATAATCTCCAATGGGCATCAATAACCTGACACGAACCCACCAAACATCATGTATGTCTGAACTATAACAAGGATGATAAAAACTCCCTCACAACGGTAAGGGAATAACCACTACAACAACTGTAGAACACCAGCAACTACCAACTCTAACTACTCGACTAGCTAGTGCTCCGAGACCACAATATTCAAAAGAAAAGAATGCCATAGTAAGAATGTACAAGTGGAAAATAAAGAAAAGTCAACAATAAAAATAATCAAGAGGAGTTAAAGGGTTACCAACCCAAGACAGAAATAGATGTCAAGCCACATCATACAAGTCATCAAATGATAAGAAAGAGTAATTTACATAATTAAGTATGAGAAGTTGCACAAAGTGTGAAATGAAGCCATTCTTTGCTAACATCTTCAAGAGTAAGCATATGAATACATGCATAAATACGGTATACACAAGGAAGAGACCGATTCGCTCTAAACACGTGAATCATTAACATTGGAAAAAACGGTACTGAGTCGGTGACACATTGTCCAACACAAACCATCATACCAAACATCTCAAAAAGGGTCTGTGGTGGTGGCCACATTGTCCAACCAAACCCAACCGTCCAAACATCATTAAAAGGCACTATGGTGGTAGCAATATTGTCCAACACAACCAAACATTCCATAAGAAAAATATAAAAACCCACCAAGTGTAATGATTCACAAACTGAAACTTGGTTGGTGGTCCTTTATCCACTGCCAAAAAAGGCCACAACTAACATCCATAAACACCGATAAAAACCCAAGCAAAGCACATGATTTCTCCAATGACGAAAAATGGAGGAAAAATCCCAAAAATGCTTCTAATGCAATACTCGATGAATCAGACTTCTTTCGGCGAGAAAAATCCTAAGTCCACACTATTTCGTCGAATGTACTCGACAAATACAGGAGTCACTCGACGAATTGTACTAAGTGAAAATAAGCTATACCTAGCGATACTCAACAAATCGACGCTTAATCCTCTAAGTCCACGAGGAATTCGTCGATAATACTCGACAACACAGGGTTCACTCGATGATAAAGACACAGTTCTACGTCTAAACTCGACAAATTATACTTTATCAAAATTTAATACACTCAATAATATTTGACAAATTATACTCGGTGAACTTAACTTCACTCGACGCCAACTGATTTCACTTGACGGATTCGTCGAGAATACTCGATGAATCATACTCGACGAAAAAAACTTGTCCACACAAGATCCCTTGATGCCTTTGACGCAAAGGCTAGATTCGACAAATTCGTCGAGAATACTCGACAAATTAAACTTGACCTAACGTTGATATTCGACGAATTACACAAAGACGGCTTCCCACATACCCGACAAATTTGACTTAGTCGGCCTTATACTCTACCAAGTGAATTTCGACCTAGCCGAACCCTACACTACTGTTACCTTCTAAGGAGGAAAGAAAAGAGGAAGGAAAGGTAACGAAAACAAGGAACTTAGCAAGGGGAAGAAATCACCACTTGCCTCTACCCTCCGAAATCCGGCCTCATGAGCGTCCCGCAACAAGGATCGACCAGAAGAACTCCTCGGCTACAGTTCCTGAAACTTTTCTGGGCAAACGAGAGTCAAAACCGAATACCCTAACTCCCAAAAATCCATGAAACTGGAAAACTCACCATGCACGCAAAGATCTCGGCGAAAGCTTTCCAAATCTACCCTCTGTCGACGATTTTGTGCACCGGAACTCCGTTCGGCAGCGGCCGAAAGGCTTCGCGATGATGCACCATCCTCTACTTTCGCTCTTTGCGATGTCTGTCGGTTTGGGAGAGATGATGAATAGGGTTTTTGAATTACCTATATATATATAATATATTACTAATATAATTAGCTAAACGTCCAAATGACAAGAAAACCCGAATCACCTCGGATTTCCACGAAATTTCCACCAAAGCTAAATATCGATGCTACAAATCCAACGACGAAGTCAAAATTAGGATCTGACAACCTAAACTCGGGTTAACATTCCCCGAAAACAAAAACATCAAAAATCCAAAAACTCCACCAAGTGTCCAAATAAACCCGTTTTGCAAGGAAACTTCACAAACACGCTAAAAAATAGCCATACTAATTTTCCCAAGTCAAAACCTCGGATTCCGATTAGAAAAATCACGCTCCAACAATGACGCCCATTAACTACTCGTCAATGTAACGCCCTAACATCAATAATACATCACTAAAGAAGTTTAAAATAAACATCAAAAAATCAGGGGCGTTACAGCCACTCCCCCTAAAAGAAAGTTTCGTCCCGAAACTTGATACACAATCGAATCTACTATAGAAAGAAAATAACCAAAGGTTATCGAATAAAAACACTTACCAAAAGAAACTAGGAGAACAGATGAGGATGAGCCTCTCTCATAGCTGACTCTAACTCCCAAGTTACGCTCTCCACGTCTTGGTTTCACCAAAGAACCTTAACCATTGGTATTGTCTTCTTTCACAACACCCGATCCTGAGTTTCAAGAATACAAATAGGCACCTCCACACAGGAAAGATTAGGCTATAATTGGCGCACCAAGCCAAGGACATGCCAGCTACTAATCATACATTTACGCGACTGGCTCACATAAAATACATCGTGCACACCAAGGAAATTAGAGGGCAAATCTAGCCTATAAGCTGACACTTTGACGCATTCAACAACCTGAAAAAGGCCCCACATACCTGGGATACAACTTGTGGTTCCTTCCAAATCTCTTAACACCTGACATCGGAGAAACTTTGAGAAAAACCATGTTCCCAACTACGAACTCCAGATCAACCCATCGTCGATTAGTTTTCTTCTCATAACGCTCCTAAGCTATACGAGGCTTCTCTCGAATATGTGTCACAGAAGTAATCATCTCTTCTAAGGCTTCCGGTCCCAACAATAGTCTTTCAACAACTTCAGCCCAAAATAAGGGGGTTCGACAACGCCTTCCATATAAGCCTCAAAGGGGGCCATCTGCAAACCCTCTTGATAACTATTATTATAGGAAAATTCCATCAATCTAAGTCGCTCGTCCCACGCTCCTCCATGGTCTAAGATGTAACATCTGATCATATCATCCAAAAATCTGATTAACTCTCTCTGTCTGAACATTGATCTGTGGATGATAAGGGGTTGAATATATGAGGTTGGCACCCAACCCTTCCTGTAAACTTTTCCAAAAACAAGACGTCAACCTGAAATCACGATCGGACATGATACTTATAGGTACTCCATACAATCTAATGACCTCATCCAAATACAACTCTGCTATCTTCTTCATGGAGTAACCAATTTTTAACGCCATGAAGTGAGCACACTTAATCAATCTATAACCTATGACCCACACAGAATCATGTCCTTGGGGAGATCTCGGCAAACTGGTAATAAAGTCCATAGAGATGCTCTCCCACATCCTACTCGAAGTATCCAAAGGCGTCAGCTTGCCACCAGGCCTTTTATGATCTTCCTTAACATGCTTGTAGGTAAAACACTCAGACACAAACTTGGCTATATCGTTCTTCATCCCATACCACCAAATGATCTGCTTCAAATTTCTATATATCTTTGTAGAACCAGGGTAGTAGACAACACTAGAACCATCAGCTTCACTACATAATATTTCTCAAATATCCTCAACAGTGGGAATACAATACTTGCCGCGGTATTTCAAAGTACCCGCATCATCAATCGAAAAGTCTGATAATTCCCCCTTTTCAGTTCTACTACGAATATGTTGCAAATCAGGGTCTCCCTTTTGATGAAGCCTTGTAATCATAATCTAAGAAGGCTCTGCCACTTCCAAACTGTTTGACGAATCACTACTTCCAACAGAGATGTTCATTAACAAAAACTCTTCCACCAAGGATTCCATAGAAAGATTAAAGATCTGCGCGGTCTTCCTACTCAAGGCAGTGGCTACCACATTAGCTTTGCCTTGATGATATAGGATCTCAACATCATAATCCGCAACATATTTCAACCATCTACGCTGGCGCAAATTCAACTCCTTCTGAGTGAAGACATACTTCAAGATCTTATGGCCTGTGTAAATCTTACACAACATGCCATACAACAAATGTCTCCACAACTTCAGGGCATAAATCACTGCCACAAACTCCAAGTCATGAGTAGGGTAATTCTTTTTATGGACCTTTAATTTCCTCGACCCATATGCAATCACTTTTCCTTCTTGCATTAATACATAACCAAACCCAATGTTCGATGCATCTACATAAACAACATACTTCACTCCTTCAGTAGGCAAAGATAACACTAGAGCAGTGCACAATCTCCTTTTCAACTCCTGGAAGGCTCCTTCTCACTTATCGCTTCATACAAACACATAATTCTTCTGCGTCAGCTTAGTCAAAGGCGCAGACAACGCAGAGAATCCTTCCATAAACCTTCAATAATAGCCTACCAACCCCAGGAAACTTCTTATCTCTTTAGGTGTGGCAGGTCTTTTTTAATCCATATCAACGACTATCTTTTTTGGGTCAAAAAAAATTCACTCCTTATTCACAACGTGGCCCAAAAAGGATACCCGAGGTAGCCAAAACTCGCACTTACCCAACATCGCATACAGCTTATGCTCTCAAAGCAAGCAGAACTAGCAGTAAGTGCTGGGCATGCTTCTCAGCACTCCAGGAATATACCAAAACATCGTTAATGAAGACAACCTCAAAATAATCCAAGAAATCTTTAAACAATCTATTCATCATGTCCATGAAAGCAGAGGGTGAATTTGTCAAACCAAAGAACATCACCAAGAACTCAAAGCCTGAACGAAGGTCGATCTTCGAAAACATCATACTACCACACAACTAATCAAACAAATCATCTATCCGTGGTAAGGGATACCTGTTCTTGATGGTTACCTTATTAAGTTCCCTATAATCAATGCACAACCTTATAGAAACATCCTTCTTATTTACAAACAAGACGGGAGCACCCCAAGGTGAAGAAATTGTCCTAATGAATCCACACTGTAGCAACTCATCTAATTGGGTACGCAACTCTTCCAGCTCACGCGGGGCCATAAGGTACGGTGCCTTAGCAATAGGGCGAGTACCCGGCTCAAGATCAATAACAAACTCTACATCTCTCTCAGGTGGATGACCAGGAAGACTAACTGGGAAAATGTCGGGGAACTCCCACACCAAAGAAATATCCCCGACGCACGACAAATACTAACAGATCCCAGAATATAAACCAGATAAGCAAAACAACCGGAATCAAAGAGTTTCCGAGCACATACTGCATAAATAATTGGGAAATCCTAGCGTGAAAAATCATACATGCTCCGGGGGTGGCCATTGTCCATCTTGAAGTCCAAATGCTTTACCTTGCATTGGATAACATCAGTATATCTGGACAACCATTCCATGCCAAAAATCACATCGAAGTAATCAAGGTCTAACACCTTCAAATCGGCAAAGGCTAAAAACTCGCCTAAAAGGATTGGAAAACTCCTGATTCCCTGGTCCGACATCATCGAGTCATAAGAGGGAAACTAAACGCGAAACGAATCACCAACTTGTTCGAGAGTTAGACGATGACGTTCTACAAAAGTCCTAGCCACGAATAAGTGGGTAGCACCAGAATAAAAAAGGACACACACCCAATGATTCTCTATCTTAAACTTCCCTATAAAATCACACACGTAACTAGCCGAAAAATGTCGAAACTAAAGATAAAAGCTAAGAACTAGGTTAGAATCTAACCTAAGATCACCTGGGTGAAAGTCTGCACTTCTTCAAATGTCATCACATTTAGCTTGCCTTCCATTTATCCAACAGCGGCGGCGACAAGGCTTGAAGCGGAACTGGCTACAGCGGAGGCTAGGACCGCGACATCTTGACTTCAAATGCCCTTTCTATCCACACTGGAAGCACACCTTATCTTTACTCCAACAATGAGTAACATCAAGCCCCTTCTACTTACACGAAGCACATACAAGATCTCCTTTGGGTGCTGATGCACTGACGGCAAGTGTACCAATCATTGTCAAGTAATAAAGTTGAGGAGTTGAATCCCCGGATATCAATCTCTCGAGGAGTGCAAGTAGGGAGTGTGATTTCACTATTTGAAAAAGTGATTGCAAGTGGTAACGTAACAAAGGGGTGTTTTGATTTGGGGTTTCCTAAGATTAAAACTAATGATCCTAATGCGGGTCGCCATCACCACGTCTCTTTGGGTGATTACTCAAGAGAGTAAAACATAAGATGGATGAGCTAATGAGGGTCGCAATCATATCTTCGCAACGTACGCTTCTAGCAATCGCTAGAATGACACAATCACAAATTGAACAAGAGAAAATAGAGCTCAACACACTATCAATAACTAAAATAAATCAACACATAGACATGCTGAAATATTCAAGCTAACAATATTCTTACACAACATTCCAACACTAAAAATATATAGAAAAAAGAAATACTACAAGTGAAGGGGAAGAGAAACAACCAAACACATGAAGACTCTCCGAGATTCACGGCCGTATTCAAGGGTTGTCGGGCCTTGACCGAGCTCGGTCTACGAATGACGTCCGGGGTATAGAAGGGCTATCACTTCCTTCGAATATCCCGTCTTCTTCGTGAATAATCACTGGGCTGGTTCTATCCAGAGAACTCCATGGACGCAGCAACAACCTATGAGCTTGAAACAGAGCTTGGAGCTTGGAGATGACAATGGAAGTTGGAGATCAAGCTTTTACAAGCTCTTGGAGGATAAATGGTTGTCAGATCAACTCTCCAAAGAGGAGAGAGAAAATGGTGGCTGGAGGGATATTTTCCCGCTAAGAGGAGCGGAAATTGCGGGCGGCGCATAGTGAAAAATGGAAGGCGTTGACAAAAATCGCGGAGCACAAGCTTAAATACAACATCAGATAATATGAGCGCACGATCAGTGGAGCAAGACCAGTGGTCGTGCGCACTGACGATTGATAATCGTGCGATTTGCTCCAGAGAAACCTGCAACCAGACAAAAAATAATATATATACGCACGATCAATGGCGCAAGACCGGTGGTCATGCGCACTGGATCCCATGATCGTGCGATTAGAAAAGACAGAACTCACAAAAAACTAGTATATCGCGTACAAGATGTGGCACACGACCGGTGGTCATGCGCACTATGTCCAATGCTCGTGCGAATGCCCCAGACAGAACTTGGAAAAGTGGAGAATAGTTCGCACGATTAGTGGCTCGCGACCAGTGGTCGTGCGCTATAGGTCCAATGATCGTGTGCAGTGTTCCTGGACTATTTGGGAATTTGATGAGCAGGCCGCGCACAACCAGTGGTCGTGCGCTAAGGAGTCCACTGATCATGCACGTGTAAAAATTCACGACCAGTGGCCCTTAGGCAGGAAACTTCCCAAAACAACCCGGAACACGCTCACAACCTTTGTACCTGCAGCCACAGCAACCGAACCACCAAGACGGGCGTACTATAGTCTCCAAACGTAGCAAAAAACCAAGTAGAGCACAAGAATAATAACTAGGAAAATCACACTGAAAGCGGGCCAAAAGTGCACTTATCATGGAATTGACATAATAACAAATATGAACAAATATGGCTCTGAAGTGTAGTGCATCAACGAGGAAACAAGCCCAGATGTGTCCAAAAATATGTGTATAACTTGGACTCATCATACCTCCAGAATTAAACATTTGCTCGTCCCGAGCAAATAACCACTCCGTGGACTAGAAAATAGTTAGCTGGCTTAGTAATTTCCGTATACAGTATTGAGAGAAATCAAGTATATCATGAGCATAGAAAGTATAATAGATGAACTTTTTAACTATACTCTAGAATTTATACTTTTCGACAAGTGTAAATAAATATTGTATCTACTCAAAATTGGAATTCTGGAGAATCGTTCAGTCTTAAGTAGGAAGAAAGTAGAGAGGTCACTAAGGTGAGATTTGCCAAAGACCGGGGCTCAGGATCACCTCCAAAGAAATCCATCAATGTCGAGGAACATATGCTTGCCCATTCACACTCTCTCCATGGTGCTAGTTTCACTCAAGCTTGAATCCGTAGGACTTTAGTAGAATCATGGGGCTTAGGCTAAGGTTTGGTAGTCAAAGATAAACATGGAGGCTACACGCAACCCAAGCGAGAAAATGATAAGCTAAACGCAAAACAACCCCTAAGAATTGCACAGGCGACACACCCCCAGACTTAGCTTGAAAATCGGGTGTGTACACGACCTAACTCGACCAAAATCAAGATAAACCTATTGAGGATTTCGTTTCTCATTGTAATTTCGTTGAAATTTTTTCTTTGTCCATTCTTTCATTTTTATTTTTTTTTCTTTTGCAATCCCTAAACTTAGCAAGTAAAATTTTTATGAATTCATTCCACCACATCACATGAATTCCACATATCACACCTCGTCAAAAAATTTTACTGCAGCTCATGGATTTGGTTGCGATAGGGGGATTGGATTTAGGCTTTGGTGAATGAAGGTGGAGAAAAATCAAGGGAGGGGTAGGCACAAACTTGGCTTGCAATGGTTAGCATTTAGGACAAGGTAAACAAGGCTCAAACTAGCCAAATTGATGGCCTACATCACTCTCACGCTTGACTAACCATGCACCAATGCTTTGAGGGTAGCTTGGGGAAGTTCTTAGCCACTAAGAAAGATGATCCTTCCTCCTGACTCGAGTAAAATGAGTCTAGTCACAGCTACACACATCCCTACACTACCATTTAATTACTCCAGATTCAACATTTTGAGTAGTACAAACAATATTTACAATTGCAGAAAATAGTATAAATCTACGAGCATAAAGAAAAATTAAATCTATACTATTTCTACAAAGACCATGAGTTCTCGATCAGGAGCACTGCATGAGTTTCGCACTACTCTATCCTAAAATCCTAAGCCAGCACCATTATTTTAAAATTTTACACATGAGCAATAAATTTGACTCGAGTCGCGCGCGTGGATAAGATCGCGTTCAATTGGGTGATTTAGTGTGTGCTATGCGAATAAGAAATCATAAAAATAGAAAGAATAAAAATACTTATGGTATGAAAGTGATAGCAGTGCATGTGCACAGGTAACTCGCATAACTCTCCCCCACCAGACTTAAACTAAGCAACCTAACCAAGATTTGCAATAAAATCAAGTAAATAAGAGTTGGAGAAGAGGTTACCCATGCTCAGCAAATGAGCATACAAGAAGATTGGCATTAAATTCAGCAGAATGTCCACGCCCAAACAAACTCCACCTACACAAGAGAATATCTCCAACCACGCATACTAAAACATATAATCACAGCAGCATAATTAAACAAATTAAAAGCGGCAAAATTGGGTCGTCTCCCATAAGCCCTTTTCTTTACCGTCCTTAAGGTGGACCAAATACCTATATTAGCAGTTATATAAATATTATTCAGAGAATAAGTTCAAAATGTAATGAAAAAGGTCTACAGATACACACAATAGTAAGCAGTAAATGAAACTAGAAAAAGCAGCAAAGAAAAACCCCGGAGATCCTTCACTCCTCAGCTGAATGCTGACTTGTGATAGATCCCCCCACTCAAGCGAGATGAGGGCGAGGTGAAGGCTTTAGGGCCCAGGGAAGACGAGTCTCCCCTGCCCCTAACCTCGTCCTTCTCGTGCCGGTGGACAAAATTTCGCGCCTTGCGCAGGAGCAGCTCCTTTCATTTCAGATCTATAGAAGGGGATCGCCAGGGTGGTATGATCACACCCACCAATTAAGCAGTAAGTTTATCTTTTGCATCTGGGGGCATCCTTTCCTCACCCGCAGCGGGTGAAAGATCAACCAAAGTTACCTATTTAATAGTCTTACAAACTTTGTTAGAATAAATAGAAGTTTTTAAATCAGTTTTCTGCACGCTTTCTACAGGCGTGTTCAGCTCATGTTTCTTCTCAACGAAATCTTGTTTCACATCAAGTGACTCCGTCTCTATCTCTCCTTCAGCTACCGTCGGCGGTTCCACCACGTTCTTAACTTGATCTTGCTCCTTCAGTAGAAGATCTGTCTTAGCAACACTAGATACATCATTTGATAATACAACAGTCAATTTCATAAGTTCTCCCGATTCATCTAAAATTATAGAGGGAGGTGAAGATGGTAGAGGAAAATTGACCTTGGAAGCCAAGGTGACACCACTCGCATTAAATTGTAGTGTAGTTTCACTGGCTTTTAGGAATGGGACCCCTAAGATGGGTTTTGACATATTACCCATGGGTTCTAACACCTGAAAGTCAGTGACCATAGCCGCCCCATTCAGAATCACTTCCACATCTTTAATCTCACCATCGGTCTTAACAAACAATCCATCTGCAAGCACTAGAGATTTTCGGACATCAGATTCGATACTTAATTTCAATTTTTCAACATCTTACAAAGCAAGAATGTTGCAGGAGGATCCAGAATGGCATAAAGCTATCGTATCTACTACATTAATCTCACATTTAACGGCCACTTCATTTTTCTCTCACTCTTCCGCATCTCCAGCACTCTTCCCTTGCTCATGGGGATTTTTCTCCATATCACTTGGGAGGGTGCCGCGAGTACGCTCGGAGAACACTTGGGCCAATTGCCCCAGCTGTTTCTCCAAGTTCCTAATGGACGCAGTTTGAGTGGCCATATTAGATTGGGCCATCTCAACAAACTTCTCCATCATTTCTTCCAGTGCACTCTTGCGCGTCCCATACATGTTCGGATTATAACCCGTATGCGGCGGTAGAGGCTTGAGCATAGAATTGATGTTGGCCTCCCTGCCACCTTTGACCGGGAGCATTTTGATTCCACAAGAAATTAGGGTATTTTCTCGCGTTGGGGTTATACATGTTATTATAAGGAACAGTGTGGTTTTGACGATTTATAAAATTTATATTTTCGTCAAAAATTATACCTGACGGCTCAACAAAGGTCTCTCTAGCAGTGCACTCGAAAGCATGATGGCCGGGGTTACATAACCCTGGCACGATATGTCCATATACCGAGCTGGAGGAGGGGCCGATCTGGTCAGCGTAGTCCTTCCATCCAAATTATGATGGCTCGCTTCAGCTTGTTGCGCCATCGCATTTACTTCAAACAAATTCCTCGCCCCTCTAGGGTAATTTCTTCCAGCAGTCCAGTATGTGCTATGGGAGGCAGTGTCACGAAGAAGCCTCAACGCCTCATCAGGAGGTAAGTTCATTATTGTACATCCAGCTACCACGTCGATCATGGCCCTGAAATTAGGCTCAATACCAAAATAAAATATTTCAACTAGATTCCACGGCTCATAGCCGTGCTGGGGGCATCGACGCTGCAGGTCGAAGAATCTCTCCCACGCCTCAGATGACGTCTCTTGATCTAGCTGTCGGAAGGTTGCAATATCCCTCCGAACATTCACATTCTTGTCCACAGGATGGAACTTATCCAAGAACTTAGAGGACAGGGCCTCCCATGTAGTAGAGGTCCCTGGGACAATTGTATGAAGCCAGGTTTTGGCTTTGTCCCTCGACGAAAAAGGGAACAGCCTCAACTTTACCATATCATAAGAAATACCGACATATTGGAAAGTGCCGCAGATTTTTGAGAACTCTGTCAGATGGAGCTGCGGATCCTCACTCGGCAAGCCTGAGAACTGGGTATTATTCCTAATCATATTCAGGATGGCGGGTTTAATCTCAAAGTGGTTGTTTACGATGGCCGGTCCGAAGCAAGGGTAAACACTTCCTGCAGTGGGGGTTGTGAAATCACGCATTGTCCTAACGCATGGCTGGACCACCTCTTGACCCTCAACAACCCATTCATATTGGCCATTTCCTCCTAGGCCAAGATTCTCCATCCTCTCTTCACCAACAGCACACACGCGAGCTCGGCTCGCACGTGCGGTTTTAGGCTCCAACACAAGATCTTCAACCCTATCACCCCTTCGCAACACAGGCTTCTAGCAATCGCTAGAACGACACAATCACAACTTGAACAAGAGAAAATAGAGCTCAACACACTATCAAGAACTAAAATAAATCAATACATAGACATGCTGAAATGTTCAAGCTAACAATATTCTTACACAACATTCCAACACTCAAAATATGAAAAAAAAAGGAAATAATACTAGTGAAGGGGAAGAGAAATAACCAAACAAACGAAGACTCTCCGAGATTCATGAACGGATTCAAGGGTTATCGGGCCTTGTCCGAGCTTGGTCTACGGATGACGCGCGGGGTCCAGAAGGGATGTCACTTCCTTTGAATACCCCGTCTTCTTCGTGAATAATCGCTGGGCTGGTTCTATCCAGAGAATTCCATGGATGCAACAACCTATGAGCTTGAAATGGAGCTTGGAGCATGGAGATGACAATGGAAGCTGGAGATCAAGCTTTGCAATCTCTTGGAGGAGAAATGGTAGCCGGATCAACTCTCCAAAGAGGAGAGAGAAAATGGTAGCTGGAGGGTTGTTTTCCCTCTTAGAGGAGCGGAAATGGTGGGTGGAGCGGAGTGAAAAATGGAAGGCATTGACCAAAATCGCGGAGCACAAGCTTAAATACAACAGCATATAATCAGAGCGCACGATCAGTGGCACACGACCAGTGTTCGTGCGCACTAACGGTTGATGATCGTGCGCTCTGCTCCAGATAAACCTGCAACCAGACAAAAAAAATAATAAATATGCACACGATCAGTGGAGCATGACTGGTGGTCGTGCACACTGGATCCCATGATCGTACGATTAGAAAAGACAACTCACAAAAAACTGGTATAGCGCGCACGAGAAGTGGCGCATGACCGGTGGTCATGCACACTATGTCCAATGCTCATGCGAATGCCCTAGACAGAACTTGGAAAAGTGGAGAATAGTTCACACGATTAGTGGCTCGCGACCAGTGGTCGCGCACTATAGGACCAATGATCGTGCATAGTGTTCCTGGACTGTTTGGCAATTTGATGAGCAGGACACACACAACTAGTGGTCGTGCACTAAGGAGTCCACTGATTGTGCGCATGTAAAAATGCACGACCAGTGGCCCTTAGGCAGGGAACTTCCCAAAACAACCCGGAACATGCTCACAACCTTTGTACCTGTATCCACAACAACAGAGCCACCAAGACGAGCGTACTATAGTCTCCAAACGTAGCAAAACACCAAGTAGAGCACAAGAATAATAACTAATAAAATCACACTGAAAGCGGGCCAAAAGTGCACTTATCACAGAATGGACATAATAACAAATATGAACAAATATGGCTCTAAAGTGTAGTGCATCAACGAGAAAAATAGCCCAGATGAGTCCAAAAATATGTGTATAACTTGGAATCATCAGGTGTGCTCTAAATGGCAAGCACGTACTGCTGCTTCTGAACTCCTAAACTTTTGAAACACTTTTCGATGGGATGGCCTGGTCGGCCACAGAAACTACACGTCTCCTTGCTTACTTTCTTCGAAGTAGGGACAGATTCCAGAGAGCTTTTACCATTATCAGACTTTATCTTGTCCTTACTCATTTGCATACCTCGATTCTTGATATTATCGATAGCTTCGACTTTCAGAGTAGCTTCTACTGCCTCAGCAAAATTCTCCGATCTGTACGCGCTAGCTAATTGCTGGATATCGCTCCTAAGATACCCAGAAAATGCTTTACTCTGCTCGCTTCAGAGGCTACAAAATCTGGGGCAAATCTACTCAACTTGCTAAATTCTATCTCGTACTCACTGACCGTGAGTTGTCTCTATTTCAGGTGGAGGAAGTTGTTCATCAAATAGTATTGCTTGACCGACGATAGAAATTTCCTCAGCAACAACTCCTTGAGCGATTCCCATGAACATCCATCTGTAAGGTTCTCTTTATCCCTTAATAACCAGCTCTTCGCAAGGCCCTTCAGTTGGTAAGCGGCGACATCACTCTTTGGTAAGCAGAAAATCCTGAATACGAAAACATCACTTCGATGGCGATGATCCAGTCATCAAATTCCATAAAGTCAGCTCTACCGTCATAGGTAGGAGGTCCTAATTTCTTAAAGTGCGAAATGAAATTCATCACTAGTGGCAGCAGAACTGGAGGCACCAAAGGAGAAGGAGGAATAGGAATGGCTTGGCCCACTACATGGTCCTATACTCTAGGCTGCTGCCTTGAGAGGACTGTTAACAGCGCCTGAATTTATGATTGCATATCAACCATCTTCCTTGACAGAGCCTCATTGCTCTGCCGCATCCCTTTAATCACAGCCTCACTTGGTGCACCTGACCACTTACCCTCAGACTGGGGAGTCGACCTCATCGCAACCCGCTTAGGTGGCATCCTACTAATACAACACACAACTCATCAAACCTAGCTTACCGCTAGAGCTACCAAACTTAGTTTAGACCATTCATGTATAGATACTTGCTCATGCTGCTAACTTGCTCTGGGATTTTCATTAATGATGTTATGCATTAACATAGGATGATACACCATCATCCTATTGACTCATGTGAATAAACTATGAATGCATGAATTCTTATTCTTTAGTTTAAACCCATGTGTGTAAATATTTCATCATATAGATCCTAGCTTGGCACGTGTGTTAATGCCATGTCATGTCATGCATGTTGTGCTTTGTATTCTAATAAAGGCCTTCATGCATGCTATGAGTGGCATACACATGAAATATTATGCATCCCATACTACATAATATCGCATGTAACAAAAAAGAAAAATCTAATGGGGATTCATGTGATGATTGCTATGCATCCCATACTACATTACAATCACATGTTGCTTCCTATGGGGATCCATATACAAACATATATTATGCATCCCATACAACATAATATGCGCCATATACTTCTTATCATGCTTACGAGTGTAGTGTTAAAGCTTCGACCAAGACGTACTGACGATATATCGGTGTGTGTATGGAATGGAACAAGACTACTAAAACCATTCCCTCTAATACCAACTATCACAACCCGCATTTTCTTAGCATTAAACAATATATCAGAGTAAGAGAAAATACGTGTCGTGATTCCATGTCGTGTAGGGAACAATTGCAGATGCACAGGAAAGAACCTAAACCCAACACTTGGTATGAAATTCTCAAGTTTGCTATGAAGAGAATATATTTTTATTTAAGTTGTGATGGTCGTATCCCTCAGCTCAGTGGATCGACTAATCCATGGGTAAACATATGAATACACGTAGAAAATACTTTATCTATTTAAATTATTATCCTACATGAGCATGAACATTCAATAGGATAACTCATGATGTGCATACCTCTAAATTTAGTATAAGTATAGAAAGAGCTTTTACGTTCGTTAAAAATATAATGACTTTGGATTTAAAAAGATGTCATGAGGAGGAGATAAGCATAATGATACTTTTGTACTTTGATAATAACTAACATGCAATCCTAGCACAAATCCTTCATAGAGAGTAAGTTAATTCAACAAATTATCAAGAAAATGGCTTAGCAAATAGCAGTAAACCAACATCCTACAATAATCTCCAGTGGGCGTCAACAACCTTACACGAATCCACCAAACATCATGCATATCTGAACTATAATAAGAACAATAGAAACTACCTCACAAAGATTAGGGAAGAACAACTACAGAACACCAGCAACTACCAACTCTAACTGCTCGAACGGCTACTGCTCCGAGCCTGAGGCATTCAAAAGAAAAGAACGCCTCAGCAAGAATGTATAAGTTTCAAATAAAAAAAATCCAACAATAAAAATAATCAAGAGGAGTCAAAGGGTTACCAACCCAAGACAAAAATAGCTGTCAAGCCACAACAAACAAGTCATCAAATGATAAGAAAGAGTAATTTACATAATTAAGTACGATAAGTTGCACAAAATGCAAAATGAAGTCATGCTTCGCTAACAACTGCAAGAGTAAGCATATGAATACATGCATAAATGCGGTATACATTAGGAAGAGATCGATCATCTCTAAACATGTGAATCATTAACACTGACAAAAAGGGTACTGAGTTGGTGGCATATTGTCCAACATAAACCATTAGAAAAAACATCTCAAAAAGGCTCTGTGGTGGTGGACACATTGTCCAACCCAACCCAATAGTCTAAACATCATTAAAAGGCACTGTGGTGGTGGCCACATTGCCCAACACAACCCAATAATTCATAAGAAAAATACGAAAACCCACCAAGTATAATGATTCACAAACCGACACTAGGTTGGTGGTCTTTTATCCACTGCCAACCAAGGCCACAACTAACATCCATAAACACCAATAAAGCCCCAAACAAAGCACGAGATTTCTCCAATGATGAAATGGGAGGGAAAAACCCGAAAATTCTTCTAAGGCAATACTCAACGAATCAGACTTCATTCGGCGAGAAAAATCCTAAGTCCACACTGTTTTGTCGAATATACTCGATGAATACAGGAGTTACTCGACAAATTGTACTCAACGAAAATAAGCTATACCTAGTGGTACTTGACGAATTTATGCTTAATCCATAAGTCCAAGAGGAATTCGTCGATAATACTCGACGGTATAGGGTTCACTCGACGAAAAATACTCGGTTTGATGGTTATACTCGACGAATTATACTTAAAAAAAATTTAATACACTCAATAATATTCGACGAACTTAACTTCACTCAACGCCAACTAATTTCACTCGACGGATTCGTCGAGAATACTCGACGAATCATACTCGATGAAAAAAACTCATCCTCACAAGAGCCCTTGACGCCAAGGCTAGATTCGACGAATTCGTCGATAAAACTCGTTGGATTAAACTTGACCTAACGTTTATATTCGACAAATTACACACATGCAGCTTCCCACATACCAGATGAATTTGACTTAGTCGACTTTATACTCTACCAAGCGAATTTCGACCTACTTGAACCCTACACTACTCTTACCTTCTACTAAGGAAAGAAAAGAGGAAGGAAAGGTAATGAAAACAAGGGACTTAGCAAGGGTAAGAAATTACCACTTGCCTTAACCTTCCAAAATCCGGCCTCACGAGCTCTCCACAATAAGGATCGTCCGCAAGAACTCCTCGGCTACAGTTCCTGAAACTTTTCTGGGAAAACAAGAGTCAAAACTGAATACCCTAATGCCCAAAAATCCATTAAATGGGAAAAACTAAATGTTCACGCGAAGATCTAGGCGAGAGCTTTCCGAATCTACCCTTCGTCGACGATTTCGTGCACCAGAACTCTGTTCAGCGATGGCCGAAAGGCTTCACGACGACGCACCATCCACTACTTCCGCTCTTTGCGATGTCCGTCGGCTTGGGAGAGATGATGAATAGGGTTTTTGATTTACATATATATATATATAATATTAATAATATAATTAGCTAAACATCCAAATGACAAGAAAACCCGAATCACTAAGGATTTCCATGAAATTCGTACCAAGGCTAAATATCGATTCTACGAATCTAATGGAGAAGTCGAAATCAGGATTCAACAACCCAAACTTGGGTTTAAATTCCCCGAAACCAAAACATCAAAAATCCTAAAACTTCACCGAGTCTCCAAATAAACCCGGTTCGCAAGGAAACTTCACAAACATGCTAAAAATTAGCCATACTAATTTTCCTAAGTCAAAACCTCAGATTCCGATGAGCAAAATCACGCTCTAACAACGATGCCCGTTAACTACGTGTCAACATAATGACCTAACATCAATAATACGTCACTAAAGAAATTTAAAATAAACGTCGAAAAATCAGGGGCGTTATAACCTCTCTTGTACATTGACCAGGAAAGAGTCAATCTTTTCCTATAGACAAGCATGAGATTTGCTTTGCTCCCCCTCTACAGGAGCATCACCATATGGGGTCTCCCCTAATTGTCAGCACATATCTTGTCCACAATGTCTGTTACAGCATCTTCAGCATTCACCAAAGTTGTGTTTCCCTCAACATCAGTTGGAGACACTTTGGTTGGAATAACCTTTGCAACAAGATCTGAGGAGATAAAGACTTATGCACTTACATCCTTTCTTTGTTCTTCAGTTGATTCTGTTAGGTTGGGATCATGAGGTTTTGTATCCCTGCTTTCAGAAGAGTTGCTGCTTGAGCTTTCATATGAATCTGTAATAACCTTCTTCTTTTTCTTGTCAGCTGGTTGTGGGTGAGGGAACAATACCCTATCCTATTTATCAAACATCTTTATATCCATCTTCCTCATGTGATGGGTTTTTTCTCCTAGCCTCTGATTTAGCATTCCTAGAGCCGAGTTTAGTAAGAACAGAGATAGTATCCTACCAAAATTGGGTTCAGGAATATACTCAACAATACTATCAAAAATTACCTTCCCCCAATTAGTTTTCTTTGTAAGAATGACTCTAGTCATCAACTCAAACATCTTACTTAAAACTTTATCATGAGACCCAGTTTTACAAATTAGGGGCTTGCCAACAATATCTTCTAGGAATTTCCCTTTCAGGTTCATTTCCTTTCTCATAATAGATACAATGGTGTGCTTAGACAACCCACACCATTTCAGAGCCGACTTGATATCCTCAAGAAATAATTCATCTTTCTCATCAGGCTGGTTGAACCTGGTCAGTTTCAAGACCATGCAAAAGTTTCTAGAAGTAAGTTTAATCTTGTTTAGACTGATTGAGGTTTTATCTTAGAGGAGGAGGAGGAATCAGTATTGGAGTACAACTCCAACACTTCTCTTTTCCAGATAGAGCATGTCTCTAACAATATATACTCTAGGCCTGTGGCATTCAGAAGATGAAGAACTAACTGAAATTCCTTAGGTGCATCCTTAAATCCATTTCAAACGAGTTCTGATCCCTCGAATAGGAAATCAACTCCTTTGGAAGCTATTGAATTAGTGAATTGAAGAGGAGAAGGTGAATACGACTCAAGAATAGGAGGGTAGGAAAACAGGGAGACGAAAAGGGCTACGGAAATATGTGAATTATCCTTGGCACACATTTCTATTTATAGTTACCCTATTTGAGAATGTGGAAAGGTGCGTA
Source organism: Platanthera zijinensis (assembly GCA_039513925.1). Lineage (NCBI taxonomy): Eukaryota > Viridiplantae > Streptophyta > Magnoliopsida > Asparagales > Orchidaceae > Platanthera > Platanthera zijinensis. The sequence goes on from CM077079.1 coordinate 149,853,767, forward strand.
CCTGTCGTGATTTACACGATATGATGAATTGCTGTGATTAATCTCGTGGATTTGACTTAGAATGACCCGTCAGATTATATGTGTTGAGTGCACTCGACATACTCGACGCTCTCAACACTTGGAGTTAACTCAGTGTACTCAACGCCTAGTGAGTTAACTCAACGCACTCAATGCATGGATGGTTAACCCTTTTCTTTCTTATTTTCCTGCAAAAAGTTAACCTCCAAACGCACATATACATATAATAGAGATGCATTAGTATAATAATGCTACCTCAAGTTTAACATACCCAATTCAAATTTAAAGGTGTTGAACTTGGCTTCATAAAGAGGCTTAGTAAATATTTCACCCACTTGTTTGTCAGTGGGGACAAACTTAAAGCTGATATCTTCATTATCAATATGCTCTCTTATGAAATGATACCTAATTTCAATATGCTAGGTCCTGCTGTGTGAAACAAGATTATTAGCTATTGAAATTGCACTTGAAGAATCACAAAACATATGAGTTTTACTTATCTGGAAATTATAGTCTTGGAGTTGATGTTGAATCCAAAGTAGTTGTGCACAACAACTCCCAGTTGATATATACTCTAATTCTGTAGTGGAGATGGCTATACTAGTCGGCTTCTTGTTGCTCCAAGACAGTAGCCTTCTTCCTAGAAACTGACAGGTACCTGATGTGCTTTTCTTGTCTTCTTTGCAACCTACAAAATCAATATCTGAATAACCTATTTGTTCAAAATCATTATTTCTAGGGTACCACAGACCAAGATTAGGCATGCCCTTAAGATATCTCAGAATTCTTTTGGCTATAGAGTAGTGAGACTCTTTAGGGCAAGCTTGGTACATAGCACAAACACATGTATAAAACATTATTTCTGGCCTACTGGCAATCAAGTAAAGAAGGGAGACAATTATGCCTCTATACAAGGTTTCATCAACTGGTTTCCCAGTATCATCCTTGTCTATTGACATAATTGAACCCATAGAAGTTTTCATGGTGGAGGCACTCTCCACACCAAACTTTTTTGATTAACTCCTTGGTGAATTTAGAATGAGGGATGAACAATCCATCCTCTTACTGTCTAACTTGAAGGCTGAAAAAGTGCTTGAGTTCACCCATGCTGCTTATTTCAAATTATTCTTGCAAAAGTTTAGCAAAACTTTTGCATAGACCATCATCAGTAGACCTAAAAATTATGTCATCTATATAAATTTGGACTAGGATTATCTTACGCTTAACTTCCTTTAGGAATAATATCTTGTCTATCTTTCCCCTTGAGAATTTGTTCTCAATGATAAAGCTAGATAGAGTTTCATACCAAGTCCTAGGGGCCTGTTTCAACCCATACAAAGCTTTTCTTAAATGAAATACATAATCAAGGAAAGTAGTATTGACAAAACCTGATGGTTGCTCAACATAGATCTCTTCTTTTAGGCCACCATTCAGTAAAGGCGACTTAACATCCATCTGGTAAACCTTTAATCCCTTGTATACAACATATGTAAGGAATAACCTCATGGCTTCAAGTCTAGCCACTAGTGCAAAGGTTTGATCAAAATCAATACCTTCTTCTTGTTTGTATCTTTTGGAAACCATTGTAGCTTTGTTCTTGATTATAACACCATTTTCATCAAGCTTGTTTCTATATATCTATTTTGTTCCTATGATGTTATGTCCATGAGGTCTGGGAACCGGCTTCCAGACATTGTATCTTATGAACTAGTTCAATTCTTCTTGCGTAGCCACAATTTAAAATGATTCTATGTTGGCTTCTTCAAACTTCTTAGATTCAATCTGAGATAGAAAGCTTGAATATATTGCAATGTTGCGGCTTCTGCTCCTTTTTGTTACACCCTGACTTACATCTCCAATAATTAGATTTTTGGGATGATCTTTCAAGTGTCCGACAGCTGCTGGCATCCTTTCTTCAGCATCTTGAACTTCTACTTCAAGGGCTTGAAGATAATCTTCTATTTCTAATCCACATGGACCTTCTACTAGAATTACGACACCCTCATCCTTTTCTTGTTCAACAGGAGGTGTGTCATTAATGCTCAGCTTGTCCAATCTCGAATTTTCACATGCAGTTCTAGAAGTGCTAGGCAATTCACTTTGAATCATAGAAGTTTCTTCAAACACTATATTAATAGACTCTTCTACAACATGATTTTCAAGTTATAGACCCTATAGACTTTGTTGTGGTTGTTATACCCAAAAAAATTCCCTCATAGGATTTTGCAGCAAACTTTGTCTGGTGGGACTTCCCATTGTTTAGCACAAAGCACTTGCTTCCAAAGATTCTAAAATAGGCTAGATTTGTTTTTTAACCTTTCATAATCTCATAGGGAGTCTTCTTATAGTGCATGTTGATAGAGGCTCTATTCAGGACATGACAAGCAGTGTGTACTGTCTCTGCCCAGAAATATTCTTGGAGAGAAGAGTCACTAAGCAAATTATTACCATCCTCTATGAGATTTCTATTTTTCCTCTCAGCAATGCCATTTTGCTAGGGTGTTCATGAAGAAGAAAACTCCTGAAAGATTCCTTGCTCTGTGCAAAACTCTGTCATGCTTTTAAATTAAAACTCTGTGCCATGGTCACTTTTGATTTTGACTACAGTACAACCCTTTTCATTCTGAATCTGCTTGACAAAAGTCACAAAGCTATCAAAGGTTTCAGATTTTTTCTTAAGAAAGAACACTCATGCAAATCTAGAAAAGTCATCAACTACCATAAAAGTATAGACTTTCCTACCAAGACTATAAATTAGCATAGGACCAAATAAGTCCATATGCAGGAGGTAGAGACACCTCTCAGAATCTTGGACCTAATGCTTTTAAAAGAAGCCTTCGTCTGTTTGCCCTTTTGGCATGAAAAGCAAATGCCCACTTTAGTGCATTTCAAATTAGGTCCATTTCTGACCAACTCTTCACTAAAGAGCTTTATGATGTACTTGTAGTTCAAGTGAGCAAGCCTCTTGTTATATTATGAACAATAAGAGTCTTTCTCATATGCTACTAGTCACTTAGGTGAATCTGAATCTATACATAGGAAATTTAAACAATAAATGTTTCCACTCCTAGTTCCTGATAGAATGATCTCTTTGTCACTTAACTTTTTGATTAGACACTTATCCTCATGGAAGACAATGACATAACCAATATCACAGAGTTGGCTTATGCTAATTAGATTGTGTTGCAATCCTTCCACATAAGCCACTTTTGTGATGGAGACTATATTATTGGTGATCACACCATAGCTTTTAGTGACTCCTCTGTCTGAACCACCAAATATGACTTTGGGTCTATTCCTCACTGGAGTGTATTATTTTAGATGGCTCCTTGTTCTAGTCATGTGTCTTGAACATCCACTGTCCAAGTACCATATAGGTATTTGATGGGTACTTGGACTAACCTGCAATCATAGATTTAGTTTACCTTATAAGGAACCCAAAAGTATTTGGGTCCATGGTTCTTATTAGCATAAACTTGAATATTTCTCCCTATAGCAACCCTGAAAGGAAGACTCACCTTTGTCCTTGACATATTTGGGTTGTGCCAATAGTCTATGGAAAAGTGTCCCACATTGCCACAACACCATCACTCATGAATATTATATCTCCTCTTCTAAACATCCCTAGATGTGTGTGATCCATCATACTTTTTATGTTTAGAGGGGAGTGCAGCAGCCCTCTTCCTATTTCTTTCAACTAGAATCTGGATGAAGTTCAGTATACAAGCAGGTTTACTTTGCAAGTTCTGTCTGACAACAACAGAAGTCTGCTTTTCCAGCTGACAAGGTGTTGATGGCATCAGAAATAGCCAAGTGAGACTTGGTTGCTGTGTTGCCCACAACCTTATTCTTTGATGAAAGACCTTGGGTGGAGGCCACTACCTTACTCTTGAGAGTGAGTGCTGGAGCACCAAACATAAATGGTCCATAGTGGGTTATTTGGATTTCTTCATGGGGAGTCTCCAAGGCACTTAACCCTATGCCCTTTCTTCTTCCCTTGTAAGGAGCATTATTGCTCTTACAAGAAGAATTTACATTCTTATATTAACCATACAGGCTGTCATGGTCATACGTGTTAGAAGGGAAAACTACCTTTTGAAAGGCAGTCTGAGGCACAATTTGAGCCTTGCCTTTCCCTTTGGAATGGATAGCTCTAGCATTCCACCTGAACCCCAATCTCCTCTTATTATTTTGAGAGGTGAATGAGCCAATTAGTGGCAACACTGTCTTAGACATGGAAAAATCAGCAACTAGCATCCTCTCTTTGAGGAGCTTCTCTTCAAGATCCCTAATGATCTTGATCTTCTGAATTTTTGTGCTTATTTGGATTATAGTCATTGACTTCAGCTAATTGATTTCTCTCCTCATCAGAGCTAGCAGAGAAGCTGACTCAAATTGCATTGATTCAGCCTGCTGTAAAAAGACAAACTCTTCAGCCCGCCTTTTGATAAGCTTTTTGCTCTTCTTCAGAGCCTCCAAGATATCACCATATTTGTCAATCAATTGATTGACATCCTCATCAGATTTTGATCTATCTTCCTCACTGGTTGAGGTAGATGCCTTAGAATCTGTGCCAGTATTTTAAATAGAAGGAGAGTTGGAGAGAGTGTATACCTCATAAGGATTAGATTTGTCCCGAGTTTCTTTAGTCATGGACATAAGGCTGAACTCTTCATCATCTTCAAAGTCATTGTCAACTGAAGACAGTGGAGCCCTTATGCCCATTATGGCAGCAGGAAGATCAGTCTCCTCTCCTATATAGATAAGACCAATATAGGCCTCTTTTTCATCTGATTCTGAAGACTCAGAATCACTTTCTAATAAGCAAGACTTCTTCTTGGCCAATAAGCTCTTGTCTACCTTCTTGTACTTATGATACTTTTTATCATCAGATTTTTTTATTTCTTTCCTCTTGACAGGACAGTCATCAAAGACTTGTCCTGACTTATTGCAGTAGTAGCAAACCACATTAGTATTAAAGTATTTATTTTGTTTAGAATCATACCTGTCCCCATAAGGGTCTTTTCTGGACTTCTCTAGGTTGACTTGTGGTTTTCTAGAGCTAGATCTGGATGAGCCCTTGTTCATCCACTGCCTCCTTCTGCTCAACATCTTCTTAAACTGCTTGGAGAACAAGGTAAATTCTCCATCTGGCAACTCATCGCTTGAAGTGCTGGGAACTGAGCTTTTTGACTCAACATCCCTTTTTGGAGGAGAAGGAATCTTCTCCCTAAACCTTCTTGAGGCTTTAGCTTTGAAGGCCACTGTATTCTCTCTGTTGAGGGACTTGACATCTTCTTCTTTAGCTTTCCTGGAATTCAGCTAAAGCTTATGATACATCAGCTTGCCAAATAAGTTTTGGGGCAATGTATTGGCAAAGTTGCCCACTTCCTTGATGAAACAGATCTTGATATCCCATTATTTATTGAGAGATCTCAGAAACATGTCATTTAGCTCATAGTTCATGAACTGTCTACCATAGGTGATCAGACTGTTCACAATCTTGAAGAACTTTTCATAGCAATCAGCTATAGAATCCTTCTTGCCTTGCTTGAAGGACTCATACTGTTGGTTAGGGAGGGATTTTTTGTCATCCCTCACTTCTTTTATTCCTCCGTGTAGACTATCAGTGAGTCCCACATCTCCTTAGCTATTTTGCAGTGGACCAAGTTCTAAAATGTTGAATCATCTAGGGTACTAACAATTATGTTCTGTGCCCTATTATCCATGGTGTCAAGTGCCAACTCTTCCTTAGTCATCTTTAAATATCTCTTGGGAGTCTGGATATTGGAATCAATGGCAGAGACCTTCATGTGAATGAAAAGTCCCTCTTGTATTGTAATGTATATCCAAGGGTTTGAGGCTTGCATGAATAGCCTTTCCCTTTCTTTCTAGATCCCAAAATTCTCCTTATTATAGATAGGATGTTTCATAGAACCTAACTCCTTATGGTTCACACAAAAATCCATGAAGATATGCTTCTACTACCCTTGGAGATCTAGTTAAGACTGTTAAGTCCTTTTTGAACAACCTCTCTCTGATACCACTTGAAAGTCTTTTCTAAGGGTAGTTAAACTCCTAGAGTTGGGGGGTGGTGGTGGTGAATAGGTTTGTTTTAAATCTTTTGAATCTTTTTAAGTTATGGCTTGATGTGTGTGTTAAGTTATAAGTTTGCTTTCAAGATCACATAAAACACACCAGATTTATAGTGGTTTCCCTATCCAGGGTACATCCACTTTCCCCCTACACGTATCTAGTAGTGTGCTAGATTCGGCTAACTCCTCTGTTAGAACACCCTATTACTAATTTGGGAAAGGATCACTATGTTATTAGGAAATTGGTTTGACCTAGTTGTATAGTTGAAAAGATCAACTTATAATGAGTCTAAGGCTTAGAACTTAGGTTTGAAGCTGCCCCCAAGACCTTTCAAAGATCAGGATTCAGTGCTGAGACTAAGGCAATTTTCGTCGAGCTCAGGTTGACGAAACGTCGAACTCAGTTCGACGTTCTCTGAGATCAATTCTGTAAGTCGTCAAACTCCGATCGATGATCTTCGAGCTCAGATTGACATTTTGTCTTCAGCTATTTTCAAAGTCGCTGAGCTCAGTTCGACGATCGTAGAGCTCAGGTCGACGTTTTCTATCTCTAGTATAAATCCAATCTCTGAGCTCAGGTCGACAATAGCTGAGCTCAGGTCGACGATTTTTGTGAGAGATCGACGCTTTCAGAATTCAAATTCAAGAACAGTTTTGGAATTATTTCAGAGTTATTTCCTGTATTTATTGCAAAGGATTAGGTAGCCATTTCAAGCAATCTGGTGCAAGTTTCAAGGAAGGCTAAAAGGAATGTTACTTAGGACTTTCCCCAAGGACAGTTGTCATTTATGGAAGTCATTTATGACTGAGTAACGACCATCTAAGTCAGAATCTGATATACTCCTACAGAATATGTTTTTTAAAAATATAACAGATCAATACAACAAGATAGGCAAGAGATATACAGGATCATTGGATTGAGAAAAAGAGTTACAGAAGAGAGATCAAAATATACTCTGATCAAGAACTCATCTTCTGGAACATACAGATTCACTGAGTCAAAATATTCAAGAACACAAGAAAGTTTTCTGTGGAGGAAATCATCTGCTCTTCCAAATCCTCAAGTGTTCAAAAGCTTCAACATCAAGGACTCCAGACATCACACATTTCAGCATCTATTGAAATCATCTTTTGCTGGAGATCTGAAGCACCTGAAGACCTATCACCCTAGCAAAGCTCACCTTCCTGAACCTTACAGATCTCAGGGGGAGCTTTAGCTTCATCTTCCACTTGTCTTCTCTCAGACTATTGACAGAGAAGAACAACTCAACGCTTTCTTTCTTTTTTCCTTTCCCTCCTGTAAAAGGGTTTTTCAAAACTCCCTTCAAAAGTTCTGAGACTAGTTTCTGAGACCTTGTCAAAACTCAGTGGTGGCAAGACACCTTATCCAAAAATTTAGTTTTGGTTTTTGAGCACCTTATCAAAAGCTCATTGGTGCCCAGGACACTTGATCAACTATTCCTGCAGTGGATTCCTACCAAGGGTGGTAGAAGAGTGGATGTACCCAGGTTGTTGGGGAACCACTATAGATCCTTGTGTCATCTGGTTGCTGTGTGTTTGACTTTGCTGTGTGATGTGTGTTTTCTTAGTTCTTGCTTTAGTTTTTATTTCATAACAAGCACCTTACACATATACATAAATTATGTCTTCCACTGCTTTATAGTTTTAATTGTAAATTATTTTAAAAATACTCTATTCACCACCTCTCTAGAGTTAAGGTAGATCTTTTCCTCACTTTCAATTGGTATCAGAGGCAGGTTGGTTATTCAACATCTGAATCTTCAACAGATTGGATGAACAGGCTAACACCTGAACAGAAAGATCCTTGATAAGATAAATCTTCTATAGAGGATAGTTATTACTTTTTGTATTATATTTATTTTCAAACAAAACCATGGCACAGAATAAATATTATGCTAGCACCATACCTCAAGTGTGCAACTTTTCTAAGTTTGCACTTTGGAATGCAAGGATTAAGCTTTACATGAATTCTATTTATGAGGAAATTTTTAATTCTATTTTGACAGTTTGTCCAAGACCCCCAGTGATCACAAGTACAAGTGCTGTTCCACCTCCTTCAGGAACAGATGTAGAAATAAAGAAATGGAAAGTTGCAGATGCAAAGGCTATGAATATCCTTGCTCAGACCATGTCTGATGAGATATTCCAAAAGGTGGCTGAATGCAGTTCAACAAAAGATATATGAGACAAGTTATCTGAAATTGTCTCAGGATCTGCTGATGAAAGGAAGGACAGGAGATCCCCTCTCATATCTCAATATGAGAATTTCAAGAAAGGAGAAGCTGAGTCAGTTGTAGATATGTACAACAAGCTCAGTATGATAGTCAGTGAGTTGAAAACATTGGATAAGGAGATCACACTAACTGAACTAAATGACAAGATCCTAATGTGCTTCCCTAGCACTTGGGACTCAAGGATCTGGCCAATCAAGGATGCCAGAAGCCTAACTTAGATTACTACTGAAGCTCTTTTTGGCAAGCTCAAGTCTTATGAGTTGCTCATCAAGAACAGGGAGGAAGAACAAAAGACTGCTTCTCCAGCCATCAGAAAGGAGAAGACCATAGCATTCAAAGCTACAGAAGATCTACCTAAAGACAAGGTAACAGGCAATGAAGAATTGATGAGTTTGCTGGCCAACAGATTCTATAAGATGGTCAGGAAAGATTTCAGAAAGAGGTCATCTAGAGGGCATGAGAAGCCAAGGTATGACAAATCAAATAATAAAGAAATAATCTGTTTTGGATGCAGGAAACCAGGCCATATTGTGTCAGACTGTCCAGAAAATCAGAATAAGGATAAGAAGGACAGGAAAGATAAGAGAAAAGACAAGGACTCTAGAGGAAACAACAGCAACAAATCCTCCTCCAACAAAAATAAACATACAAGGGAGGGGTTTGTAGTTGAAAGCTGGAGTGATACTGAAGAGGAATCAAAAGCCTCATCAAGCTCAAGTGATGATGAGGATGATGCTGAAGAAAAGGAATTCTGCATGATGGCTATCAATGCCTCTCAGAAAAATTTTGATGCAGAACAAGGATAGAATCCAGAATCTGAAACTCAAACTAAAGAAGACCAGGTAATAGACTCCTTTGACTTTGACTTAGAGGACTTTAGGTCTGAATTTAAGGCACTTTGTTTAGACCTGTTAAAATCTGAGAAAGAGATTATCTCTCTCAGAAATCAATTGTCTGAACATAGCACCTTAAAATCAGACAACCTCAAAATCTCTGAGGAGTTAGAATGTTGTAGGGAGGAGATAGGTTCACTGAAAGGTGAGTTATCCCAGGCAAAGAAGTTTGAAGAATTCCTTAATTGGAGAAGCATCAGACTAATGGACATCACAAGCACAGTGAACTCAAGATTCAACAGTACACTGGGCTAGGGTGCTTCATCAAGCCAACCTATAGTATTAACAACCCCAATTAAATTTATTTCTGATAAAGGAAAGGGTGTTGTAGAGGTAGCTAGGAAGAATCCAAATTAACCTAGGGAAAATTAAGTTCAACAGAAAACGTCAAACAGAGCTCGACGATCATCGAACAGAGCTCGGCGATCCAAGGCTGGATCATCGAACTCAGATCGACGACTTCTGAACTCTGAACTCTGGTATAGTCGATCTTCGAACGGAGCTCGATGATCTGACCTAAGATCATCGAACTCAGGTCGACGATCGTCGAACGGAGCTCAGAGCTTTGATCCTTCTTTCATAGGTAAATCTCAAGTCAATCCTAGAAGTCCCTCATCCCAAAGCTTCAACCCTTATACTGAATGGATAGTATCTCCTAGGAGATACCATCATGAAGGATATAAGAGTCAGCCAGGGATGTCTTTCATTTTTGAATTTAAAGGTTATCAACCTAGACCCAAGGTAAACTGGGTCAAAAACATATAAATTATTTATGTGCAGGTGAAGAACTATCCAACAATGAACCAACAATGGTATCTGGATAGTGGGTGCTCAAAGCACATGACAGGGAGTAAGGATAATCTCACATTCTTCAAAGCCAAACTTGGACCCAAAGTGATCTTTGGAGATTCAAACTTTGGTCAAACAAAAGGATATGGTGCTGTTCAGATTGGCTCAGTCACATTCAAGAAGGTGGCTTATGTGGAAGGACTGAAGCACAACCTAATCAGCATCAGTCAACTCTGTGATGAAGGATATCAAGTGACATTTAACAAATCCTTATGCAAGATCAAGTCAGAGGATAACACAATAGTGTTAACAGGTAAAAGGAAAGGTAACATTTATCTTGTAGATTTCTTTTCAACCAACATAGATATCTGCTTATTTAATTCAGTCTGCAAACCAAATGATTTATGGCATAAGAGACCAGGACACTTAAACCTTAGAACTATTGCTAGGCTGTCCAAGGACAACCTTGTTAGAGGACTACCTTCTGGCCCCTACAAGAAGGAAGGACTCTGCAGGGCTTGTCAATTATGCAAGCAAACTAAAAACAGTTTTAAGTCACTTAATAAGAGTAATTCACCTAGGATTTTGTATCTGTTACACATGGATCTTTTTGGAACCATTACAGTACAAAGCTTAGGAGGGAAATCTTACACTTTAGTGATTGTAGATGACTTCTCTAGATTCACTTGGGTATTCTTTCTGAGGAAGAAGTCTAATAACTTTAAATGTTTGACAGATTTTCTCAAATGCATACAGATTGAGTTCAATACTCACATTGCCCTGATCAGAAGTGATCATGGGACAGAGTTTAATTCTCTTCTTACGCAAGAGTTCTGTCAGAGTGAAGGGATCAAGCATAATTTCTCAGCTCCTAGAACTCATCAACAAAATGGGGTAGCTGAAAGGAAAAATAGAACTCTAATTGAATCTGCTACTACATTGTTGACAGATGCTCACCTTCCTCTATCTTTTTTGGCAGAGGCAGTGAACACCTCCAACCATGTGTTGAATAGAAGTTTGATACATAAACAGAAGGGCAAGACTCCCTATGAATTGCTCAAAGGGAAGAAACCTAAAGTAGACTACTTCAAAATTTTTGGTTGCATTTGTTATATTCACAATAATGACAAGAAGTATTTAGCAAAATTCCAAGCTAAAGCTGATGAAGGAGTATTTCTGGGATACTCCATGATCAGTAAAGCTTATAGGGTTTATATTAAAACTTCTCTTAAAATTTAAGAATCTGTTCATGTATCTTTTGATAAGACTAACATGTGTTACAAGGAGAAGTCTACTTCTACCATAGAACCATTGCAGGTACACTCTCTTTCAAGAAATTTGGACAGGTTACACATTGTAGAAAAGGATTCAGTACATTCACCTATCCGACAAAGAGCTAAAATCAGTGAAGATGAAGAGGATACTCAATATCTTTATGTTCAACATCTTGGAGAAAACCATTTTGAAGAGCCAGTTGTTGTTCCACAAGAGGAAACAACAACTTAGGTTGGTGAACAATTAACACCCCCTGTTGATTTAGTAACAACAAGAGATCACCATTTCTCCCAAGTGATTGGAAACATCTCAGCTGGTGTACAAACAAGAAATCAGGTCAACCAGAACCTGATGCACACCTGCTTTTTATATCAAGTTGAGCCTCAATCCATTCAAGATGCAGAGCAAGATCCACACTGGATCATTGCTATGCAAGAGGAACTACATCAATTTGAGAGGAACAAAGTTTGGGAGCTAGTACCAAGGCCTGAGGATCACTCAATTGTTGGAACAAAGTGGGTGTTCAGAAACAAGTTGGATGATCAAGGAGTTATTGTAAGGAATAAGGCAAGGCTAGTTGCTCAAGGTTATTCTCAAGAAGAAGGGATAGACTATGACCAGACCTTTGCACCAGTGGCAAGGTTAGATGCCATATGAATATTCCTTGCTTATGCAGCTCACAAAGGATTCAAGGTCTACCAAATGGATGTGAAGAGTGCATTTCTCAATGGAGACATCAAAGAGGAAGTCTATGTTAGACAACCTCCAGGTTTTATCTCTCCAACTTATCCTGACCATGTTTTCAAGTTGCATAAAGCATTATATGGTCTCAAGCAAGCTCCTAGAGAATGGTATGAGACCTTAGTATGCTTTCTTCTGAAAAATGATTTTATAAGGGGTAGAGTAGACCAAACTCTCTTTATTAGAACCCATAAGTCTCATACCCTACTAGTACAAATATATATAGATGATATCATATTTGGTTCTACTGATTCAAATTTGTGCAAAAAGTTTTCCAACCTGATGCACTCTAAATTTGAAATGAGTAGCATGGGTGAGCTTTCCTTCTTTCTAGGATTGCAAGTCAAACAACATGCTGAAGGCATATTTATTTCTCAAACCATGTATGCAAAAGAATTGGTTAAGAAATTTGGTATGTCTGAAGCATCTTGTATGAAAACACCTATGCCTACCAATACTGTATTAGATACTGATGAACATGGTAAACATGTTGATCAGACAACATATAGAGCAATGATTGGCTCTCTATTGTACCTTACAGCTAGTAGACCTGATATAATGTTTGCTACATGTATATGTCCTAGGTTCCAAGTAAGCCCTAGAGAGTCACTCCTAACATTAGTTAAGAGGATTCTTAGGTATGTGAAAAGTTGTCCAAATCTAGGACTCTGGTATCCAAAAGACTCAGGATTTGAATTAACTGGATTTTCAGATGCTGATTATGCTGGATGTAGAGTAGACAGGAAAAGCACTAGTGGAACTTGCCAGTTCCTTAGTGAAAGACTTGTCTCCTGGTTCTGTAAGAAACAGACATCAATGTCCACTTCAACTGCTGAAGCTGAATACATGGCAGCAGGCAGTTGTTGCTCACAGATTCTGTGGATTCAAAACCAGCTCCTAGACTATGGATACAACTTAGAAGGGTCAAAAATATTTTATGATAACACTAGTGCTATCTTTATAGCACAAAATCTAGTCCTCCATAGTAGAACAAAACATATAGAGATTAGGCATCACTTCCTAAGAGACAATGTAGAGAAAAATAAGATTGAAATTCAATATATCCCAACTGATTTGCAAAGGGGAGATATTTTCACAAAACCTTTGGATGAAAAAAAACACACCTTCTTCCTTATTTAGTTAGGAATGTTAGATGGAGGAAGTTTAAAATAAATCCCAAGATTTTGAAAATCTAAAAACAGACCAAGACTAGGCTAAAAACTTATTTTTCTAATGTCTGTAGGTTCTGTTTTGTCTCTAAACTGCGCTCGAAGTTTTCCCCAAAAATCATCGAACGCAGATCGACGTTTTCCTAAATCGTCGGCCGGAGTTCAGCGCCGTCTGTTAGATTTTATCTATCCTTCTTTCTGTTCATCGATCGTTGAGTGGAGCTCGACGTTCTCCAGTATCGTCGAACGAAGATCAACGTTATTGAAGACTCTTCAGATTCCTTTAAAAAGCCTCGATCGTCGAACGGAGTCCAACGATCCTTCCTTTCCGGCATCGAACCCTAATATAAAAATCATTCTTTCGCCGTCGTTCTTCTTTTGCGCTTTCATATTCTCTACAAATTCTTTCTTTCTCTCCAAACTCTACTACACTTGGTTGTGTTTGTTTACTTTTTGCAGGTTTACAATGGCTGTGAATGTTGCCGCTCTTGTAAAGATTAAGTTTGATACCGGATTTGATATCGATATGGATTCGTTTGACGGCAGCGATCAAATCTTCAAAGACATTCTGGAACTATTCAGAGAACAACAGTTGGTGCATATTATGTCTACCAGAATGAAGATTGCGGCCGATGAGATAAAGGAATGGGTATTTACAGCAAATAATCTGGATCAAAATACTATAGTCGGTACTATAAGCGGGACTCAGGTACCTTTATCACCTACTCTACTGACTGAAGTATTCCATTTAAGTACTGGAGATGATTCTACTGAAATGTCTGGAGAGGAATTTGATTTAGTGTTGGATAGAATGGGTCACTCTACAACAAACCCTAACAAGTTATTGAAAAAGAACTTATCTATTGAATTTAGATTTTTAGCTGATGTTGTGGGGAAAGTGCTTCTGGCAAAGCACTCAGCTCATGATACCATATCCAGGTATCAGTCTTGTCTGATGGGAGCTCTAGTGGACAAGAAACACTTGAACTGGGGAGCAATTTTCTTTGATTTGATAAAGAAGAAAATAAACAAAAGCTTTGTGAATTTTGGGAGGATTTTAGGGGTATTCTTGCACTCCAGGTGCCCAGAACTGCTAGTCTCAAATGGGATGCACATCAATGCATCAAAAAGACTGACCTGTGCCCTATTTGGTAAGTGGGATAGGAAGATAATCAAACTATCCAGGACTACCATGTCTTCAGGCACAAGGACTCTTGCAGTCACTTCCCCTCAGGCCTCTGCCCTCATGGAAGAGTTGCCTTCCTCCACCTCTTCTCCTCCTTCTCCACCACTTGTTTCTACCTCCACCTCCACTTCAACTACATCAACCATCTCCAGATCCATCTCTTCCCCCACTACCATTTCATCACCAATCTCACCTCCAGCCACCTCAAAACAATTCCATCCACTCCACTACTATCCACCTCTTGACATACCCTCTGTCAACATCTTTGAAGATTCCTTTATGGATGATTCCACTTCCTCCCCTACTGAGCCTCCTTCTACCTCCTCATACCAACAGCTCCTTCATGACATTCTCACCCAACCATCCTTCACACCATCCATCTCCACACCCATATCATCTATCTTCACCATCCCAATCTCTCAACCAACCATCCTACCATCCACAATACCATCTACCACAGTTCATCCATCACCAGCCCAAAACATTCCCTCCTCCACCTCTACTCAAGTCACACTTTAGCAAGTGGATCTATCAGCTTTGGCAGATAAGCTATATGGGATACTGGCCCCCAAGCTAGTAAGCCTGCTGGAGACCTCCATGGCTCCACTCCTGAACTCAATAAAGGAGCTAACTGACATGCTAAACTCTCTCTCCTCTCCTCAGACAATCCCTTCTATGGGGTGCCTTGATCCAGTTATCACTGAATCAAGGTAGGGGGAGATGCCCTATGAAGCTGAGGTAGTGCCTACTGCTCCTGAGGAACTGTTGTCTGCAGAGATTTCTACTCCAGCCCCAGTACCAGTACTCACAGTGTACTTCAGGTCACTGTTGTCTGAATTTGATTCTCTTCCCAGAAGCTGCTTATCAACTCAGGGAGTTGAAGACCTTACTAAGGCCACTGTTCCTATTACTGTCTGTGATCCCAGCCTGATTAGATCTTATATAAATTCTCTTAAGGCTGTGGAAGTTTCTGATTGTGTTGCTTCTGCTGCTGCTGAAGGTGCTGAATCTACTGATATTGATATGTTGCCTGCTGATCCTGTTGATGCTGCTGCTGCTGCTGTTGAACTTGCTATTTTTCTAGAAGAACCTGTTGTTTCTGAGGTTCCTGCTGCTCCAGAAGTTCCTTCTACTCCTGCTGCTACTACAATTGATTCTGCTCCTGTTCTGTCTGCTGAGAAGTCTAAACAAAGAGAAGAGTATATGTAACATCCCATTTCCGGCTAGACCCCTAGGAGTCGGTTGGTCGTGACGGAACCCTATGAAGCCCAAAAATTGAAATAAATCGATCGAGGTTTCGGGTCACGGGTTGGTCACGCCCGTGACCGACCCGTCACGCCCGTGACTTTGGGCGTGACTACTTCGACGATCGTCGATCTCCGCGAGACGATCGTCGAACGTGCTGCCTGGGCATGTCACGCCCGTGACCAAGGTGTCACGCCCGTGACTAAGGGTATGACTCCTTCGACGATCGTCGATCTCCGTGAGACGATCGTCGACCTTGCAGCCCGGACATGTCACGCCCATGACCAAAGTGTCACGCCCGTGACCAGGGGCGTGACTCCTTCGACGATCGTCGATCTCCGTAAAACGATCGTCGAAATTGAACTCGGGCCTGTCACGCCCGTGACCTAAGTGTCACGCCCGTGACCGAGGGCGTGACCAGCCTTCGACGATCGTCGATCAAAGTTCGACGATCGTCGACCTCGAAATTTGCCGTTCGGGCCTGTCACGCCCGTGACCTAGGTGTCACGCCCGTGACCTAGGGCGTGACCACCATTCGATGACCGTCGATCTCAAATCGACGATCGTCGGCCCAGAATTAACCACCCGGGCCTGTCACGCCCGTGACCCAAGTGTCACGCCCGTGACCATCCTTCGACGATCGTCGATCTCATTTCGACGATCGTCGAGCCCAGAATTGGCAATCCAGGCCTGTCACGCCCGTGACCTATGTGTCACGCCCGTGACATTGGCCGAAACAACGGTTCAGGGCCGAAATTATTCTAACACGCGTGGAAATAAATGCTGGTGTGGGAAGTTACACCAGGAGTAATTACAGGCCGTTTTTCCTTCTGTAATTATATAATAAAGGAGGAAGTGTTGGTCCAATAGGAAACCGCCAACTGGACACACCTGTTCATCTTCCACCGTTTCTTATCCCGTCACTGTAACCGAAAGGCTATTAAGAGGAGCCTTCATGGCCATTACGGCTTTACCCTTTCACCTCCCCACTTTCTGACTTATAAAAGCCCACTTAGAACAAGAGGAGAAGTTTACACGCTCAAGTAAACGGATCAGATCTTTGTTCTTGCTGTAGGAGAAGTTCGGCTACGCCACCACTGCGCCATGGCACCCCATCGCTCTTCTCGCCTCCAAACCGCGAACAAGGTCTTCCTCTGCTCCTTCTCTTTCATGGGTAGATCTTAGGATTCTTAGAAAGGAAGTTCGCGCTCAATGGAGCTGGACCCGTCTCTCGTTTTCATGGGAAAACCATGAAAAAGGTATTTTTGAGTTCGCCGGAAACCGCCACCTCCGGCGGCCAAACCACCGCCGACCGCTAGCCATCGCCTCAACGGAGGTGGTGGTGGTGGTGGCTGGCCAGGGAGGGGACCGAACGGCTGGCGACGGATCACGGAATGCTTACAGGAAAAATGGTTTTCTGTATCTGTTTTCGGTTTCATGAAGAAGATGAACAGTAGAATAAATTTTATAATATATAGATTATTATATATTACATAATGGAAAGGTGTATTATTTGAATATATTTTGGGGCTGCAAAATGAGGCACTTAGAGGCCGTTTTAGGAAAAATGACCAGACACGAAAGTTGTAGCCCTTCGAGTCTAGATTAATCTAAAATTAGTTTCAACTCGTTTGAGTAAGCGGTTCGGCCGCAGCACCCGTTTTAGTGGGGGCTGTATCTAGAGTTGGGCAGAAATTAAAACGGATGCCCACTCTTCGTCCCTTGTCCAAATGACCTGAAATTTGGGCAGGGGGTTAAACTTAGCTATACCTAACGGCAGACTAAAAATGGGAATTTTTGGAGATACTTTGCCTAAAGTTTTTGTTTCAATTTAATAAACTTAGAGGAATTTATTAAAGTGGTCAAATGACCTCCAAACCCTCCCAAATTTTGGTGAGCGGTCCCTGGCTATTAAACCTAGGTCTGTACAAAATTCCAACTGATTTGGTGGAGTTTTGGGTGGGAAACCTTCTACCCTTAACTAGGCATTAGTGAGACATCTTTTAGTAAAAAGTGCACTAAGAGTTTGGAAAGGTCAAATCACCTCAACAGAGGCTGAAATTCTGACCCCTGTTTAAAAGGGTGATATAACCAGCTTGGAGAAACATGGTGTGGATTAGGGTGGATTTTACCCTAAGAGATCGGCTCAAACCCAGTGGGTGGGAGTTTGAGGTTTGTGAAGGACATAGGAATCAAAAGCTCTTGTATGCCCTTGAAATTTGGAGGAGAGTGGGATGATATGCTGAAAACCCTCTGGTTGAAATAGTGAAGGAGTTGGAGGTAATTAGGTACCTCGGAAGTTGGGATTTTGGATTAGGATAAACATGTAATTTAGTTATTTTAAGCACTAAATCTAATCTAAAAATTATGAAACTCGGAAGGAGGGAGTTTTAGGATGTTTTAATCTTATGGTAATTTTCCTGGAATTTTATGATTAATAAATATTATACTTCATGTGTTAAAGGATTATTAGCCCGATTTGTTGTTTCAAATATTTGGAGGTTTTAAATTAATTATAATCAGTTAAAATTCTAGATTTAGATCTTGACCAGTAGAACATTGATCCATGAATTTTTATAGAATTTTATGTTGAATAAATCTGGTACTTTGTTCACAGATATTAGAAAGGGGTTTTATTGTTTAAAAATTAATTATGGATCAAATACTTGTCGGAAAATTATGAAACTTGGCCAGTGCTAATTTTAGGTCTTTATCTGCATGGAATAAATTATTTATAATTTTTGGAAGAATATTTTCTGTACTTGATTCATAAACAACAGAAGTTAGAGATTATTTCTAAAATAGTTTTCATGCTCTTTTAATGATAGAAAAATTATGATACTTAGGATTTAACCTATTGAGATAACCTACTATTTATCATAAATTTGCTGGACATCTTGCATGATTACTTAGGGTAGTTCATGTTCAAACCGGTAGCCCTTGGGATTTTCGAGGAATTTAATTAAATGCCAAATAGATTAGGAAAATTTCCATTTTCTGGATTTAGGTCATCTATATCATGGTGAGTCTCCAGTAAATAATTTAGGGCATTTGGATGAGTATTAGATCATAGCATACCGGTTCGACATATAGTCTAGATCGGTCAGCATATAACAAATTTGTGAATTGCAATAGGACATGACCTGAGGAAAACATTGGAGTTAATCATTTTGTCTGGGTGGACAATAGTGGAGGAAATCGCAATAGGAAGATAAAAAGAGTAGCGAGAAGTGGTGATAGCTAGAGTTAAGAGGTGCTCGGGTTCGGCGAAAGATCGCTTTTCCCGAAGAGAGGAAGGTTAAAAATCACCCTAGGATAGTCTATCGTAATATGAGAAGGGAATCGGGCTAAGGGAGATGAACCAATAATAATAAGTGCCTTGCGAAAGGGAACTTCGGGCCGTAATGCCGCCGTCTTGGTTCCTAGTGCCCCTTGAGAGCCCTTCTCGGGGAATACCGGGGGCAGTCCTGGGCTAACGTAAACTGTAATAACAAACTGACAAGAGTAACTTAGTAACTAGGGCTGCACTTTTCACAAACACTGTTGACACAGGAAGATTGATGAGAGCTTCGGCTCGGGTGATTTGGAAACGGACGTTTGGGTCCGGGGAGCTTTGGCTCGGTTGGTTAAGAGACGGACGGGTTGGTCCGGGGAGCTTCGACCCGGTTGGTTTGGAGACGGACGTTTTGGTCTGGGGGGCTTCGGCCCGGTTTTTGTGTGGTTACGATTAAACTTGCATGTGCATAAAATAGGAAAAAGTTAAGGTGGTGGGTTTTATGATATCGGGGAGTTCGATTGCACCGACCCCGATATCGTTGACTCGGCAAGGTGGTTAGCACTTCGCCAATAGAAGTCCGGTGTGCCAGCCGGCAAGAGTACGCAGGCGTCCGCTTAGTGCACCAAGCGTTGAGGCGTACGATAGGTCAGACCAGTGGTGCTTTTACTGGTTTTGAGGTGGGCGAGGCCCAACCCACCGCTTCCGTCCGCCACTACGGAGGTATCCTGGGAGGTAACGGCTCCGAAAGGGGGAACTAAAGGTCTGTGTGCACAGAGTCGGGTGTATGAGTTGCACTTGCATGTTTCATCATACCCACTAGTATGTCATAGCATAATCGATTCAATTAACCCTGACACCTAAAGTATAAGTGGTATGGGACGCTTATACATTAGGACCTGCAAAATGACCCCTTGGTCTATAAGCTTGTGTGGGCAAGTTTATAAATCAAAGGTTAATTTCAATATATAACAACCATTGCTGTTTGATAACCGACACCCCAACGTATAAGTGGTATGGGACACTCTATACGATGGGAGCCTTGCAAAAGATCCCTTTTGCTTATGTGTTCTCGCATAAGTGAAGGTTTAAATTCATATATTTGATTTTCTTACTGCTAGACCTATTATAACATTCATATTAACTGCTCACCGAATACAACTTGCTAGATTAAGTCCACTGTCACCTGTTTACTTTTATTCTCCACAAATATGTCCTCCCCTTTCTTCCTCTCCGCTCGGTACCTAGGAGCCATGGGGGAAGGGGTAGGGGATGATAGGGCTTAGTCTTTATGACTAACGGTTTTCGAACCGCATCATTTAGGGGATCGTGGAGCCCAGCATGGAGGAGCAGCCCCAGAGATCGGTGCGCCAGGAGATGGGGCAGTCTAGCTCCGGAGTTCATACAGCCGGGACCGTGAGTCTCGACCTTGAGTAGTTTCTGTTTCGCTTCCGCATGAGTGATGTTGTAGTGAGGACATGATGTATCGGGCATAAGCCCGCATTTATAGTACTCTAAAGTTTTCTGTGGACACTCCCTTCGTGGAGATTTTATTTTATATAAATGTGATTTATTATTGTGGACTGCATTGTTCTTACTCCAATTGTTGTGCTACTTTTCTGTGATCGAATTGGCCGGCAGAATCGGCGCCTTGTGGTGATGACCCTTCAAGATGTGAAGTTGTCACCGCAAAGCGGCGGTTCTGGGCCTAAGACCCCGGTGGTTGAAAAAAAAGGGGTCTTACAAGTGGTATCAGAGGAAACATCGATCAGAAGGAAGTAGCAGTCCACAAACCCTGGGTCACCCCTGCTCGAGTTTAGTTTGGGGACAAACTAAGCAGCAGAAGCAGTGGTGTGCCCATATGGGGATCACATATAAATTGTCCACCGTTATGTAATATTTGAACGTTTTCTCAGCGTGTGTTTTTGTTACGCAGCCTCCAGCACGGACTACGCCGCAAGGTGGAGTTCAACAGGCTCAGGATGTTGCACC
Source organism: Platanthera zijinensis (assembly GCA_039513925.1). Classification (NCBI taxonomy): domain Eukaryota; kingdom Viridiplantae; phylum Streptophyta; class Magnoliopsida; order Asparagales; family Orchidaceae; genus Platanthera; species Platanthera zijinensis. The sequence goes on from CM077079.1 coordinate 149,874,699, forward strand.
ACCCCCACCGGTCCCCACTCCTTTCCTTCAGTCAGACATGGGACAGACCCTGACTGCCATCCTGGAGGCCTTCAGGGCCCAGCAGGTTCCGGCCCCGCAGCCAAATCCGGGGGCCAACTGGCTAAGCATATTCCGAGGATTGTCTCCCCCGTCCTATTTGGGGACTGAGTCGGCGGTTCGGACGGAAGAGTGGCTAGATATCATGTACGAGATGCTGACCGGGATACGGTGTCCCTGGGAGGAGAGGGTGGCTCTGGTCGTCTCTTCCCTGGAGTCCCATGCAAAGAGGTGGTGGAAGACGCTGTTGGACACAACATTTGCCGATAGGGAGGTTGCGGAGGTTACCTGGGAGGAGTTCAGGGCCGCTCTGCTGGAGCATTTCATTTCGTAGTCGGCCAGGGATGATTTGGAGGAGCGGTTCTTACAGTTGAAGTAGGGCACACGGACCGTGGTGGAGTACCATCGAGAGTTCGACCATCTGGCCCGATACGCAGATTCCTACCAGCTGGACGAAGCAGGGTATATCAGGAGGTTCTATAAGGGCCTGCGGGAGGACTTGAGGGAGGCTCTGTTGTTTGTATCTGACGGGCCCATCTCCCGGATTTTGGAGATGGCAAAAAGGATTGAGGTAGATTGGCACGCCACCCGGGGCCGGAAACGGCTAGCAGAGGATCAGGGACGGAGAGGTAGAAATGACCAGCGGCGAGGTGTTGTACCAGAGGGGAGGAGGACAGAGGACCAGCCTCGTCGGGACGTGAGGCAGGAGCCGAGGGAACATGTGATATTGGCCCCTCCACCTCTTCGGATGCAGGAGATGCCGAGACCCGGGGGAATGGCGTATCCCCCACCAGAGTGCTTCCTTTGTCATCAGATTGGGCACATTCGGAGGAACTGCCCGATGAGGGGGGCACCACCTCCAGCACCACATGGCGGCCCACCAGCTCAGCAATACGGAGGCCGAGGACGCGGCCGCGGTCGTGGATACCATGAGGGAGATCGTAGACAAGGAAGAGAGCAGGTATATGCTTTGGACCTTGCGCAGCCTCGGAATCCGGAGCAGGTCATCGCAGGTACACTGCAATGCTTCTTTATTTTCATAGAATTTCCCTTTAAGTTGTTAAAACTTTGAATCGCACTAGATGGATTAGCAAGGAAAAAAAATTCCTTATAGAACCCTAAGATATTTAATCACCCCAGGTATAGTCTTCATCAGCGGTAAGCCTGCCCGCACGCTTTTTGATACTGGAGCTACTCACTCCTTTGTGTCGGAGACGTTCGTAGAAGGACTAGAAGGCGTGGAGTGGTTCACAGGCTTGAGGATGAGGGTGCGACTACCGGATGGATCTGAGCTCCTTACCACGGATCACTGCAATATGGAGGCAGAAATTGGTGGAAAAGCGTTCGAGGCTCCAGCGACGATTTTGAAGCTGACGGACTACGACCTGATCCTGGGCATGGTATGGCTGCACTGGAACCATGCCCAGATTGACTGCCAGGCAAAGAGGATCACCGTGAGACACGGGGACTCTTTCATTACCATCGAAGGTATAAGACCTGTCTCTCGTATACTCTTATCTTCGGTACAGGCCGTTAAGGCCCATCTGCAAGGAGAGGAGGTCTATTAGATTCTATTTGAGATGGCGGAAGTTAAGGAGTCGGTGACAGACATCCCGGTGGTGCGAGATTTCGCTGACATCTTTCCAGAGAAATTGCCAGGACTACCTCCACACCGAGAGCAGGACTTTCAGATACAGCTTGTGCCGGGGGCCAAGCCAGTATCTAGGGCCCCTTATCGGATGGCCCCAAAAGAGTTGGCAGAGTTTCGAACTCAGTTGCAGGAATTAGTTGAGGCAGGATTTGTTAAACCGAGTTCCTCGCCATGGGGAGCACCAGTCCTATTCGTGAAGAAGATGGATGGGACACTCCGCCTGTGCATCGATTATCGAGCACTAAACAGGCTGACCGTCCGGAATACCTACCCGCTCCCACGGATAGACGAATTGTTCGACCAGCTGGAGGGGGCCCATTATTTCTCGAAGCTGGACTTGAGATCAGGATACTACCAGCTGCGGATCCAGGAGGAGGATATCCCGAAGACGGCCTTCAGTAGCAGATATGGCCTGTATGAGTTCACCGTGATGCCCTTCGGGCTCATGAATGCTCCGTCGGCGTTCATGAGTCTCATGAACCGGGTTTTCGAGGCCTACTTGGATGTGTTCATCATAGTATTCATAGACGACATCCTGATCTACTCTAGGACGAAGGAGGAGCACACTCGGCATCTGGCACTGACTTTGGAGAGGTTGCGGGAGCATCATCTTTATGCGAAATTCAGCAAGTGTCAGTTTTGGTTGAAGGAGGTGGCCTTCCAAGGCCACATTATCAGCGGAGCCGGGTTGGCAGTGGATCCGGCAAAGATTCGGGCAGTTCGAGATTGGCCGTAGTTGAAGACAGCCACCGATGTACGAAGTTTCTTGGGACTTGCCGGTTACTACCGGAAGTTTGTGGAGGGGTTCTCTTAGATTGCCCTCCCTCTTACATCGTTGACGAAGAAGGAGGCACCTTTCGTTTGGACCCCGCAGTGCCAGGCGGCTTTTCAGGAGCTGAAGGACCGACTCATCTCAGCCCCTATTCTGGCCCTTCCATCTGGAAAGGAAGGATTCCAGGTTTATACCGACGCATCATACCAAGGGATGGGAGCGGTCCTGATGCAGAACGGACATGTCATAGCATATGCCTCCCGCCAGCTGAAGACCCATGAGAGGAACTACCCGGTACACGACCTCGAGATGGGAGCGGTCGTTTTTGCTCTGAAGGTCTGGCGCCATCATCTTTATGGAGTCCACTGCGATATCTTCTCCGATCACAAGAACTTGAAATACGTGGACACGCAGAAGGAGCTGAATATCAGGCAGAGGCGCTGGGTGGAGTTCTTAGCAGATTATTAGTATGAGATGCACTACCATCCAGGGAAGGCAAACGTGGTGGCTGACGCGTTGAGTCGGAGAGCGGCCACTTCCGAAGACGGGCCCCAGGTTATGTCCATGGAGCTAGTCCGGTCATTCAGAGATATGCAGATATCCCTAGTGTTCGAGGATGATCCAGAGCTGTATAGGGAGTATCTGACATCGATGGTGGCCATAGACGATATTCGGGATCGCATTCGGGACGGACAGAGGGCAGATGCGTGGGCAGAGCCGATGTTCCGAGCCTTGGAGGAGGGTTCGACAGGAGATTATTCCCTGAGAGATGGTCTGCTACATTTCAGAGGCAGAGTATATATACCTGCAAGAGGCCAGATCCGAGAGGATATTATGATGGAGGCGCATTGCAGCCGGTACTCTGTGCACCCGGGGATCACAAAGATGACCGCTGATCTGAAGAAGATGATGTTTTGGCCGGGCATGAAGAAGGACATTACGTACTTCGTGACCCATTGCGAGGCATGCCAGTTGGTGAAGGCGGAGTGTAGGAACCCCGCAGGATTGTTGCAGCCACTCCCGGTGCCGAAGTGGAAGTTCGACGATATAGCTATGGATTTTATACATGGTCTTCCCCAGTCTCGGACGGGGAACGACTCGATCTGGGTGATTGTCGATCGGTTGACGAAGGTGGCCCGCTTTGTACCGATCAGGAAGGATGACTCGGTGGGAGTGTTGGTACGGAAGTTCGTGGAGCAATATATCCGATATCATGGCGTGCCCCGGACGATAGTGTCGGACCGCGATGGACGGTTTACATCCAGGGAGTGGCGGTCAGTGCAGGCATATTTGGGCACCCGGTTGACTTTTAGCACGGCCTTCCACCCTCAGACGGACGGGCAGACAGAGCGCACCAACCGGACCTTGGAGGATTTACTACGGCTGTGTATACTGGACCGAGGGGAGCTGTGGGAGAAGATGTTACCGTTGGTCGAGTTCTCCTATAATAATAGCTACCGGTCCAGCATCAGGATGGCGCCTTATGAAGCCTTATATGGAAGAAAATGTAGGACCCCGCTTTCTTGGGTTCAAGAGGAGGATCCGAAGGTGTTGGGATCGGATTTTGTTGAAGACACCGAGGCTCAAGTGAGACTGATCAGAGATAGGATGTTGGAGGCGCAGAGCAGACAGGCTAAATACTATGACGCCCGACATCGTCAGGTGGAGTTTCGGGAAGGGGATCGAGTGTTCTTGAAGATCCAGCCCATGTACGGATTCTCACGGGTGCGCGGTCGGAGGAAAAAGCTCAGCCCTAGGTATATGGGCCCTTACCGGATCCTGGAGCGGATCGGACTCCTAGCCTACAGGCTAGGGTTGCCGCCAGAGCTGGCAGCTCTACACGACGTCTTCCATATTTCTTCGCTAAGAAGGGCTCTACTACGCTCGGAGCAGCAGATTTTGACCACCGAAGGGCCGGTAGCTTCAGACCGATCTGTTCACTTGGAGCCGATTCGGATCGACGACAAAGGGGTACGGATCTTGCACCGCAAGAAGATCCCCTTAGTCAAGGTTCTGTGGAGAAACCACGGTCAGGAGGAGTACACCTGGGAATCGCAGGACCTGATGAGGCAAAGATACCCGGAGTTGTTCAGTCAGGTACATCTCACCACCTCTCGGTATACTATAGATTGCTTTCTTATTTTGGACAGTTAAGACTAGATAAGGAAAATCCAGGACCTTGGCATGCGCACTCAACCAGAAAGGTAGTGGCTAATCTTTTGTTTATTGGGGAGATTGTCTTCGTTTATCAAACGAATAGTCGCCTAAACTTGATAGAAAGATCGTATGGGATGTTACAAGTTTAATTTATTCTGATAGAAATCCCCGTAGGATCAACCTCAATTTCGGGGACGAAATTTTTGTTTTGTTTATTGGGATTTGTAACATCCCATTTCCGGCTAGGCCCCTAGGAGTCGGTTGGTCGTGACGGAACCCTGTGAAGCCCAAAAATTGAAATAAATCGATCGAGGTTTCGGGTCACGGGTTGGTCACACCCGTGACCGACCCGTCACGCCCGTGACTTTGGGCATGACTACTTCGACGATCATCGATCTCCGCGAGACGATCGTCGAACGTGCTGCCTGGGCATGTCACGCCCGTGACCAAGGTGTTACGCCCGTGACTAAGGGCGTGACTCCTTCGATGATCGTCGATCTCTGTGAGACGATCGTCGACCTTGCAGCCCGGACATGTCACGCCCGTGACCAAAGTGTCACGCCCGTGACCAGGGGCGTGACTCCTTCGACGATCGTCGATCTCCGTAAAACGATCGTCGAAATTGAACTCGGGCCTGTCACGCCCGTGACCTAAGTGTCACGCCCGTGACCGAGGGCGTGACCAGCCTTCGACGATCGTCGATCACAGTTCGACGATCGTCGACCTCGAAATTTGCCGTTCGGGCCTGTCACGCCCGTGACCTAGGTGTCACGCCCGTGACCTAGGGCGTGACCACCATTCGATGACCGTCGATCTCAAATCGACGATCGTCGGCCCAAAATTAACCACCCGGGCCTGTCACGCCCGTGACCCAAGTGTCACGCCCGTGACCATCCTTCGACGATCGTCGATCTCAGTTCGACGATCGTCGAGCCCAGAATTGGCTATCCGGGCCTGTCACACCCGTGACCTATGCGTCACGCCCGTGACATTGGCCGAAACGACGGTTCAAGGCCGAAATTATTCTAACACGCGTGGAAATAAATGCTGGTGTGGGAAGTTACACCAGGAGTAATTACAGGCCGTTTTTCCTTCTGTAATTATATAATAAAGGAGGAAGTGTTGGTCCAATAGGAAACCGCCAACTGGACACACCTGTTCATCTTCCACCGTTTCTTATCCCGTCACTGTAACCGAAGGCTATTAAGAGGAGCCTTCATGGCCATTACGGCTTTACCCTTTCACCTCCCCACTTTCTGACTTATAAAAGCCCACTTGGAACAAGAGGAGAAGTTTACACGCTAAAGTAAACGTATCAGATCTTTGTTCTTACTGTAGGAGAAGTTCGGCTACGCCACCACTGCGCCATGGCACCCCGTCGCTCTTCTCGCCTCCAAACCGCGAACAAGGTCTTCCTCTGCTCCTTCTCTTTCATGGGTAGATCTTAGGATTCTTAGAAAGGAAGTTCGCGCTCAACGGAGCCGGACCCGTCTCTCGTTTTCATGGGAAAACCATGAAAAAGGTATTTTTGAGTTCGCCGGAAACCGCCACCTCCGGCGGCCAAACCACCGCCGACCGCTAGCCATCGCCTCAACGGAGGTGGTGGTGGTGGTGGCTGGCCAGGGAGGTGACCGAACGGCCGGCGACGGATCACGGAATATTTACAGGAAAAATGGTTTTCTGTATCTGTTTTCGGTTTCATGAAGAAGATGAACAGTAGAATAAATTTTATAATATATAGATTATTATATATTACATAATGGAAAGGTGTATTATTTGAATATATTTTTGGGCTGCAAAATGAGGCACTTAGAGGCCGTTTTAGGAAAAATGATCAGACACAAAAGTTGTAGCCCTTCGAGTCTAGATTAATCTAAAATTGGTTTCAACTCGTTTGGGTAAGCGGTTTGGCCGCAGCACCCGTTTTAGTGGGGGCTGTATCTAGAGTTGGGCAGAAATTAAAACGGATGCCCACTCTTCGTCCCTTGTCCAAATGACCTGAAAATTTGGGCAGGGGGTTAACCTTAGCTATACCTAACGGCAGACCAAAAATGGGAATTTTTGGAGATACTTTGCCTAAAGTTTTTGTTTCAATTTAATAAACTTAGAGGAATTTATTGAAGTGGTCAAATGACCTCCAAACCCTTCCAAATTTTGGTGAGCGGTCCCTGGCTATTAAACCTAGGTCTGTACAAAATTCCAACTGATTTGGTGGAGTTTTGGGTGGGAAACCTTCTACCCTTAACTAGGCATTAGTGAGACATCTTTTAGTAAAAAGTGCACTAAGAGTTTGGAAAGGTCAAATCACCTCAACAGAGGCTGAAATTCTGACCCCTGTTTTAGAAGGGTGATATAACCATCTTGGAGAAACATGGTGTGGTTTAGGGTGGATTTTACCCTAAGAGATCGGCTCAAACCCAGTGGGTGGGAGTTTGAGGTTTGTGAAGGACATAGGAGCAAAAGCTCTTGTATGCCCTTGAAATTTGGAGGAGAGTGGGATGATATGCTAAAAACCCTCTGGTTGAAATAGTGAAGGAGTTGGAGGTAATTAGGTACCTCGGAAGTTGGGATTTTGGATTAGGATAAACATGTAATTTAGTTATTTTAAGCACTAAATCTAATCTAAAAATTATGAAACTCGGGAGGAGGGAGTTTTATGATGTTTTAATCTTATGGTATTTTTCTTGGAATTTTATGATTAATAAATATTATACTTCATGTGTTAAAGGATTATTAGCCCGATTTGTTGTTTCAAATATTTGGAGGTTTTAAATTAATTATAATCAGTTAAAATTCTGGATTTAGATCTTGAACAGTAGAACTTTGATCCCTGAATTTTTATAGAATTTTATGTTGAATAAATCTGGTACTTTGTTCACAGATATTAGAAAGGGGTTTTATTGTTTAAAAATTAATTATGGATAAAATACTTGTCGGAAAATTATGAAACTTGGCCAGTGCTAATTTTAGGTCTTTATCTGCATGGCATAAATTATTTATAATTTTTGGAAGAATATTTTCTGTACTTGATTCATAAACAACAGAAGTTAGAGATTATTTCTAAAATAGTTTTCATGCTCTTTTAATGATAGAAAAATTATGATACTTAGGATTTAACCTATTGAGATAACCTACTATTTATCATAAATTTGCTGGACATCTTGCATGATTACTTAGGGTAGTTCATGTTCAAACCGGTAGCCCTTGGGATTTTCGAGGAATTTAATTAAATGCCAAATAGATTAGGAAAATTTCCATTTTCTGGATTTAGGTCATCTATATCATGGTGAGTCTCCAGTAAATAATTTAGGGCATTTGGATGAGTATTAGATCATAGCATACCGGTTCGACATATAGTCTAGATCGGTCAGCATATAACAAATTTGTGAATTGCAATAGGACATGACCTGAGGAAAACATTGGAGTTAATCATTTTGTCTGGGTGGACAATAGTGGAGGAAATCGCAATAGGAAGATAAAAAGAGTAGCGAGAAGTGGTGATAGCTAGAGTTAAGAGGTGCTCGAGTTCGGCGAAAGATCGCTTTTCCCGAAGAGAGGAAGGTTAAAAATCACCCTAGGATAGTCTATCGTAATATGAGAAGGGAATCGGGCTAAGGGAGATGAACCAATAATAATAAGTGCCTTGCGAAAGGGAACTTCGGGCCGTAATGCCGCCGTCTTGGTTCCTAGTGCCCCTTGAGAGCCCTTCACGGGGAATACCGGGGGCAGTCCTGGGCTAACGTAAACTGTAATAACAAACTAGCAAGAGTAACTTAGTAACTAGGGCTGCACTTTTCACAAACACTGTTGGCACAGGAATATTGATGAGAGCTTCGGCTCGGGTGATTTGGAAACGTACGTTTGGGTCCGGGGAGCTTCGGCTCAGTTGGTTAAGAGACGGACGGGTTGGTCCGGGGAGCTTCGGCCCGGTTGGTTTGGAGACGGACGTTTTGGTCTGGGGGGCTTCAGCCCGGTTTTTGTGTGGTTACGATTAAACTTGCATGTGAATAAAATAGGAAAAAGTTAAGGTGGTGGGTTTTATGATATCGGGGAGTTCGATTGCACCGACACCGATATCGTTGACTCGGCGAGGTGGTTAGCACTTCGCCAACAGAAGTCCGGTGCGCCAGCCGGCAAGAGTACACAGGCGTCCGCTTAGTGCACCAAGCGTTGAGGCGTACGATAGGTCAGACCAGTGGTGCTTTTACTGGTTTTGAGGTGGGCGAGGCCCAACCCACCGCTTCCGCCCGCCACTACGGAGGTATCCTGGGAGGTAACGGCTCCGAAAGGGGGAACTAATGGTCTGTGTGCACAGAGTCGGGTGTGTGAGTTGCACTTGCATGTTTCATCATACCCACTAGCATGTCATAGCATAATCGATTCATTTAACCCTGACACCTAAAGTATAAGTGGTATGGGACGCTTATACATTAGGACCTGCAAAACGACCCCTTGGTCTATAAGCTTGTGTGGGCAAGTTTATAAATCAAAGGTTAATTTTAATATATAACAACCATTGCTGTTTGATAACCGACACCCCAACGTATAAGTGGTATGGCACTCTATACGATGGGAGCCTTGCAAAAGATCCCTTTTGCTTATGTGTTCTCGCATAAGTGAAGGTTTAAATTCATATATTTGCTTTTCTTACTGCTAGACCTATTATAACATTCATATTAACTGCTCACCGAATACAACTTGCTAGATTAAGTCCACTGTCACCTGTTTACTTTTATTCTCCACAAATATGTCCTCCCCTTTCTTCCTCTCCGCTCGGTACCTAGGAGCCATGGGGGAAGGGGTAGGGGATGATAGGGCTTAGTCTTTATGACTAACGGTTTTCGAACCGCATCATTTAGGGGATCGTGGAGCCCAGCATGAAGGAGCAGCCCCAGAGATCGGTGCGCCTGGAGATGGGGCAGTCTAGCTCCGGAGTTCATACAGCCGGGACCGTGAGTCTCGACCTTGAGTAGTTTCTATTTCGCTTCCGCATGAGTGATGTTGTAGTGAGGACATGATGTATCGGGCATAAGCCCGCATTTATAGTACTCTGATGTTTTCTGTGGACACTCCCTTCGTGGAGATTTTATTTTATATAAATGTGATTTATTATTGTGGACTGCATTGTTCTTACTCCAATTGTTGTGCTACTTTTCTGTGATCGAATTGGCCGGCAGAATCGGCGCCTTGTGGTGATGACCCTTCAGGACGTGAAGGTGTCACCGCAAAGCGGCGGTTCTGGGCCTAAGACCCCGGTGGTTGAAAAAGAAAAAAAAAGGGGGTCTTACAGTATATCAAAAGCATTGATGATCTATATGACAGACTTCAGAGTTAAGAAAGTGATCAATTCTACATTGACTCTAATGATTCTGCTTGCACCATTTCCAGGAAAAGGAAAGCAAGAAGTAAAGCAATGATGAGAGTCCGTCCTGATAAAGCCAAAGATGTCAAAGACATGCCATATTACATTTTGCATGATTGTCAGATAACAGAGCCTTGGATGCAATATTCTAAGAATCAGTTAAAGGCTATGAAGAAAAGAAGAAAACTGGACAAATATGAGAAAGGATCGTCTCAGTCTCATCCTTCTCCTCCTCCTCCTCCAGATGCTGGTACTGGTGGAGGATCTTCTTCTCAACCTGGATCTGCTTCAAAGCATAGTTCTTCTCAATCTTCTCAAAGATATCAACCCAGAGGTCAACATCAAAGAGGTTATCATTCTAGAAGAGGTCAGTACAGAGGAAATCAGAGAGAGTACTGAACTTATTCCAGATAACAAAGGGAAGGACAAAGTCCTATTGATTCTACTCAAGGTCCTTTCCCTTACAAGCTTAGAGATTCAGTTATCACCAGGACTCCTATTGATTCAGAATCTATCAATAGATATGAACCTCCAGTCCCTTTTGAAGATCCTGAAAACAACCCAGTGTCATGGACTGCCAGAATGAAAGAGCTTGCTGCTCTAGATCAAATGAAGAAGGCCAAGGAGCAAGGTAAATACATTTCAAACATTACAACCCTATCAGAACAAAGAAAGTCAGAACTGGAGAGATATGCTTCAAGAAAGTTCTTTGATCCAGAAGATTATATGAAGCTGCATCCTGAGGCTGTAGTCCCAAGGCCAAGATCCCAAACATCCTTAGGTGCAGATGATGACAGAAGATCAAAGAAAGATGCTCTAAATCCTAACAGGGAGATTCTATTTAAGAAAGTCAATGAGAAGAAATGATTTCTGTAAGCAGACAGTACATCTATATCTCTGAATATTGCTGATATTCTATATGAGTTCTGCAATTTTGATATGTTTTTCTTCTACATTGTTGGTTTAGCTTTTGTTTCTATATGTATGCTTTTATATTTCCTATTGTGTCCTGTAAATAGTAATCCTAACCCAAATAGGGGGAGATTGTTGGAACACCCTATTACTAATTTGGGCAAGGATCACTATGTAATTAGGAAATTAGTTTGACCTAGTTGTATAGTTGAAAAGATCAACTTAGAATGAGTCTAAGGCTTAGAACTTAGGTTTGAAGCTGCCCCCAAGTCCTTTCAAAGATCAGGATTCAGTGCTGAGACTAAGGCAATTTTCGTCGAGCTCAGGTCGACGAAACGTCGAACTCACTTCGACGTTCTCTGAGCTCAATTCTGCAATTAGTCGAACTCTGGTCGACGATCTTCGAGCTCAGATCAACGTTTTATCTTCAGCTATTTTCCAAGTCGCTGAGCTCAGTTCGACGATCGTAGAGCTCAGGTCGACATTTTTTGTCTTTAGTATAAATCCAATCTCTGAGCTCAGGTCGACGATAGCTGAGCTCTAGTTGACAATTTTTGTGAGAGATCGACACTTTCAGAATTCAAATTCAAGAACAGTTTTTGAATTCTTTCAGAGTTATTTCCTGCATTTATTGCAAAGGATTAGGTAGCCGTTTCAAGCAATCTGGTGCAAGTTTCAAGGAAGGCTAAAAGGAATGTTTCTTAGGACTTTCCCCAGAGAAAGTTGTCATTTATGGAAGTCATTTATGACTGAGTAACGGCATCTAAGTCAGAATCTGATATACTCCTACAGAATATGTTTTTAAAAATATAACAGATCAATACAACAAGATAGGCAAGAGATATACATGATCATTGGATTGAGAAAAAGAGTTACAGAAGAGAGATCAAAATATACTCTGATCAAGAACTCATCTTCTGGAACATACAGATTCACTGAGTCAAAATCTTCAAGAATACAAGAAAGTTTTCTGTGGAGGAAATCATCAGCTCCTCCAAATCCTCAAGTGTTCAAAAGCTTCAACATCAAGGACTCCAGACATTACACATTTCAGCATCTGCTGAAATCATCTTTTGCTGGAGATCTGAAGAACCTGAAGACCTATCACCCTAGCAAAGCTCACCTTCCTTAACCTTACAAGTCTCAGGGGGAGCTTTAGCTTCATCTTCCACTTGCCTTCTCTCAGACTGTTGACAGAGAAGAACAACTCAACTCTTTCTTTCTTTTTTTTCCTTTCCCTCCTATAAAAGGGTTTTCCAAAACTCCCTTCAAAAGTTTTGAGACTACTTTCTGAGACCTTGTCAAAACTCAGTGGTGGCAAGACACCTTATCAAAAAATCTAGTTTTGGTTTTTGAGCACCTTATACAAAGCTCATTGGTGGCCAGGACACCTGATCAACTATTCCTGTAGTGGATTCCTACCAAGGGTGGTAGAAGAGTGGATGTACCCAGGTTGTTGGGGAACCACTATAGGTCCTTGTGTGATCTGGTTGCTGTATGTTTGACTTTGCTGTGTGCTGTGTGTTTTCTTAGTTCTTACTTTAGTTTTTATTTCATAACAAGCACCTTACACATATACATAAATTAAGTCTTCCACTGCTTTATAGTTTTAATTGTAAATTATTTTAAAAATACTCTATTCACCCCCCCTCTAGAGTTAAGGTAGATCTTTTCCTCACTTTCATACTCCTTTATACTTAACTCCTTGAGCTTACACCTAAGATCCATCAGGATCTTACAACTCAGATTGAACACCACTTTCCAGTCCTACCTTAGATCCACTCCAGGACCCTATAACTCATAATTAACTAACTCCTACCACTCAAAGATCTAGCTGATCACCTACCTCAGATCTCCAACAAGATCCTTCCTAAGATCCACTCTAGGACCCTATAGCTCAGAGTAAACCCACTCTTACAAATCATCCTTTATAAATTAGGCTTACAACTCAGATTTCAAGAGAGATTCTGTAGAGCTACATAAATAGTCCTTTTCATTGACTGTGCTGTAAACAGTCCTTATTCTTCACAGTAATAAGAAAATAAATCTTCAGAGTTGAATCATCTTGTGCTGTATAGAAATTCTGTAGAGCTCTTCTTCTTCTTCAAGCTTGAGAAAGTATGCTGTTCTATATTGCAGACTTGAAGATGAACAAAAAATGGATTGAGCTCTGCTAGCTGACTTTGGCAAAACTTAGGGTTTGGATAAATGGCCACAAGTTCTTCTTCAAAAGTTCTTGTAAAAGTTGATCTCTTTCCATATATAAACCCCCACAGCTTCAACGACTCTATCTTCCTTTTTGGAAAGCGACATGCTCAACTTTAATGGGGGATTCAATCCAGGATATCATTGGTGGAACAATACAGTGTTCTTTGTCTTTTAGCGCGTGATTTGCATCGATTTGGATTTAAGGATGTTGTTATCAGTCATGTCTCAATACTAGTGGACTTAGAAATTTCTTCCAGATTGTCTACACAGGCGTTGAGTGATGCCTCGTGACTCATCGATGGGAAGCATTGAGTATCACCTTGTATCTCAACATATTTGTACTTTAACGGTTATCTTTAGAAGCATTGAGTGATAATCCTTCACTCAACGCAAAAACACATAGCTGAATTATGATAATCTTCAGAGGCGTTGAGTGAGCCTTCTTCACTCAATGCTTTTTTTCTTTGACAACTTATCTAAGAAGGTATTGATTTTAGCATCCATCACTTAGCAGTATTTTCTTGATAGATGACATTGAGTGAACGTCCTTCACTCAATGCATTTGAACTTGGCAGTAATACAAATGAAGATGTTGACTGAATGTTCATCACTCAATGCTTTTGGACTTAGACAGATTCTCAGATGAAGGGGCGTTGAGTAAATGTTCATCACTCAATGCTTTTGGACTTGGTGGCTTTGAGTGAATGTCCATCACTCAACGCATTTGAACTTCGACAGATTTGACTGCAAGGGCGTTGAGTGAATGTCCATCACTCAAATCTTTGTACTTAGTCGGATTTCATTGCATCTTCACTATGGCTTTGAGTGACTAGGCATCCGTCGATGCATTTTGGCCTCAGGCATTGAGTGATGTGTACTCACTAAATGATTTGGTACTTAGGCAATTTTCTGCCTCTCCTAAGTATCTGACTTCTATCTAGCAAATCCTCTGACACATTGGACCTGTCTAATAACTGAATAACAGACATCCTGCATATATGAACTTAGGCAAATATAAAATACATTCATGTGTATATTATTAACTTGTGGGTCTTCTTCAAATCTAGGACATTGTAATTAATGGATCCAACAACATTGCTCTGTCTTTATTATTTCTTTGCGCACTCGCCTTGCGTAGTGGCCTTGTACTTGGTTTGTGGAGCTCTGGAAGCTTTTTAAGCATTGCTTGATTGTTTATAAACCGTTCTAGCTTTGAGTACCTGCTCATGGTGACGATCAAGTTTTAGCGATGTTGTAACCAACACTCTATTGTAAGGTAACCTGTTTTGCTCCTTAGACGTTGGTGGTTGGTGGGCGAGGTCCAGACAACACCCAAACCACTAGTTGGGTGAAAGGCTGATGGCATTTTGCGGGAGTTAGTGCATCACTGGTTATCTTTGTTTTGACGACCTTTCTAAGGACGAGTGCGCCAAGCTTGACATTGGCGAGGAGGAGCAGGCTCCTAAGTTCATTCTACATAGTACTGTCTTGTATACTTGTTGTCTTGATGGCGTTCTTGTATATTTGATGTGTGTTACCTTGTGAGTTACTTCTTCTCTTTGTAGGTCATTGTTTGCTTTATGCTTTTGTTGTCGCTTTGCCTTCTATGATTCTCCGGCACATTCCTTCAAAGTTTAGGGTCGGGGCTTGGCCCTTTGTTGTTTCGCACTTCTCTTGTGAGATTGTAATATCAACCCTATTGTGGGTAACTTTGAGGTACTCCTCTGAGGTTGACTGTTGAAGGACAAGACCCATATGGTTCCGCGACCTACTACCAGGGCGAAGGGTGAATGCTTCAAACCGGGCAGTGCAAGGTTGGGCTCACCAGGCTGGGAGATGCCGCTGAGTAGTTGGCGGTGAAGGGCAGAGCTTCGAACCTGGGCTACTGCGAGGGGGGAAGGCCCTTGCGGTGCTGCGACCTACTACAGGATAAGGGCAAACCTTCGATCGCTGGCAGTTGGAGGTCGCAGGGACATGGTCCTGGAGATGCGGTGAAGAGCGGATCTTTGAACTAGTGGCGAGCGAGGGGGGAAGTCCCTAATAATGCTGCGACCTACAACAGAGAGAAGGGCAGACCTTTGATCATCAGCAGTCAGAGGCCAATGGGACGTAGTACCGAAGAGGCGGTGAAGAGAGGATCTTCGAACTAGTGGCGAGGGGGTAGGCCCTGACAACGATGCAACCTACTGTGCAAACCTTCAATCGTCGGTAGTGGGAGGCCTCTGGGATGTGGTCCCAAGGAAGCGGTAAAGAGCTGATCTTCGAACCAATGGAGAGAGAGGGGATGGGCCCTAGTAATGCCGCGATCGACTGTGGAGAGAGGGGCATACCTTCGATCGTTGACAGTGGGAGGCTGCTGGGATGTGGTCCCGAGGAGGCGGTGTAGAGCGGATCTTTGAACCTGTTGGAACCCCACCTATGTTTAGGGTTGATTTGGGCTGGATTCACTATTAGGATTATTAGATTACCCAACATGTATAGTCTAGGGTCATAAGTTTTTATCAGGGTCAAGGTCAGTCAACAACCTAGATTTATTGGTTCTCACCTTCAGAAGACTTAGAGACAGAAGACCTCCAGAGAAAAGTAGTTTCTAAGAGACAAAAAAGTCATTCGAAGATTAGCTGAACAAAGCTCGACTTTCGTCGATCTCAGATCGACGAACTCAGATTTCTTCTCTGAGTTGAGTTCGATTAAAGCCTAGTTGAGATCGACGAACTCCGATCTCACCTCAGTAGTATAGCTCGACAAAAGACTATCTCTGTTCGACGAACTTGGAGCTCAGATTGGCAAGTTAATTTTCTAGTCAACGATCTTGGAGCTCAGCTCGAAGAAGGAGAGGTTTCAGTTCGACGAATTTGGATCTAAGATCGACAAAAATTTGCTAAGTTCGACTAATTTCTCACAGGTTCAGTTCGACTAATTTTCTATTGATTTCAGTCCGACTAAGGCAGATGAATTTCAAATTATATTATAATATGTCTGTAATGCTCTGATAATTAATGCACAATGTTCTTATGAATATAGCCGCTCCATGGAAGCATTAATTATGGTCTTCACAGAGTTATTACTTGGCTTATTTTATTGGGACAGTTGGGAAAACTCACTAAAGACAAATTCTAGCCGTTCAACTTGCAGAATTTCTACAGTCAGTCAAGGAAAGGAATTCAAAATTCAAAGTCTGAAATCTGCAAGGAATATATTCGGATTATTTTTTCAAGATAGCTGCAAGTTAGTTAGCTGTGACAAAAAGAATAATTTATAGAAAACTGAAAGAAAAATAGCTTATATACAACTCAAGTTCTTCATTAGTTTTTTCTTCAGGGCTTTCAAGAGACAATTCATCAACATCTGTCTAAAAGCTTCCTGAAGATCAACAACCAATCTGAAGAACTAAACCCTGAGCAAAGTTTCCATTCTCTTGATCTATTCTACATCTCAGGGGGAGCTTTGACAACAACATCAAGCCACTAGTCTTCTCAGAACATTGAGAAAGAGAAGATAATATCAAATTTCTTTTTACTTTCTCGTAAAAGGGTTTTTAACTCCCTTCAAAAGTTATCCCTTTGGTTGTTAAGTCTCCTGATTAAAAGTTAGTTTGGTTTTTGAGCACCTGGTCAAAAGCTAAAAAGTTGTTAGATCTCCCTTGAAAATAGACCTTGTGGTGACGGCGCACCTGAGCAAAAACCTGTGGTGGCAGGGCACCTAATCAA
The DNA here is from genome assembly GCA_039513925.1 of Platanthera zijinensis. Classification (NCBI taxonomy): domain Eukaryota; kingdom Viridiplantae; phylum Streptophyta; class Magnoliopsida; order Asparagales; family Orchidaceae; genus Platanthera; species Platanthera zijinensis. The sequence continues at coordinate 149,891,528 of CM077079.1, forward strand.
AAACCTATAGTGGATTCCTACCAGGGTGGTAGAAGAGTGGATGTACCTAAGTTTAAGGGGAACCACTATAAAATCTGTGTGTCGCATGGTTGCTCTATTTATTATTTCTGTGCTGTGATTTTCTGTGTTTTATTTCTGCCTCTTTACATAAAGATATCACTTATTTTAATCCGCTATAAAAATTAATCAAAAGATTTTTAATACTCTATTCACCCCATCTCTAGAGTTAGTGTGATCTATCCCTTCACTTTCAATTGGTATCAGAGGGTGAGGTTGTTTGGTTTCACAGGCTAACACCTGAACTAAAAGATCTTTGATAGATCCCATTTACTCTAGTGTCTTTTTATATCATGGTACAAAATAAGGATTACTCAAGCACCAGACCTCCAGCGTGCAATCTTATAAAGTTTGCACTTTGGAAGGCAAGGATTAGGATTTGTATGAATTCAATTGATGAAGACATTTATAATTCTATCTTGACAGGTCCCCCACTGCCAATGAAAATTACATCAGATACAACTACAGTTCCACCACCTGAGTGGACTGATGATAAGAAGAAAGCTAAGGTTATTGATGCCAAGTCCATGAACATTCTAGCTAAAACTATGTCTGATGATATATTCGAGAAAATGGCTGAATGCACATCAGCAAAAGCCATTTGGGATTCCCTCAACCATATGGTAGCAGGATCTGCTGATGAAAGGAAAGATAGGAGATCCCTTCTCATTTCATAATATGAGAATTTCAAGAAGGAAGAGTCAGAGTCAGTTGCAGATATGTATAATAGACTCAGTGTAACACCCCGAAACTCAGAAGTAAATCGGGCGGTGTTTTGAGCCAAGTTCGTGTCTAGGAAGGGTAAATACGACCTGTGACATGGGCATGTCACAGAGCGTGTCGTGCTCGGGTAGTCGAGTTGAGGTCGACGAGCATTGAGTGATCGAACATGGCCTGTGATACGGGCATGTCACAGGGCGTGTTAGACATACGGCATGTGACACGAGCGTGTCACATGACCGTGTACTCCTCTGGAAGTTTGGTCCTGTATCGACTGAGGGACACGGCCCAGAACACGATCATGTACTGTGTTACACGGGCGTGTCACGTCTGACATGGGCATGTTTCCACACGGGTCCACCAAGCAACGTGACGGATGGCGTGGCGGTTATTTGTGACACGGCTCCTGGTCACGGGCGTGTCGAGGACCCTACACGGGCGTGTCAGGTTAGGACACGGGAGTGTCCCAACTCGTGTCCTTTTTGTGCTTGATATTCGTGGCTAGATTGAGGCATACGTCCTGGGACACGGCCGTGTGCAAAGCCATGTTCGGCCCAGGATTAAGGAATTTTAGGCTAATCTGAGCCGTTCGTTTTCCTTAAATAAGATCTAACGGCCCAGATGAGTTCTTGCTTGTGTTTAGTCCGAGATTAGAGGTTTAATTCCTCATTTCATCTTTAACTCCCTCTTTCTAAGAAGTTAGAGAGAGAAGAAAGCAAGGAAGAAGGAAGGGAGGAATCTGGCCGTCAGCGGAGCATCGGAGCACCAAACTGAGAACCGAGTACAGATCCGTAGAGAGAATTCCTTTGCGAAGCTTTCTATCTAGCTAGTTTTTCAAGGCGCCTAAGCAGACTTTAAGGGTAACAATTCTCAACTTGAGCATGTGAAGCTCTTCTTCCTTTGCATAAGAAAACCCTCTCCCGTGAGTGTGCGGTGAGTTTGCGGTGTTCCTTGGGGTAGATATGTGAAGTCCCCCTTGTTTAGAGTCTGGAATCAAATTACGGGCATAAGCATTGTGTGTGAAGCCTACCCAGACGTGTTTGTCTGGATCGGTGATGTTGCATTGCATGAATAGCCGGAGAAGACTCCATGCATTGTTTTTGGGTTTCTACGCGGTAGATTGCAGCAGGTATCCTTGGGGATTAACTCCAAGGCGCACCCGGAAAACTAGGCGGAATCGTAGTTCTGCTAACTTGGCGGCCGGGGAGCCAGCCTTGAACATAACTAGGTTATGTGATGTTTTGAAATGTTTTAGGATCCGGGTGAAGCTTGGCCCGCACATACGTCTTAAAGTGACTAGGCGGCGTGAGCAACGGGTGGGTGGAAACGGACCTGGGCTTTGCGGTTCGGTGCTAGAGGCCCTAAAGTGGAACTGGCCGTTAGCATAGTCGGGAGTCTTGGATTGCTGTTGGAAAGACTCAAAAAATGCTCACAATGTTTGCCATCCTGAGGGTGGTGGTGAAGCCACATAATTGACCGGATTCACCAAGAATGTGCCTTGAGTGCACGGGGTGTTTGGCTGAGCGAGCCTACAACTGTGGCGAAATATATATTTGCACTTTAATTTTTAGCTGGGCTAATGATATGCAGGGAAGGAGCACCGCCGTCCCGAGAAAGGGGCGGGGTCGTTATAATTTGGTCAGTTTTAGCTGGCCGTTGCTTTGTTTGCCACCGTGCGGTGGAATGTTGCTTACAGGTGCTGCGGAACCAAGCGCCAAGTAGCGGGCTAAAGCCCCAATTGCTGAGCTGGCCCTCGAAGGCCAAGCGAACTGTTGTTTTACTTTTGTCATGTGTGGCCGGCCTGTGAGCCGATGTATGTAAAACAATATATTGTCAAGTGAATATTTGTAAGGCCTTAAGGCCATGTACTCTTTTGTGTATTTGCTGTATTTCATTCCTGTGGTATAGTGGACATTCATGCCGTGGTTGTGCAAATTTTGGGTTCTCTTAAACTGTTTAAAATCTTCCGCTAGAATGCTCTGTGTTAGGACGAGTAGTTGACTTTTGGTATTATTCTGTAACCCTTTCGACTGTCCGTGGTATATGGCGTCGGGTTCTAGCTGGACCTTCTGTTATATGCCATACGACGGATGAGGGTATTACAATTTGGTATCAGACTAGGGTGTTGATTGTCTGTATTTGAATTCGTGGGTGAATTCTTATAAGGGGTGGTGAGCACATGTATGTGCGTCATCGTTATAACATAAAAGAACTCATGAATGTCCACTTAGGAATGAAAAAATACACTTGTTTTGAGGAAACTGAGTGTTCCAGTGATTGCTTTTAGTCATTTGTGTGTCGCCTAATCAAGGGTTAATGCTATTATAGGTTCCTAGGAGCGGTGTTGGGCAATCGAAACGTCCACAATCGGCGGAAAGTAGTGCACCGAGTGACATGCCTACAACACCTCCTTCAGCAGAAACCATTAGATTGGTGGCTGAAGCAGTCTTTGCCATGATCAATGCCCAACAAGTGTAGCATGCACCACCTACTAATGAGCAAGAACCGATTAGAGTGGCAGAGTCGGGAGTGGTAGAATGTGTGGCAGTTGATCCGGTAGAACCAAGGAGAGCCACAGACAAACAACTCAAGAAGGTGATGAGCTTTAATCCTCCGGTGTTCGACGGGATGAGAACGCCAACTCAAGCTGAGGATTGGCTCTCTACGATGAAGAGGGTCATGACCGCCATAGAAACTATGGAGTGGAAGAAGACCACAATAACAACCTTCCTATTGGCTGGTGAGGCAAGGATGTGGTGGGACGAGTTGGAGGTTCATCTCTTAGTGGGAAGGAAACTTGCCGAAGTACCGATGGAGGAATTCTCAAGGTTGTTCTTGGCCAGATACATATCTTCTGCCTAGAAGCTTGAGATGGAGAATAGGTATCTTGGATTGACTCAGGGAGAGAGTAGCGTGGATGAGTTTCTCCACTAGTTTACTCGGTTAGGTCATTATGTTGGTGCTATGTTTACTGAAGAAGAGCGGAAGACGAACTGATTTTATGAGGGCCTACGGGGCGACCTACAGCTACTCCTCGCTGGGCCTAAAGCACAGGGCTTCCTAGCTTTCGTTAATGCGGCTCGGTCTTCGGAAAGGGTCGCGAAGAAAGTTCAAGAGAAGAAGGAGCCAGGGGAAAGTGGTCATAGTTAAAAATGTCGAGTTCAAAGTCTGGTTTTCGCAGATGGAACAAGAAGCTGAAGACTTCAAGTTCAGCCCCTTCGTCTAGTGCGACGGAGGCAAACTAAAGTCGAGTCGCAGGAGCGTGCTACAACTGTGGAAAGGTGGGGCATTTTGCACGTGAGTGTAGGAGCGAACGTGCAAAGTACGTGAAGAGGACTTGAGCAACTTATGAGGAAAAGGGGAAGGCGGCGGAGTCGACCGCATCCCACCATGCTCCAGCCCAGCCTAGAGTTTACAACCTTGGTCTGCAAGAGGCCATTAAGCAAGCTGACGTGGTGATAGGTATGAGTTAAATATTTATGGTTTAGCTTTTATAGCCGTTACCTTTTTACATGTTAGCTTATAAACCTTGGTGCTAGGCTTTGTGTTAATTTTCAATAGTCCGGTGAGAGCCTTGTTTAATACGGTAGCTTCGCATTCCTTCTTATCCGAAAGATTCGTATCGCGCATTGGAGTTCCTTTCTCGATGGAAAAAGACAAGTTGGATGTGTTGTTGGCCAATGGGTTCTCAATGCGTGCGGATAGAGTCTGTGTGGTAAAGATTTGGATCGGGGATCAGGAGTTCGTTTTGCAAGTGTCGGTGCTGCCATTAGTGGAGTTCGATGTAATCTTTGGAATGGACGGGCTCTCAGAGAAGCGAACATGCATTGATTGCAACCGAAAGGAGGTTAAGTTGGGACTGAATACCAATCGGGAGACTACGTTTGCAGGAATGAAAGGGTCGAGCAAGATTTTGATGTCGGTTATTCAGGTGATTAAGGCAGTTCGGTCTGGGGCAGAACTATTTGTCGCATTAGTGCAGGATTCAACGCCTAAACCTAGTCTTGACAGTATTGCAGTTGTGTCTGAGAATCCTGATGTATTCCCATACGATCTCCCGAGAGCCCCTCCTCAGCAGGAGATTGATTTTACAATTGAGCTGGTGCCGGGTGCCAAACCGGTATCACGCTCTATGTATCGGATAACGCATAAGGAGATGCCGGAGTTGAAGGTGCAACTGTATTGGAACGCCCTATTACTAATTTGGGCAAGGATCACTATGTTATTAGGAAAATTGTTTGACCTAGTTGTATAGTGAAAAGGTCAAATTAGAATGAGTCTAGGGCTTATAACTTAGGTTTGGAGCTGCCCCCAGGACCATTCAGAGATCAGGACTAAGTACTGAGACAAGACAATTTTCGTCGAGCTCAGGTCGACGAAACGTCGAACTCAGTTCGACGTTCTCTGAGCTCAAGCTTGCAAATCGTCGAACTCCGGTCGACGATCTTCGAGCTCAGATCGACGTTTTGTCTTCAGCTATTTTCCAAGTCACTGAGCTCAGGTCGACGATCATAGAGCTCAGGTCGACGTTTTCTGTCTGTTGTGAAAATCCAATCTCTGAGCTCAGTTCAACGATCTTAGAGCTCAAATCGATGATTTCTGTGAGAGATCGACGCTTTCAGAATTCAAACTCAAAGACAATTATGGAATTAATTCAAATTCCTTCAGAGTTATTTTTTGCATTTATTACAAAGGATTTTCTAGCCGTTTCAAGCAATCTGATGCAAGTTTCAAGGAAGGACTAAATGGAATGTTGCTTAGGACTTTCCCCAGAGACAGTTGTCATTTATGGAAGCCATTTATGACTGAATAACGGCCATCTAAGTCAGATTTTTGATATACTCCTGCAGAAGAGAATAGAAACAACAATAGGAATAACAATACACAGAGAATACCAAGAGATACAGAAGAATTAGATTACAACACAAAAGATTGAACAATATAACTTCTCTGATCAACAGTTTATCTTTTGTGATTTTCAAATCTACTGAATCTTCAAAAACACAAGAAAATTCTACTGTAGAGGAGATCTTCTGCTACTCAACTCCTCCAAATCTTCAAGTGTTCAAAAGCTTCAACATCAAGGACTCCAGACACAAAATATTTCAGCATCTGCTGGAATCATCTTTTGCTAGAGATCTTAAGCATCTGAAGACCTATCACCCTAGCAAAGCTTTCACTCTTGAACCATTCTACATCTCAGGGGGAGCTTTGACAACATCAACAATCCACTAGTCTTCTCTCAGTGATTTGAGACAGAGAAGACATCATCACCCTTTTATTTTATCACCATCTGTACAGGGTTATCTCTCCCTTCAAAAGTGAACTCTTGGTTTCTGAGACCTGATCAAAACTCAGTGGTGGCAAGACACCTGATCAAAAAATCTGGTTTGGTTTTTGAGCACCTTGTCAAAAGCTCATTGGTGCCCAGGACACCTGATCAACCCTTCCTGCAGTGGATTCCAACCAATGGTGGTAGAAGAGTGGATGTACCCAGGTTGTTGGGGAACCACTATAGATCCTTGTGTCTTCTAGTTGCTGTGTGTTTGTCTTTGCTGTGTGTTGTGTGACTCTTTATTTCTTGCTTTAGTTTTTACTTCACTGCAAGCACCTTACACATATACATAAATTTAAGTCTTCTACTGCTTTACCTTTTTAATTGTGAATTATTTTAAAATACTCTATTCACCCCCCCTCTAGAGTTAAGGTAGATCTTTTCCTCACTTTCAATTGATATCAGAGGAAGGTTGGTTATTCAACATCTGAATTTTCAACAGATTGATTGAACAGGCTAACAACTGAACCAAAAGATCCTTGATAAGATAAGCCTTCTATAGAGGATAGTTATTACTTTTTATATTATATTTATTTTCATACAAAACCATGGCACAGAACAAAGATTATGCTAGCACTAGACCTCCAGTGTGCAACCTCTCTAAGTTTGCACTTTGGAAGGCAAGGATTAAGCTTTACATGAATTCTATTGATGAGGACATTCTTAACTCTGTTTTGATAGTTTTTCCAAGACCTCAAGTGATCACAAGTTCAAGTGTTGTTCCACCTCCTTCAGGAACAGATGCAGAAATAAAGAAATGGAAAGTTGCAGATGCAAAGGCTATTAATATTCTTGCTCAGATTATGTCTGATGAGATATTCCAAAAAGTGTCTGGATGCAGTTCAACAAAAGAAATATGGGACAAGTTATCTGAAATTGTCTCAGGATCTGCTGATGAAAGGAAGGACAGGAGATCCCATCTCATAAGTCAATATGAGAACTTCAAGAAAGGAGAAGCTGAGTCAGTTGCAGATATGTACAACAGGCTTAGTCTGATAGTTAGTGAGTTAAAGACATTGGATAAGGAGATCACACTCACTGAACTAAATGACAAAATCCTAATGTGCTTCCCCAGCACTTGGGATTCAATAATCTGGCAAATTAAAGATGCCAGAAGCCTAACTGAAATAACTACAGAAGATCTTTTGGGCAAGCTCAAATCTTATGAGCTGCTCATTAAGAATAGGGAAGAAGAGCAAAAGACTACTTCTCCAGTCATCAGAAAGGAGAAGACCATAGCTTTCAAAGCCATAGAAGAGAAGCCTGAATACAAGGTCACAGGAAATGAAGAATTGATGAGCTTGCTGGCCAAAAGATTCTATAAGATGGCCAGGAAAGATTTCAGAAAGAGGACATCAAGAGGGCATGAGAAGCCAAGGTATGACAAATCAAATAATAAAGAAATAATCTGTTTTGGATGCAGGAAACCAGGCCATATTGTGCCTGACTATCCAGAAAATCAGAACAAGGACAAGAAGGACAGGAAAGATAGGAGAAAAGAGAAGGACTCCAGGGGAAACAACAGCAACAAATCCTTCTCCAGCAAAAATTAACATATAAGGAAGGGGTTTGTAGCTGAAAGCTGGAGATATACAGAAGAAGAATCAGAAGCCTCATCCAGCTCAAGTGATGATGAGGATGATGCTGAGGAAAAAGAATTCTGCATGATGGCAATCAATGCCTCCCAGCAAAACTCTGATGCAGAACAAGAGTCTGAATATGAAGCTGAAACTGGACCTGAAGAGGATGAGGTAATAAACTCTTTTGATTTTACTTCTGAGGACTTTAAAATTGAATTTAAGACACTGTGTTTAGATTTGCTAAAGTCTGAGAAAGAGATAATCTCTCTCAGAAATCAATTATTTGACTACAATATCCTAAAGTCAAATAACATCAAACTCTCTGAGAAGTTAGAATGCTGTAGGGAGGAGATAGCTTCACTGAAAAGTGAGCTATCCCAGGCAAAGAAGTTTGAAGAATCCCTTAATGGGAGAAGCATCAGACTGATGGACATTACAAGCATAGTGAACTCAAGATTCAACAGTACACTGGGCTTGGGTGCTTTATCCAGCCAACCTATAGTATTAAAAACCCCAATTAAATTTATTTCTGATTAAGGAAAGGGTGTTGTATAGGTAGCTAGGAAGAATCCAGATTTACCTAAGGAAAATCAAGTTCAACAGAAAACATCGAACAGAGCTCGACGATCATCGAACAGAGCTCGGCGATCCAAGGCTAGATCGTCGAACTCAGATCGACGACTTCTGAACTCTGAACTCTTGTATAGTCGATCCTAGAAGTCCCTCATCCCAAAGCTTCAACCCGTATACTGAATGGATAGTAGCTCCTAAGAGATACCATCCTGAAGGATATAAGAGTCAGCAAGGGATGTCTTTTATTTCTGAATTTAATGGATATCAACCTAGGCCCAAGTTAACTGAGTCAAAAACATATAAGCTAATTATGTGCAGGTGAAGACCTATCCAGAAGTGAACCAACAATGGTATCTTGATAGTGGGTGCTCAAAGCACATGACAGGGAGCAAGGACAATCTCACATCCTTCAAAGCTAAACTTGGACCCAAAGTGATCTTTGGAGATTCAAACTTTGGTCAAACAAAAGGATATGGTGCTATTCAGATTGGCTCAGTCACATTCAAGAAGGTGTCTTATGTGGAAGGATTGAAGCACAACCGAATCAGCATCAGTCAACTCTGTGATGAAGGATATCAAGTGACATTCAACAAATCCTTATGCCAGATCAAGTCAGAGGATAACACAATAGTGTTAACAGGTAAAAGGAAAGGTAACATTTATCTTGTAGATTTCCTTTCAACCAACATGGATATATGCTTATTTAATTCAGTTTGCAAACCAAATGATTTATGGCAAAAGAAACTAGGACACTTAAACATTAGAACCATTGCTAGGCTGTCAAAGGATAACCTTTTTTAGAGGACTACCTTCTGGCCCCTACAAGAAGGAAGGACTCTGCATGGCCTGTCAATTAGGCAAGCAAACTAAAAACAGTTTTAAGTCACTTAATAAGAGTGATTCACCTAGGATTTTGTATCTGTTACACATGGATCTTTTTGGACCTATTAAAGTGCAAAGCTTAGGAGGGAAATCTTATACTTTGGGGATTGTAGATGACTTCTCCAGATTCACTTGGGTATTCTTTCTGAGGAAGAAGTCTGATAACTTTAATTGTCTGACAGAGTTTCTCAAATGTATACAGATTGAGTTCAATACTCATATTGCTCTGATCAGAAGTGATCATGGGACAGAGTTTGATTCTCTTCTTATGCAAGAGTTCTGTCAGAGTGAAGGGATCAGGCATACTTTCTCAGCTCCTAGAACTCCTCAACAAAATGGGGTAGCTGAAAGGAAAAATAGAACCCTAATTGAATCTGCTACTATATTGTTTACAGATGCTCACCTACCTCTATCTTTTTCGGCTGAGGCAGTGAACACCTCCAACTATGTGTTGAACAGAAGCCTAATACATAAACTGAAGGGAAAGACTCCCTATGAATTACTTAAAGGGAAGAAACCTAAAGTAAACTATTTTAAAATTTTTGGTTGTATTTGTTATATTCACAATAAGGACAAGAAATACTTAGTAAAATTTCAAGCTAAGGCTGATGAAGAAGTGTTTATGGGATACTCCATGATCAGTAAGGCTTATAGGGTGTATAATAAATCTACTCTTAAAATAGAAGAATCTGTTCATGTTTCTTTTGATGAGACTCACATGTTTTATAAGGAGAAGTCTGCTTCTACCATAGAACCTATGCAGGTACACTCTCTTTCAGAAAGTATGAACAGATTACAGGTTAAAGAAAAGGATACAACTCCTCAACCTATCCAGCAAAAGGATGAGAGCAGTGATGATGAAGAGGATGTACAACATCTAAAAGAGCTAGTTGTTGTTCCACAAGAGGAAACAACAACAATGGTTGGTGAACAATCAACACCCCCTATTGATTTAGTAACAACAAGAGATCATCCAATCTCCCAAGTGATTGGAGACATCTCAACTGGTGTACAAAACAGAAATCAGGTCAACTAGAACCTGATGCTTACTTGCTTTCTATCTCAAGTTGAGCCTCAATCCATTCAAGATGCAGAACAAGATCCATACTGGATCATTGCTATGCAAGAGGAACTACATCAATTTGAGAGGAATCAAGTTTGGGAACTAGTGCCAAGTCCTAAGGATCACTCAATTATTGGAACAAAGTGGGTGTTCAGAAACAAGTTGGATGATCAAGGAGTTATTGTAAGTAACAAGGCAAGGCTAGTTGCTCAAGGCTACTCTCAAGAAGAAGGAATTGACTATGACCAGACCTTTGCACCAGTGGCAAGGTTAGAGGCCATAAGAATATTCCTTGCTTATGCTGCTCACAAAGGATTCAAGGTCTACCAAATGGATGTGAAGAGTGCATTTCACAATGGAGACATCAAAGAGGATGTATATGTTAGAGAACCTCTAGGTTTTATCTCTTCAACTTATCCTGACCATGTTTTCAAATTGCATAAAGCATTATATGGTCTCAAGCAAGCTCCTAGAGCATGGTATGTGACCTTAGCATGCTTTCTTCTGAAAAATGATTTTATAAGGGGTAGAGTAGACCAAACTCTTTTTATTAGAACCCATAAGTCCCATACCCTACTAGTACAAATATATGTAGATGATATTATCTTTGGTTCTCCTAGGGAGGTATGTCGTAGGATTTATGATCGACTTAGGTTTGGAAGTTGGAACATAGGTACGCTAACGGGAAAATCGATGGAAGTATTGGATACGATGATTATGAGAAGGATAAATATTGTATGCCTGCAAGAGACTAGATGTAATGTCTCGATTCGTGCTAGATCCCTCACACATGTTTTGAGTTAGGAAAGTTGACCCAGGCTCGGGGTGCACTGGTAACAGGCATTGAGTGATACTCAACACATAAGAAGAAAGGGACTTAGAATTATTCTGGTTTCGGTAGGCGTCGAGTGCATTGAGTGGTCTCAACGCCATTCGACGAGGCATTGAGTGATACTCAATGCCTAAGAGGAAATTAACTTAGAATAATTCTGGATTCGGGAAGCGTCGAGTGCACAGAGTGAACTCGATGCCACTCAACGAAGCGTCGAGACTTAGAAAAATACTTGACTCAACAAGGTGTTGAGTGATCACGACGATTTCAACGCAATATCGAGTGATACTCGACCATCCCAACGCTTTGACTTAGAAAATTACAGGACTCAATGAGGCGTTGAGTGAACACGATGAATTTCGATGATTCGTCGAGTGGTATAGGTATACGACGATTTTGACTTAGAGCATTTTTCGGCACGGGCGGAATTCGCTGTCTTGTATATACGGGCTGAACCGGGTTTGGGAAATGTGCGAAATGTTTCCCGTGGACCGGTCTCTTCATCAAGACTTGTTTTAAGTAATAATGGGTGGTCCAATGTTAGAGTGACACGAGGCAAAGCAATCTAACCCTAATTTTTATTATAAAAAGAAACATACGATAAAACCCTAGCCGTCACTTCATTTTTCTTGCCGAGCAGCTACTTGCTGAACCCGATGGAAATGAAGAAGGTCGTCGGTGTCGAATTTTCTTGAGGCCGAACTCCCCTTCATAAAGAACGATGACGCCGAGAAGGATAACAAGATCCATGGCCGGAAACGTGGTGCGCTTCCTACCCTCCCTTGGTGCTAGATCTTTAGTTATACTAAAAAGAGTCTGACTTGTGCATGATGAAGATCTCTTAGGAAGAGACCATGATAGGACCTTGTCCTAGAGATTATTTTTCTTCAACTCTCCTCTCTTCATTATGAAGATGGTGGACTTGGTTTCGTGAAAAAAGATAGTCTATTGAGGGTGAATAAGGGAGGAAGAAAATCTGAATGTAGTTGTGAACAAATGGCTAAAGGAAGAAGACGAATCGATGTCATTCATTTTGCTTTAAGATGCGTGCAGAAACCTATTTTCTATACGCAACAAACTTTGAGGCCATTTTCGAGTATGATACGACCGGATCTAGGTCTTGGGCTGAACATGAAAGTTGTAGTCCTCGGAATGACATTTCCAACAGAAGGTTACATGTTTTCATAAGAGCTTTGTAGCTTCGGGAATGTCAAGTCGAAGTGGCTGCATGGTAATAACTTATATGCAGGATGCCTTCGGGTTAGTGTATAACCGAGTTTGGACTAGGTAGAAGAAACGTATCAAGATGATATTGAGGTATGGATGAGTCTAGTTATATATAGCTGAGATATTCAAATGGTTGGAGGAATTTAATAAACAAATGGTTTGGGGAAATTAGTGACAAATGATTTGATAAGATTTGGTTGTACAAATGGCTACTTGTGAAATAAGGTAAGGATGCGTGCAATTGTAATCTGATGAATGATATAAGTTTTGAAAGAGGGTGTGGTGCCCGATGATTGAATGTGTGATCTATACTTATGTTATTGTGCTTGATGAATACATGAAGGTTTAATATTTTTCGGTGATAAGTATATGAAAGCTTAATTGTTCGTGAATGTTTGATTATAAGGAAAGAATCGTATGAGGTAAATCTCATGGCCATGAAAATGTTGAATTGTGGTCTCACGTATTGGATGGGATTGTAGTCCACTGCTTAGAGTGTGTCTCCATACGGGTAGCAGTATGATATTGGTTTGTTGTTCAAGATGGCTTACCACCTGTATTGATGTTGAACCCTTGAGTTCTTGGGAGCACGAAAATGTGAAAGGGTGTAAGTGCATGAGTATTTGACCGCATTGGACTGGTAATGATTATAAGGGACTCAGTGTGGAGCCCTTGCGTGCTGTTGAGCACTGGATTAGTAATGATGAAAAGGGACTCAGTTGGAGACCTTGGATGGTTGATTGCAAGGCCATGTGAATTTGCATTTAGTATGAGTTGACATACAGTTTCATAATCCTGGTTAAGGATAGTGTGGCAGGTCTACTAGCTTGCCAGTCATCATATCAATGGGAGCTGATAGATAGAATTTAGACAGTTGGCTTGGTCCCAGTGCTCATTCCCGGGGCTCCTTCCTTGCCAAGTTGACAATTGGGCTTTGTCCTGTAGTGATACACTCACATAGGCTCCTTCTAAGCCACACTATAGGCTAGTTTGAGCTATGTTCTTGGTGCACATCTACCCAAAACCCCTCTGAGTCATAGTATGCATGGAGCTCCAATGTTGGGTTCTTAGCATTGAGGTGTACGGAGGCCTATGCCAGGTAGTGTGGAGACTAGACAAGTTGTGGAAATCACTGTTGGGTCCATTTCCCATAATGTCCTAGATTTGAGGAAGTCAATCTTGTCAATGATATACATAAAGTTGTATTTGATGAGTGCCTGAGTTCATGCATGTAGGGATATCCTAGCAATAATGATGGGACATGTAGACTAAGTGGCCAGGTCAGGTCAACGCTTACCTAAGTTGTGGATAGACAGAAATCTGTCTAAGTCCATAGGATTTGAGTGAAGGTTACTCACTCAATGCCAAATAACTTATAGCTCTGAGTGGAGCCTATATAGTTAAAGCCAAAGTAGTGGCAAGCTGAGAAAGTGGCTATGTCCACAGGCGTTAATAAAGTCAACTCACTCAACGCCATACAACAAAAGGCTGTGAGACAGGCTAATGTAGTAAAAGACTAAGAAGAAATGGGTAGAAAAGTGGCTAAGTCCACTGGCATTGAGTGAGTATCACTCACTCAACGCCATACTCTATATTCGCTGAGTATTGCCTTGTAAGTCACCTTATAAGTCAAAGCCACAGAAAATCTGTGCTGATATTTGACTAAGTCCACAAGCGTTGAGTGAGGCATGCTCACTCAACGCCATATTATAAAGCGTTGAATGACCATCATTCAATCAGAACCTCAGTTTTCAGACATAGAAATTTTGCTATGTCCAAATACGTTGAGTGAAGCTTACTCACTCAACGCCAAGGAGCAGAAAAATATGGCTAAGGCAGAAAGCGTTGAGTCAGTCATGGCCACTCAAATCACTCAACGTCATGACTCAGAAAATCTGGCTAAAGCAAAAAAGTGTTGAGTGAGGCGTGCTCACTCAACGCTCACAATGCTTATGATGCTGAAGAAACAGTAAATTGATTAAGGAAGAAAGCGTTGAGTGAGGAGTTCTCACTCAATGCTCTCAATGCCTAAAAATACAGAAAAGCATGGCTAAGGAACAAGACATTGAGTGAGGCATGCCCACTCAACGCTCTCAACGACAAGCATGCAGAAAAGAATAAAGAATAAGCTAAGGCAAAAAGCGTTTAGTGAGACTTGCTCACTCAACGCGGTCAATGCCTAGATAGACAGAATTTTGTCTAAGTGTCTTGGCATTGAGTGAAGCTCATTCACTCAACGTCTATTCTACTGATGCTCATTTTGGCTAAGTCTACAGGTGCTGACGTCAGCAAAATCAGCAAAATAGACAGAGTCAACTAATTTCAAATCAAGTACGGAGAAGCTACAGAACACGACAAACTCTGCCGAGATGCTACTATACGTCTTCTTCCATTAAAGCAAGGTGTAGATGGAAGCTGCATGTGGGCCCCACTGATTCTAAAGAGCCGTTGATCGGCGAACTACCAAAGGAAGAGATTTGCCAAGACGCAAATAACTTTTAGGGCTTTATCGATTTAAAAAGTTGCGGCTGTACTTCATCTTCCTCGTCGTTGCTGGCGAGAAAAAGCTTGAAGTCTTCCTACAAGGACCAAAAGTTCAGTTTGCTAGTGTCATCTTCACCTGCACCAACAAGTTCAGAAGGTCTTCCTTCTGATGGAGGAGTAGAAATAGAGAACAAGTTTCTACAGATCAAGTTGCTTCTCAGTTTAGCAAGCTCAAATCTGAAGATCTAATTCTGAAGCTGAGAATAAGAAAGAACAAAGTTATTGATTTTGTCCTGGGAAGGAAGAGGAAGCAGAGCAATTTATTTCTAGTTACTTCCAGCTCAAGGTCCTTGTAGCTGTGAAGAAAGTTATAACTGAGATAACTCAGCTCAAGGGGTTATCACAGAGAAATTTCTCTGTGATAAATATAAATTATTTCACTCCAGTAGGATCCTTTTGGATCTGAGTTGTAGGGCTCTCTGAGCCTGAGGTAGGGAAAATTTGACTTAGATGTAGGATCCAGTGTGGATCTAATGTAGGTTGTCAATTGATCACTGAGCTGTAAGAGAGGAATACTCTCTGAGAATAGGACCTTTGGTTCTGAGGTAGGATCCCTAGTGGATCTGAGGTAGGGCTATCCTCCCAGCCTGAGTGTAGGGTCTTTGTCCTGAGGTAGGTGATTTGCTGATCACTGAGTTGTAGTCCCTTGTGGCTGAGTTATAAGTCTTGGAGGAGACTTAGAGATCCTAAGGGATCTGAGGTGTAAGCTCTTTGGAGCAATTGTTTGGAGAAGTTCCTTGACTAACATGAAGTTGGTAAGGTGGGAGGAGAGTGGATGTACCCAAAAGTTGGGGAACCACTATAAATCTGTGTGTGCTTTTTTGTGTTGTTTTCTTTCTGTTGGTACTTGAAAGCTAATTACTTCCAACACAATAATTACTAAGGAAGATAAAATTAAAAGCTAATAATATCAGTGAGACAACCTATTCACCCATAGGTTGTAAGCTACCTTGAAAATAAAAACTTTCAAGCCCATTTCACTGTCACCGTTTGGCCACGACGGATGACGCCTGAGTGGTTAGCTACCTGCTCGAAAAGTGGGAACTACATGTCTGTGCCGACATAGCAGTATACGTGTGTACGAGCATGGGTGAGTCATCATGTTGCATTCATATCATTGCATTGCACTATATAGATCCTCATCTTATAAGTTTGTATGGGCACTCTTAGATGATGAGTTACTTTATTGTTAAGCCGATCCTTAACTTATAAATTTGTATGAGCATTTTTATAAGTTAAGTTACTTTCATGTTATAGATCTATATACTTTGATGGATGGATATTGCTTTTGTAGAATTGCTAGAGTAGAATGTTTATAATGTTGTTATATAATATTGCTATTATAACTTATGACATGTAGCGCTATACCACCTACTTGTTACTACTGCTTACTTATATATTGTACCTTCTTCTTTTCTCTGCCTAGTGCCTAAGAGTCATCGGGGGAGCGGATGTGATAGCCATGCCAAGGTGACAAGGCCTGATACGACGTTACCATTACTGCCATCAGTTATAGATGTGAGTTTTTGAGTGACTCATATTATAGCCCTTAGGGAAATTTTTAAGTACTCTGATATTGTAGAAGCCGTCATTGCTTCTTATTATTGTTGTACTTGTTGAATTATATACTTGTGTGGATTTTGACTTATGTACTTCTCTTTATGTTAGGTTGTCATGGATGATATTGGTTTTAGTCAGCAAGATGGGCGTCTTGTAGTATCGGTCAACCCGTGTGTTGGCATTACCGCAAGGCGGCTATTCTGGGCATAAGACTTTCCTTGGCCGTGTCTTGTGTTCCAGGAGGGGGTATTACAAATGGTATCAGCTTGCAATGATCCTCAACTAAAGAAGTCATCGAACAATGGTGCCACTCCCACTCGATTGGTTAGTCTGGGGTCAAACAGACATAGCGGAAGCAGTTGTGTGCCTATGTGTAATTCACACAAAGTATGTCCAGTCGTTATCCTACGATTAACGAAACTGACCTTAGGTTTGTACGTTTACGTGTAAATCCCAGCACGTGTAGAGCCAGTAGCGGGAACTCCCGCCACTTCCATCGCTACCTAATTCTAGTAGTCGGAGTTGGGACAGACGCTTACTGTAATTCTGGATGCTTTCAGGTCTCAACAGGCCCCAGTGCAGCAACAAGCTCCGGGCTCTATCTGGTTGAGTACCTTTCGAGCCCTCTCCCCGCCTATTTACAATGGGACGTGAAAGGAGGGTGTTAGATCAGATTACTCTAGAGGGGGGGGGGGGGGTAAATAGAGTATTAAAACTTTGGCTCTTTTTTAAGATTATATCAGAGTAAATATAGTGATACTATATATTAGTTAAAGAGTAAGAAAACTAAGCTAACAATTCTAGCTATCACAAGCACAACAAAAACAAATGAAAAGGAGAAACCAAATGACACAAGAAGTTTATAGTGGTTCCCCTAAACTTGGGTACATCCACTCTTCTACCACCCTTGGTAGGAATCCACTAGAAGGTTTTGATCAGGTGACTGCCACCACAAGATCAGGTTTAGGTAGATCAGGAAACCCTTCAGGCTTTTGATCAGTGCCCAAAAACAAACTTCAAGTCTTTTGGAGGGAGACTTGTCAACAAAACTAACTTTTGAAGGGAGCTATAACCCTGTACAATGGGATGTAAGATTTTGATGGAAGTCTACTCTTTTCTCAATACAATTGAGAAGAATGTGTGGACTCTTGTGTTGTCAAAGCTCCCCCTGAGAAGTAGAATGCTTCAGGAAGAAAAGAGCTTTGCTAAAGGATGAGTAGGTCTTTAGCTTGATCTGCCAAGGTCCAGGAAATCCAGTAACAGATGTTGAATAGAATGTCTCTGAGGATTTCTGGAACAAAAGTTGAAGAAGACTCTTGATCTTGATGATTTGTTCTTCTTCAAATTATAGTGTTGGCAAAGAATGAGAAAGAGTTGAGAGCGTCAAGTGCTTGTTTAGTATTTCCTGTGCAGTGCTTCTCGATTTCTTTCTTCTGTATCTCTGACTATCTTGCTTCTTGTATTACTCGAAAAGGAGAGAAACACTTTTATTCTACTGCTGCAAAATTCTCTTTGAATTTTTGAATTCTTCCCATAAATACTGGCTGCTGTGGGGAATAGAAAGCGGCTGGAATAATAACATTAATGAGTTTCCCAACTTTTCTTGATAGAATATGCAAATATTTATTCTGATGAATACCACATTTAATGCAGCCAAATAACGGCTATATTCAGAGGAATATTTGCATTAAATGCTCAAAATAATACTGCTAATAAGGAACACAAGAGGGAAGGTCTCATTCTAGAACTACCCAGAGAACTTCAAATGCAGAACATAATTCGTCGAACTGAGATCAAAGAACATCGACCAAAGAATTCAAGTTCGTTGACCTGAGCTCTACGATCTATTAACTGAGAATAACTTTCCAAATTTACACTCTGAGTTTGTCGAGCTGAGAAACTGACAGAAGAAAACTAAGCGTTGACCTGAGCTCTGAGAATGTCCAGCTTAGCTCAGAGAATTAACTCTGAGTTCGTCGATCTGAGATCGACGATCGTCGAGCTGAGTTCGAAGAATTTCAAACTTATCACTATCTTCTGAAAGCTGCTAAATATGATTCTCTGAAGTCAACTTTTGGCTTGTCCAAGGAGGTAGCACTAATCAGGACATAGCCTAAACTCTAGGACTACTACACATGACCCTAGCTATACAATGATGGGTCATACTCAGCCTAAGTTAGTGAACCTAGCCCAAATCAACCTAGGGATCCAACAATCTCCCCCTATTTGGGTGAGGTCACTAACATAAAAACAAAACAATTATAAAGCAGAAGAAAATATATCTGACAGAAGAAAAATATTCAGCAGATATTTACAGAGTTGTGCTTCATGATAAACTATGAGAATAAAGTTCAATAGACAACTAGAAAAATAACAGAAAGGAAACTCATTTCTTCTTCTGGGCTTTGTCTTTGTCTGAATCTTCAGAAGGTTGTCTAAATTTGATTACTCTGTTAGGATTGACAGCTTCTTTCTTTGACATATACATGTCAGATGCTCCAATCATAGTTTGAGATGAGGTTCTAGGTACAACAGCCTCTGGGTGCAGTTTCATATAATCATCAACATTGAAAAATTTATTAGCCTTAGCATACCTGAACAATTCTTCTTTTCTGTAGGTTGACATAGTTGAGAATTGAGAAATATCTTTGCCTTCAGCTTTTGCTTTGCTAATCTGAGAAAGTCCTATAAGCTCATGGAATCTAGCCATCTTGGCAGAAGTCTCCCATTCTGGATCAACAAAAGGAATTGGAGGAGACTCTGGACTTTTTGAACTAGAATCCTGCATTGGTTCTTCAGTAGGAACTTTCTTTGAAGAATCTGAAGGTCGATTGCTTGAAGAAGACTGTTGATAGCTTTGTCTGGGTTGTCTCTGATAAGTTTTTGTAATAGAAGCAGATTTCTGAGATAAGTTGCCTGAGGAACCTGAAGAGGGAGGAGGAGGATGACCTCTCGCGAACTTTTGAGGAGGAGGAGAGTACCTTCTCTTCTTCTTTCTTGCTTTCTGCTCATTCTTAGACAACCACATCCAATGTGGCATACCAGGGTAGGGAGTAATCTTTTGCAATATATAGTATGGAGTGTCATTGCTTGGATCTGGCTTTGGAACTGACTTTGGAGGGGCTTTCCTTTTCTTAGACATTTCTTTCTACTGTCATCAGAATCTGAGTCATCAGATTGATCATCATCAGAAGATCCTTGAGGATTATCATAAATAACATCAATCTCAGCAATGAATTTATTTGGAAATTGCTTTACAGCTTGAGGAGGGATAATTGGAGGAGGAACTACTGGAGGTGGAATGATTTCAGCAGGGACTTCTTCAGTGTCTAGATCCATATCCTGGATAAGCTCAGCCTCTAGAACTAAGATGAGTTCAGGCGCAGGAGCTTCAAAACTTTTTTATATCTGCTGGAAGGTCTCAGAACTGATAGGAGCTGAGTAGCAAACAATATCTATACACTAATGAAAAGATACAAAAAGAAGACAATTTCTGTACAAAAGATCAAAACATCTTAGAACTGAATCTAGGTCAAAATCTGGAGCAATGAGGCAATCTCCATAAAAAATTTCCAAAGGATTACTCTCAAAGTCAGTATCTAAAAACTCAACAAGATCTGCATCAATAAATTCAGTATCAATAATATCAGCTTCTACTATAAATTCTGTATCTGCTACTATATCTGCTACTGCTACTTGAGCAACCTCTTCACTGAGTATCTCCCCCTGCCTAGTTTTAGTGGCTACTAGAGCCAAGCCCCTGACAGAAGAGGATAGGACAGGAAGGCAGAAAGCTGAGCAGCAAGGGTAGAGATAGACATCGCAAGAGGTGAAATAGCCTCTGCTATCAGCTGTTTGAGAAAGGGTGAGATGGATGCTAAGATGAGAGAGATGGAGGGAGAAGATGAATCGAAGAATTCTGGAGGCGTTTGGGTAGAGATAGATGGATTGATGATGGAAGAAGATGAGAGATAACAATCTAACATTGGTTCATCTGAAGAATTGTTTGGGGATGAAAGAAGGTTGAAAGAGGGTAGAGAAGTGAGATTTTGAAGATGAGATGGAAGGGGGGATAGAGGTGGAGTTGTAGAATCTGGAGATTGAGATTGTTCTAGAAGTTGTTGTTGTTGTTGTTGCACTGGGGATGAAATGATGGGGGACTGAGGAGGTGTAGGTTGATGAACTGGAGAAGAAGGGTGGATGGGGGAAGCAGGATGTATAAGTAGAGATGCTGGAGCTGAGGAAATTTATTGGAGGGATGATGAAAGAGTTTGGTCAAGAGGGGGAATGGAACTTTCTTCTACAGGGTGGGGAGTGGCTGGTACTGCCCTAGTACTCTTAGAGGTTTTAGAGGAGGAAGCCCTGGATGGCTTTGGGATAGTCCTCTTCCACCTGCCAAACAAGGCTCAGGTCAGCCTCTTAGAGGCGTTGATGAATATGGTCGGGGCGAATAGGAATTTAGCGGCCTTGGCATTAAGGAAGATTCCAAGAATCCTTCCAAAGCAAACTTCTTTCTTGTTGTTGTTCTTCTTAATCAGATTGAACAAAATTTTGGCCCAATTAACAGCCTTCTTATTTACCACAACACTCATCACTAAGAGCTGCTGCCTGGTAATGTGATCATGGGCTGTATGCTTGCCCAACAACACTTTACCGACTACATCTGCAAGAAATTTATACCCAGCAGATAGGTGCTTCTTCAGCAATTTATTTGGGTTGTCTCCACAATAACCCATCAAAGTCAACATTTCCTCATATTCAGAAGATTCAAGTTCAATATCATCTTCACTGTTAACTAGTCCAAAGATTTCAGAAAGAGTATCTGGGGTTAAGGAAATAGCGTTACCTGATATAGATCCAACCATCGTATTAGCATCTGGAGTAGATGAAGTATAAACCCATTCTCTTATTTCAGAACCAGCTATCTTCATTCTGGTAGACATTAGGTTCTTCAAATTGAGTTCCTTGAATAACTGCAGAATATCTTTGAAGATCTGGTCTGATTGTTGAAAAGAATCGAAATCAATGACGAAACCCATATCGAACTTCATGCTAGAAAGAGCTCCTGCTGGAATCGCCATTAGTTTCCTGTAACACTAAAGCAAAAAGATCAAGTGTCGGGGAATAGAATGCTCAGGATGGAGGTCGAACAAAACCTAGTTATAAGGTTTTTCAGAATATGAATCGACAATCTCCGTCCTGTGAAATAAGAGAAATCTTCGATCTGAGGTCGACGAAATGTTTTATAGTCAAAAGAATTCGTCGATCTCAGTCAAAAGAGGGGAAAACTTTTCATCGTACTCAGGTTGATGAAAACTTTTCTGAAGCCAGATCGTCGATCTCAGGTCGACGAAAAATGACTTCAACAGAGAGTTCGTCGATCTCAGGTCGACGAAATATCTCAAGAACTCCCTTTAGTTCGTTGATCTCAGGTAGACGAATTTTGGTAAGTTCTTCTACCACAGACAGAGAATTAAATTAAAGTATCACCATTCATCATGCCTAGCTGATTCATAAAGGATAGATGTTTCTTCTCATCCAAGGATTTGGTGAAGATGTCTGCCCTTTGCAAATCAGTGGGAATGAAAGTAATATTAATTTTCTTCTTGTCCACACACTCTCTAATGAAATGATGTCTAACATCTATATGCTTGGTTATAGAATGATGCACTGGATTCTGTACTATAGATATAGCACTGGTACTGTCATAAAATAGAGTTGAATTATTTAAGTTGTAACCATAATCCAGGAGATAATTTTGTATCCATAGAATCTGTGAGCAGCAACTGCCAGCTGCTATATATTCAGCTTTTGCAGTTGATGTAGACACATATGTCTATTTTTTACAAAACCAGGAGACAAGTCTACCACTAAGAAACCAGCATGTGCCTGAAGTGCTTTTCCTGTCCACTCTACATCCAGTAAAGTCAATATCTGAGTATCCAGTTAACTCAAATTCTGATTTAGTTGGATACCAGAGTCCTAGATCTAGGCAACTCTTTATATATCTTAAAATCTTTTTTAATAAAATTAGGTGAGATTCTTTAGGGTTCACCTGGAACCTAGCACAAAGACATGTAACAAACATTATATCAGGCCTACTTGTGAGATATATAAGGGACCCAAAAATTGCCCTATATAATTTCTAATCAACAGGTTTCCCTTGTTCATCAGAATCAACCACAACATTTGTAGCCATAGGTATTTTCTTAGCTGAGGCATCAGCCATCCCAAACCTTTTAATCAGCTCTTTAGCATATTTGGATTGAGATAAGAAAATACCATCAGGAGTTTGCTTCACCTGGAGGACAAGGAAGTAGGAGAGCTCACCCATGCTACTCATCTCAAACTTGGAATGCATAAGGTTAGAAAACCTTTTACATATTTTGGGATCTGTAGAGACAAATATTATGTTATCTACATATATTTGTACCAAAAGTATTTTATCATTATGATGCTTGAAAAACAAAGTCCTATCTACCATGCCTCTAGAAAAGTTATGCTCTAAAAGAGAGCTAGCGAAGGTTTCATACAAAGCTCTTGGAGCTTTCTTTAGACCATAGAGAGCTTTATGCAATCTAAAAACATAAGAGGGATAAGATGAAGAGATAAAACCTGGAGGTTGTTCAACATAAACCTCTTCTTTTAGTTCTCCATTCAGAAATGCACTTTTTACATCCATCTGGTAGAGTTTGAATTTCTTGAAAGCTGCATAAGCAAGGAAAATCCTTATTGCCTCTAGCCTGGCAACAAGTATAAAGGTTTGATCATAATCAATCCCTTCCTCTTGCCTATAGCCTTGAGCAACAAGCCTAGCCTTGTTCCTTACAATCACACCTTGAGCATCAAGCTTGTTCCTGAAAACCCACTTGGTCCCAATTACTGGATAGCCTTTAGGCCTTGGAACCAAGTCCCAAACTCTACATCTCTCAAACTGATTGATCTCCTCTTGCATTGCAATAATCCAGTGGGGATCTTGCTCTACATCAGTTATGGATTGAGGCTTAACTTGAGAAAGAAAACAGGCATGCATCACATCATGGTTGAGTTGATGCCTTGTCTGTACACCTACTAACATGTATCCAATCACTTGAGATCTAGGGTTATCCTTTAGTGTGATAAGATCAGATGGTGGAGTTGGTTCAACAACAATATTTGGAATGAATTCCTCTCGTTGAATTACATCTGCTATTGGAGTAAGTTCAACTGCTTCCACAGTTTCTTCTTCACTTTCTTCATCATATTGTGGAGGAGGATGTGATATAACCTTTGGTGTAAGGTTTAGTTCATCTATTTTCTCACACAAGTGAGGTACCTGCAATAGCTCATTGGAAGAAATTTATTTCTACTTTCAATACATATTAGCTTCATCAAAAGTTACATGCAAAGATTCCTCAATTTTTAAAGATTATTTATTAAACACCCTATAAGCTTTGCTGACTTGGGAATATCCTAGAAAAATTCCAATTATAGCCTTTGCTTCAAATTTTCTAATATATTTCTTGTCATTGTTATGAATATAGCATATACAACCAAATACTTTAAAATAGGTGACTTTAGGTTTCTTCTCTTTAAGTAACTCGTTAGGAGTCTTATTCTTAAGTTTGTGTATAAGACTTCTATTCAGCACATAATTTGGAGTGCTTACAGCCTCTGCCCAAAAGGATAGGGGCAAATAAGCATCTACAAGTAATGTGCCTGCAGATTCAATTAGTGTTCTATTCTTCCTTTAAGCAACCCCATTTTCTTGAGGTGTTCTAGGAGATGAGAAGCAATATCTGATACCTTCTTTTCTACAGAACTCTTGCATAAGAAGAGACTCAAACTCAGTACCATGATCACTTCTGATCAATGTAACTAGAGTAGAGTACTCAATCTGTATGTTCTTGGGAAAATCTGTAAGAATCTTGAAAGTATCTGAGTTAGATCTCAGAAAGAATACCCAAGTGAATCTAGAAAAGTCATCTACAATCATTAAAGTATAAGATTTCCCTCCTAGGCTTTGTACTGCTATAGGGCCAAAAAGGTCCATTTGTAGTAAGTACAATATCCTAGGTCAGTCACTTTTGTTTAATGATTTAAAACTAGATTTAGTTTTCTTGCCTAACTGACAAGCCCTACAGAGACTTTCCTTCTTATAGGGGTAAGCAGGCAATCCTCTAACAAGGTTGTCTTTAGAAAGCCTAGCTATGTTTCTCAAATTTACATGACCTAATCTTTTATGCCATAAATTATTTTGATTGCTAACAAGATTAAATAAACAAATTTCTGAACTGTAAGATTTAAAGTTTACTAAGTATATGTTACCTTGTCTAATTCCAATTAAAATAGTTTGATTGTTTGTAGAAATAATACATTGAGATTCAGAAAAGCAAACCTGATAACCTGAATAACATAGCTGACTTATGGATATGAGGTTATGCTTGAGACCATTAACATATGCCACCTTTTTGAAAGTGACATCTCCACTTTTGAAGTCTCCATAGCCTTCAGTCTGCCCAAAACTTGAATCTCCAAAGATGACTCTTGGACCAAGTTTAGCCTTAAAGTTGATGAGGTTGTCCTTGCATCCAGTCATGTGATTAGAGCACCCACTATCCAGATACCACTTATTTTGAGTGATAGGATAGGTATTTACCTGCAATGAAACAAATTAAAGGTTCTTGACCCAGATAACCTTGGGTCCTTGTTTCTTCTCAAATGAAAAACTGGATATAGATGAACATTCAGGTTGGCTCTTATAACCTAAGTGGTGAAATCTTCTAAGAGGAATTATCAATTGGGTGAATGGGTTGATGTTCTCCCTATGTTGGTTAGGTTTAATGTTACAGTTTCTGTTGGAATTTATGTTTCTGTAATTATGATCTGGGATCGATGAATTCTGGTGAGTTCGTCGACCTGAGCTCGACAAATTGGAATGAGATCTATGATCTCTGCTCGAAGAAGGAAAGTATTCATTCTCAGGGCACCAATATAGTCGATCTCTAGTCGATGAACCGTACTGGTTTCGTCGATCGTAGATCGAAGAATTCTTATTATTATGGTTTGTGTTCAGAGTTCGTCGTTCTAAGGTCGACGAACTGTTCACGTTTCGTCGATCTGAGTTTGACGAAAACTGCTGAACATTGTTATATCTATTATTTTTCTTGTTCTTAGATTTTTGTTTTAATTCCATTTTGCTTTAGAACTTCATTAACTTTATTAACCTGTTCAGTGTTCTTCTTGCCTTTATCTGAAATGAAGTTTACAGGTTTTGATAGATTGTTCTTCTGGATTAAAGGTGCTTCACTAGATGAGGAATCTAATCCTAGTTTACAGTTATTAGTCCTAACATTTAAGGTACTAGTTATATCTAGTAATTTCATGCTCCTGCCATTTAGAGATTCCTCTAGTTTATTGGTCTTACTTAGTTCAATTTTCAGAAAAACTATTTGTTCATTAGGTGAATTTAGTTCAATGTACAATTTAGCATTTTCAGCAAGATATTTATCTTGATCAGTTAATTTCTCTCTAAGAAGTTTGATTTCCTTCTCAGAGCTTATTAAGTCTAAGCAAAGATTTTTAAATTCATATTTAAATTCTTCTGATTCAAAAATATAGGAAGCAATTTCCTGGTCTTCAGCAGACATTGATTCTTCATTATCTGAATCTTCAGCATCTTATTTGCTAATACAGACATCAATTGCCATTAGGCAAACTTCGTTTGTCTTTTGTTCTTCTTCAACATCACTGGAGCTGGAAGAGGATGAATCTTTTTCTGTATCACTCCAGGTCTCAGCAACAAATCCCTTTTCCTTCCTCTTGTGCTTGCTTGAGGAGGGTTTGCTGTGATGATTTCTTCTTGACTCTTTTTCTCTTCTCCTATCTTTCTTCTGAGTTTCTAGGCACTCAGAGATGTAGTGTCCTGGCTTCCTGCAACCAAAACAGACAATTTCTTTAGAAGGTGTTTTGTCATACCTTGGTTTGTCATCTTGTCTAGATGACTTCCTTCTAAAGTCCTTCTTTGCCATTTTGAAAAATCTTTTGGCAAAAAGACTCATCAGTTATTCATTGACTGGAGTCCCTTTAGAGTCCTCAGCAGCCTTGAAGGCAATGTTATGCTCCTTCCTGGTAGGTGTTGGAGTCTTTATTTCAGCTGCTGCTTCTCTGGTCTTCATCAGTTGCTCATATGATTTGAGCATTCCAAAGAGAGACTCAGTTGATATTTCAGTCATGCTTCTGGATTTTTTGATAGGCCATATCCTTGAATCCCATGTGCTGGGGAAGCACATAAGAATCTTGTCATTCACTTAAGTTAGGGTAATTTCCTTGTCTAAGGTCCTTAGCTCATTGATGATTGAGCTTAGTCTATTGTACATGTCACTACCTGACTCAACTTCTTCCTTCTTGAAGTTCTCATACTGAGAGATGAGATTGGATCTTCTGTCCTTTCTCTCATTAGTAAATCCAGCCACCATCTGGTTTAGGGAATCCTAGATGGCTTTGGCTGAAGTGCACTCAGCCACTTTCTGAAAAATTTCATCAGACATAGTCTGAGCTAAAATGTTCATGGCTCTTGAATCTGTAATCTTGGCTTTCTTCTAGGCATTTGTCCACTCAGGTTGTGGAACATCATGAGTGCTTGAAGTAGAAATAGAAGTAGTTGTTGTAGTAGGGGGTCCTATCAAGATAGAGTTAAATATATCCTCATCAATAGAATTCATATAAAACTTAATTCTTGCCTTCCAGATGGCAAACTTATTTAGGTTGCATACTGGAGGTCTGGTGCTTGCATAATCCTTGTTTTGTGCCATTGTGATAGAGAATAGTTGTGAAGAGGAAAATCTGATCTAACTGGATCTTGGTTCAAGTGTTAACTTGTACAACCAAACAAAAACAACCTCTGATACCAATTGAAAGGAGGGTTTTAGATCAGATTACTCTAGAGGGGGGGGGGGGGTGAATAGAGTATTATAACTTTGGCTCTTTTTCTAGATTATATCAGAGTAAATATAGTGATACCATATATTAGTTAAAGAGTAAGAAAACTAAGCTAACAATTACAGCAATCACAAGCACAAAAAAATGAAAAGGAGCAACCAGACGACACAAGAAGTTTATAGTGGTTCCCCTAAACTTGGGTACATCCACTCTTCTACCACCCTTGGTAGGAATCCACTAGCAGGTTTTGATCAAGTGTCTGCCACCATAAGATCTGGTTCAGGTAAATCAGTAAACCCTTCAGGTTTTTGATCAGGTGCCCAAAAACCAACTTCAAGTCTTTTGGAGGGAGACTTGTCAACCAAACTAACTTTTGAAGGGAGCTATAACCCTTTATAATGGGATGGAAGATTTTGATGGAAGTCTTCTCTTTTCTCAATACAACTGAGAAGACTGTGTGGATTCTTGTGTTGTCAAAGCTCCCCCTGAGAAGTAGAATGCTTCAGAAAGAAAAAAGCTTTGCTAAAGGGTGAGTAGGTCTTTAGCTTGATCTTCCAAGGTCCAGGAAATCCAGTAACAGATATTGAATAGAATGTCTCTGAGGATTTCTGGAACAGAAGTTGAAGAAGACTCTTGATCTTGATGATTTGTTCTTCTTCAAATTACAGTGTTGGCAGAGAATGAGAAAGCGTTGAGAGCGTCGAGTGCTTGTTTAGTATTTCCTGTATAGTGCTTCTCGATTTCTTTTTTCTGTATCTCTGACTGTCTTGCTTCTTGTATTAATCGAAAAGGAGAGAAACACTTTTATTCTACGGCTGAAAAATTCTCTTTGAATTTTTGAATTCTTCCCATAAAAGCTGGCTGCTGTGGGGAATAGAAAGCGGCTGGAATAATAGCATTAATGAGTTTCCCAACTGTTATTGATAGAATAAGCAAATATTTTTTCTGAAGAATACTACATTTAATGCAGCCAAATAACAGCTATATTCAGAGGAATATTTGTATTAAATGCTCAGAATAATACTGCTAATAAGGAACAAAAGAGGGAAGGACTCATTCATGAACTACACAAAAAACTTCGAACGCAGAACAAAATTCGTCGACCTGAGATCAAAGATCGTCGACCAGGGAATTCAAGTTCGTTGACCTGAGCTCTGCGATCTGCTAACTGAGAATAACTTTCCAAATCTACACTCTGAGTTTGTCGAGTTGGGAAACTGACAGAAGAAAACTAAGCGTCGACCTGAGCTCTGAGAACGTCGATCTCAGCTCAGAGAATTACCTCTGAGTTCGTCGATCTGAGATCGATGATCGTCGAGCTGAGTTCGAAGAATTTCGAACTGATCACTGTCTTCTGAAAGCTGCTAAATATGATTCTCTGAAGTCCACTTCTGGCTTTTCCAAGGAGGTAACACTAATCAGGACTTAGCCTAAACTCTAGGACTACTACACATTACCTTAGCTATACAATGATGGGTCATACTCAGCCTAAGTTAGTGAACCTAGCCCAAATCCAACTAGGGATCCAACAGGATGGAATCGGCTGTCCGTACTGAAGAATGGTTCGACACTGTGCAAGAGCTAATGGCCGAATTAGATTTGTAGCCAGTATGGTTATGACCTTAGCTATGTCAGTCTTGGAACACACACAAAGAGGTGGTGGAAGTCCCTTATGGGTTCCACTTTCCAAGGCCGAGTATACCCTGAGATCAGGTTGAATGAGTTTTCTGAATCCTTCTTAGAACACTTCATTCCCTCTACCGCTCGAGATGAGCTTGAGGAGAGATTTCGACAATTGAAGCAAGGATCCATGTCCGTGACAGAATATCAAAGGGATTTTTGACACCTTGCCAGATTTGCCGACTCCTATGAGTTAGATGACCGCAGTTACGCAAAACGGTTTTACAAAATCTTGTGAGATCTGCTAAGGCAAGCCCTATTATTTATAACGGACGCGAGCTTGGCGGAGATAATCGATATGGCGAAAAGGTCTGAGGCAGATCACATGGGAAGTAGTAAGAGACCCGCCGAGGGCATGATGGAAGCAAGCCCTAACATCAAGAAGAGAAATAATATTAGAGGTGGAAGAGTAACTCAAAGAGGTGGAGGCCGTTTCCACCAGAATCTTAGGATGGAATACCTGGCCATGCAACCAGAACTACCTCTACCTTAACAAATATATCAACAACCTAGAGAGTAGTACGAGCGAGTTTGCTTCCAGTATAACCATTCGGGCCGCATCCAACTTTATTGCCCTGATTTAGGAGGAGATGTTCCCCCTATTTTTCCTACGGCATCCCCGCGAGGACGAGGAAAAGGTCGTGGTTGAGGACGAGGACCACAAGGAAGGAATCCTAAACCTTCTAGAGAGCATGTGTTTGCTCTGGACATGACTTAGGAGCGGAATCCTCAAGATGTGTTTGCAGGTATGTCGAGATTTAATTAATACAATATAAACATTCGTCCTTAATTTTCCTAAGATGCGCTATGAACTTAACATTGAGGTGTTATAATTTGGTACTTAGGCACCGTGACTGTTAAGTGGGAAACCAGCTCACATCTTATTTGATACTAGTGCCACACATTCATTTGTCTCGGTGGACTTTGTAAACGATTTAGATGGCGTGCAATACTTCACAGGTATCACTCGGAGAGTATGCCTCCCAGACGGTTCTGAGATGACGTTGTCCGCCAAGTGTGACTTGGAAGTAAGTATTGGAGGAAAGATTTTTGAAACCCCTGAATGGTGTTGAGAATGCCAGAATTAAATCTTATTCTGGGCATGACATAGTTGGACTGGCACCATGCTAGAATTGATTGTGCGGCAAAGCAAATCACTTTGAGGCATGGAGACTCTAAAGTCATCTTCCAAGGTATTAAATTCGTGCCTCGAATGTTGTTATCTTCAATCCAGGCCCTTAAGGCCCATATGAAAGGGACAAAGTATATATGATATGTTTTGAATTAAAATAGATGGCGATAAGTATAAAAGATGTGCGGGTAGTGCGGAATTTCCCTGAGGTGTTTCCCGAGAAGCTGCCAGGAATTCCCCCACATAGAGAAGTGGACTTTCAAATTAAACTAGTACCGGGTGACAAGCCTATCTATTGGACCCCTTACCGAATGGCTCCAAAGGAACTCGCTGAGTTTAGAGTTCAGTTGCAGGAGTTGGTAGAATCAGGGTTTGTTCGCCACAGTTTATCACCTTGGGGAGCCCCTATATTATTTGTTAAGAAAAAGGATGGGTCACTACGATTGTGCATAGACAACCGGGAACTCAATCGATTAACCGTGCGGAACACCTATCCTCTACCCCGGATCGACAAGTTGTTCGATCAGTTAGTGGGAGCGCATTAGTTTTCCAAATTGGATTTGCGCTCGGGGTACTATCAGTTAAGAATACAAGAGGAAGATATCTTGAAGACAGTGTTTAGCTCGATATATGGTTTATATGAGTTCACGGTGATGTCGTTTGGACTCACAAACGCACCTTCTGCGTTCATAAGTTTGATGAACAAGGTGTTTGAGTTGTACTTAGACGTCTTCGTCATCATCTTCATCGATGAGATTTTGGTCTATTCGAAGACAGAAGAGGAGCATGCTGAGCACTTGGCCTTAGTTTTGAGGAAGCTAAAAGAGCATGCCTTGTTTGCTAAATTCAACAAGTGTGAGTTTTAGCTCCGAGAAGTTGCATTCTTGGGCCATGTTATTAGTGGTGCTGGATTAGCGGTAGACCCAGCCAAGGTACATTCCATAAAGGAGTGATTGCCTATAAAGTTAGCGGCCGATGTACGAAGCTTCCTTGGACTTGCTGGATATTATCACAAGTTTGTAAAAGGATTTTCGAAGATAGCCCTTCTTCTCACTGCCCTAACAAAGAAAGGTGTGCCATATAAGTGGACACCTCAGTGTGAAGGAGCGTTTAAAGAGTTGAAGGATCGACTTACCACCGCACCCATCCTAAATCTTCCATTAGGGAATGAAGGATTTCAAGTTTATACAGATGCATCCTATTAAGGGATGGGAGAAATATTGATGCATCATGGGTATGTGATCGCTTACGCTTTAAGGAAGTTGAAGAAGCATGAGGTTAATTACCTAGTGCATGATTTGGAGTTGGGAGCAGTGGTGTTCTCCTTAAAGGTTTGAATGTATTATTTATATGGCGTCCACAGCGAGATCTTTTTAGATCATTAGAATTTTAAGTATGTTCATACTTAAAAGGAGTTGAATTTGAGGCAGCGGTTGTGTTTAGAATTTTTGAGTGATTACGAGTTTACATTGAACTACCACCTCGGGAAAGAAAACTCTGTAGCAGATGCTTTGAGTAGAAAAGTACTAGAGTTGAGCCTTGAGTCTCGTATGAAATTGGCTCACGTGCACGAGGAGATGGAGATCACATTAGTGTGTAAGGATCATTCCGAGACATATACTGAATATCTAACTGCCATGAGTATAATTTGTGACATTCGAGATCGAATTCGGACAGAGCAACGGAAGGATGTTGCTCTGGCCCATGTGATTAAGGCAATTGAGGATGGATTTACGGAAGAGTATACTCTGTGCCTCGCCCATTTCCGTAGCAGCCTCTACATTCCTAAGGGCGGTGAAATCCAGGAAGATATCTCTAGAGAGGCACATTGCTCCAAGTATTAGATGCATCCCGAGATTTCCAAGATGTATAGTGACTTGAGAAAGACCATATTTTGGCCAGGGATGAAGAAGGATGTCACATACTATGTTACAAAGTGAAGGTGGAATGCAAGAGCCCTGGAGGATTGTTACAATCATTGCCCATTCCGTAGTGGAAATTTGAAGATATCTCAATGGATTTTATGCACGGCCTTCCCCGATCACGATGAGGGATTGACTCGGTTTGGGTGATTGTGGATCGCTTGACCAAGGTTGCTAGGTTTATCCCAAGGAGGAAGAAGATGCATGTGGATGTATTGGTACGTCTCTTCATGGAACAGTTTGTACGATACCATGGAGTTCCTAAGACAATAGTCTCCGATCGTGATGTCCGCTTTACCTCAAAGGAATGGAAGGCAGTTCAAGCATATTTGGGTTCTCGCCTTATGTTTAGCACAACCTTTCATCCTCAGACGGACAGTCAGTCTGAGAGGACCATCAAAATTATGGAAGATCTGTTGAGGTTGTGTGTATTGGATAGAGGGGAGCCGTGAGAAAGGCTCTTACCACTGGCGAAATTTTCATACAACAACAGTCATCAAGATAGCACCAGGATGACACCTGATGAGTTGTAAATATTCGTATTTTCAGTATTTCATTTAGGTCGTTTTAGTTTATTGTGAAGATGCATGCTCCTTTTTTTTGTATATACTCTTCTAACTTAGCTTTATTTTATTTTCTGAAATTTTTGCAGAAATTGGTGAATTTTCAAAGTACACGCATGCCCTTGTCAATTGGGTCAAGCCCGTGACCGAGACGTGTCACTTTGATTCTAGTGGAAAATTACTGCCTGCAATGAAAAAATCAAGTCATGCCCATGTCCATATTGACACGCTCGTGTCAATTTAATGCCCCATGTCGACCCACTCAATGCCTCCAACAAGCCAACCACTCAACGCCTCCTGCAAGCCAACCACTCAACGCCTCCAACAAGCCAACCACTCAATGCCTCCAGCAAGGCAACTACTCAACGCCTCCAATACCCCCGTATCATTTTGTTACGCCCATGACCGCCACGTGGAACTTCCAGAAGAGCCCCGAAGTCAACTCGCCACTAAATATTAAGCCTCTCAAACACGACCCGAGAAATATAGACCTCGATATCCCCCCCCTCGAATATCCTGTACTACTCGTGATAGGTTCACTTGACTCCTTTCGTTAAAACTCGGTTTTAACTACCTCCGCAAACTTTGACCCCCCACATTACTAATTAAATAAAGGTCGGGCATCGCGGAGGCCATCATGTTTTTGGTGCCGTTGCCGGGGTATTCTGTGTTGTTATTTTGAATCTAGGAAAGTATTACTTTTACTTTTTTATATATAATAAAAAAATGGCAAACAAAAAAAAAATAATTAAAAAAACTACTTAAAAACTAAAAAAAAATCTTCCCCCGTTGTCTTAACTTTTTTATTTTAATTCCAAAAATCAATAAAATTTTATTTAGTAGAAAATTTATTTTCTCGCTTCGGCATCGCCTTGCGCTATTATGAGCGATAGGGGAACACATTTCTATAACGACCAAATGGCTAAGATGTTAGTTAAATACGGAGTAACACACATACTTGCCCCTAGCACCCGCAAAAATGTGGCTGAACTTATCTTTTTTGCTTTTTCGTTATATTTTTTTGCTATTTGTTCTTAATAATGCAGGGTTTCTAAATGAGCCTCCCCGAACACGTTCGAGGGAAGTTTCTACCATCCCTTTTTATTTTTGTACATATTGCATTTTATTTCTTCTCGTTACTCATACTTATATTGCAACATTGGGGACAATGTTGAGATTAAATATGGGGATGTTTTCGTATTTTCCTTTCTTGTACTTTTATTTTCTACACCCGCTAAATATTTTTAAATAAATATACAAAAAATGAAAACAAAATTTTTTTTGTTTTATCATCAAAAATAAAAAAAACAAATATAAAACAAAAATTCCAAAAATATTTTTAATTTGTAAATATTTAAATAAAACTTTTTTGTAAATACTATTTTCTCTTTCCCCTCTCTCATCTTTATAAATAACTTCTCCATCTCTTTCCTTTCTTGAAAAAAATGTTCAAAAAAAAATTGTTTTTGAAAAAATGAGAAAACTTTAAAATTCCTCACCTCATTTTTTTTTCTTTCTCGCTTTTTTCTTTCCTTAGTATATATTTATTAAAGAAAAAACAAAAAATATAAAAAAAAGACAACTCAAAAAATATATAAAAAAAGATAATAACTCCAAAATTAAAAAAAAGATAATAAATCAAAAATACAAAAAAAGATGATAACTCTAAAAAAATCCCAATTTTTTTTTATTATGAAACAAATAAATCGAATATACAATTCTAAACTTTGTTGCTCTCCAAAAATCTAGTTGCGAGTTTATTTATAAGCGAATTTCATTAATTCTTTATTTACTATTCGTTTATTAATGGAGATTAATAGATTTAAATATCCGGGGTTAAGTTTTAAAGAATTTCTTATGTCCTTTTTCTTATTGTAGGAGACTTGTTTTCAGCACTGTACAACCCCATATTTGATGAGTGGACTGTCACAACCCGCATTTTCTCCGAATTAAGAATTATCAGAGTAAGAGAAAACACGCGTCATGATGCCACGTCAAGCAGGGGATAACTGCTGACGCTCAGGCAAAACCAACTACAATCTTTATGCAAGAAAATCATATGCTCAAAGAATAGAAAATCAGTTATATTTTAGAGACCGTATCCCTCGGCTCAGTGGATCACCTAGTCCACAAAAGAAAACTATATTTATACGCTGCGGAAAAATACTTTATTTAGGTTTAACCTCCTAAGGAGCGCATAAGGGTTCCAAGAGAACCACTCATGCTATGCAAGACTCTACATTAAATTTATGTAATATATAAGAAAATGGTCTTTATACGTGATTTGGAAAAATAGTGATTTCGCTTATAAAACATGCTGATCATGAGCTTTATTTATAATAACAATTATAGTTTAAAAAGAACTAGCAACCTAGCATAAAACCTTCTCAGAGCAAGTAGACTATCTCCAGAAAATGGTAGCAGCAATAGTATATATCTAGTACAAGGTAAAAACTACCAGTGGGCGCCAACAACCTGACACGAACCCACTAGCACAAATATATGTCTGTAAGAGAGTACTGAAAACAACCTCACTAACAAGGTAAACAGAACTCCAAGGTCCGGGAGTCCACCAACAACACCACCTCCAACTAGCCACCAGACTGGCTACAACTCAGAACCTGGGGTATTCCAAAAGAAAACAGAATACCTCAGCAAGCTAAACAAAGAAAAACTGCATGAAAGAGTCAACCAAAGGACAAAGTACTAGAGAAACATGCAGTAGGAAGAGTCACAACTGTCCAAAACAGGACCACAAGAAATGCACAACGTGCAAAGAAACAGCAACGACCCATCCCAGGAACCACATCCTGCAGGGCCTACTAGGCTGCCAAGAGCCAGAATGCTGCAAACTACCAAAGAAGAAACTTCTAACACCCTAAACTGTGGGAAGTGATAGTAGCAAAAACAACAACGAGGAACCAGATCGAAGGCAAACGCAGTCCCCCAATCCACCATGTCCAAGTCAAAAGCTCGAGGGTCAACACGTGAAAACACAAGGGACCTTCCACCCGACATGCCCAGCCCGTACCTGGAGCAAGAAAAACATGGGTGGCCTTGGCTATATCACACAACTCCACCCCCATAAAGAGCTACAACCACCACTACTAACCACGACCCACGATTTGGCCTTTAGGAAAATAAAGAAAACGACCGACAAGGAAAACCCAGAAATACAACTGGAAATCCACTCGGAAACAAAATACAAGGTAAAGGAAGAGTGTTGAAATAAACCAACATGACTAGGCGTTGAGTGAAACCCACTCAGTGCCTACCTAAACTTTGGCGTTGAGTGAGCTAGCCTCACTCGCCGCCAAAATAATACCACTACCCACAAGCCCACTAAAGAATACGGAGCTCGACGACAGTCGAACGACCAAGGCAGAAGATCCAGAACTCGAGTAGTTGCCAGCCACTTGAGTATCTAAACTCCCGCACTCGAAACCATCTAAATTCGCCTAGCAAAAGAAAATATACAAAGTGCACGATCAGTGACGCACGATCAGTGGTCGTGCGCACTCATCGGCTGATGATCGTGCGAAGCGAACCTGGAAAACCTGACAGAAAACCTAGCAACTGCGCACGATCAGTGTCGCACGACCACTGGTCGTGCGTACTGTTGCCAGCGCTCGTGCGATTTTCCGAGACAGAACTTTGGAAACTGAAAGACAGCCGCGCACGAGCAGAGGCACACGACCAGTGGTCGTGCGCCCTAACGGTTGATGACCGTGCGCGGCTAACCTGTACCGTTTGGAATTTCCCAAACAACACCGGAACGCGCACACGACTCACGCCACTGCAGTAGCAGCAGACAACTATCAACGTCGCGCACCACTACCATACGAACTATGCCTAATCATTCGAGTAATACCTTAACGAAAAATCGGCAACCACACCCCCCTCCTAACTCTCCCTCTTGGCTACACCCGAACCAGAGCAACAATCAAAATAAAGGAAAACAACGGCTCCACGCCAACAATTTGGATTCCAAACATCACAAAATAGGGGGGGTTTCAGTAGGAAGAACTAAGCCCTATAGTTAGCAAGAAAATGAGAACAACAAGGCCTCTAACCTGGGCTAACTGGGATTTCAATTTCAGCAAGAAAATCGAAAACAAAACTTGGCAAGGGCAAGAATACCACTTGCCTCAATTCACAGCGAAGCTTTGGACTGCTTTCCTCCTCTTCGCACGGATCAAAACGGCCGCAACACCTAAAACAAACATTCGGCCATTAATGGCGGAAAACTTCCAAAACCGAAAATTCCAATCCTCCCAAAACTCCACGAAAATCAAATTTCTTACCGTAGGAATGAAGGTCTTGACGAGAGCAATCCGAATCCACTCTCGGAATCGAATTCCGTCCACAAACGCTCCGGGAATCGGCGTCCGAAGGGAAGGGGTAGTCCGGCGGTTTTTTTCTTTCTCTCGTACAGGCGGCGGTTAATTGGAGAAGAAGATGATGGATCGGCTCATTCTCTAATTCTAACCTAATGCTTATATATATATATATATATATATATATATATATATATATATATAAATATATAATTATATAATTAATTACAAAATTACATAAAGCACCAAATCGACGCGAAAACCGATCTACCTCGGAATTCGACGAAATTCGCACCGTAGCTAAATACCCACGCTACGAACACAACGGCGAAGTCGAAATTAATTTTTGACGAACAGAACTCGAGTTATACCCAAATAAAGCCAAACACCAATATCCCCCCGAGAGGCCTCACCGGGTCACCCAAAACGACTCGACTTGCTAGGGAGATCTTGCCAACAGGCTACAGAATAGGGCACTCAGTTCTAAGGAGCTAAACCACACTCCACAAATGGCACAAGCCACGGAAACGCGTCATCGTAACGCCAAACGAGAATAAAAATAATCGCTGAAAAAACGGGGCGTTACAGTCACTCCCCCTAAAAGAAAGTTTCGTCCCGAAACTTTACGCACAACCCTCCTACTAAAGAAGGAAAAAGTAACAAACAGAAGTTACAAAGGGAAACATACCGATCAAATCAGCGAAACAGGTGAGGGTACGCCCTCCTCATGGCCAACTCTAGCTCCCAAGTCGCGCTCTCCAAATCCTGATTTTTCCATAGAACTTTCACCATCGGTATGGACTTCTTTCGCTGCACACGCTCCTGAGTATCCAAAATACAAACTGGCACCTCAACAAAAGAGAGGTTGGGCGCCAACTGGGGCACAACATCCAAGAGTTGCCCATTGCTGCGCACACACTTCCGCAATTGGCTAACATGAAAAACATTATGAACACCAGGGAAGTTCGCTGGCAAATCCAATCTATAAGCAGACACACCAATCCGCTCCAAAATCTCGAACGGGCCCACATACCTTGGGTCCAATTTCCGATTTTTACCAAATCTCTTCACACCAACCATTGGAGAAACCTTGAGGTATACATGATCCCCTACTAAAAACTCCAAAGCAGTCCTACGCCGATTGGCGTTCTTTTCATACCTCTCCTGAGCTAAACGAAGCTTTTCACGAGTAAGCTTCACGGCGACTTCCATCTCTTCCAGAGCATCTGGACCCAACAAAGGCTTTTCACCAGCCTTAGCCCAAAACAACAGAGTCCTACAGCGCCTCCCATACAAAGCTTCGAACGGAGCCATCTGCAAGCTTTCCTGATAACTGTTATTATAAGCAAATTCCATGAGTCGCAGACGCTCATCCCACGCTCCACCGTGGTCTAAAATATAGCACCTGATCATATCCTCAACAATCTGATTGACCCGCTCCGTCTGCCCATTGGTCTGAGGGTGGTACGCAGTAGAATACCTCAGATCCGTACCCAAACCCTCCTGCAGACTCTGCCAAAAACGAGAAGTAAACCGGGAGTCTCGATCAGAAATGATGCTAACCGGCACACCGTGGAGTCGGATGACTTCATTCAAGTACAACTCCGCTATCTTCTTCATCGGGTAATCAATCTTATATGGCACAAAGTGAGCACACTTCGTCAATCTATCCACTATAACCCAAACAGAATCAAATCCTCTCGGGGATTTTGGCAAACCCGTAATGAAGTCCATAGATATACTCTCCCACTTCCAAGTCGGGATCTCTAGCGGAGTCAACTTACCACCAGGCCTTCCATGATCGGCCTTCACACGCTTGCAAGTGTGACACTCAGCAACATAACGGGCTATATCTCCTTTCATACCATACCACCAGGCAATTTGCCTTAAGTCACGGTACATCTTCGTAGATCCTGGATGGTAGGTAACGCTGGAACCATGAGCCTCACTGCAAATCATACCTCTAATGTCCCCAACAGTGGGAACGCAAAACCTGCCGCGGTACTTCAAAGTACCCGCATCATCAATAGCAAAATCTTGCAACTCTCCCTTCTCTGTCCTGGTAAAAAGGAGCAACAGATCCGGATTGTCCTTCTGATGCAGTCTAGTCAAAGAAATCCAGGACGGCTCTGCCACTGACAAACTACTCTGCAAACCACAGCATCCCACTGAAATGTCCATAAGGAGGAACTCCTCAACTAACCTGTCGGCGGAGAGGTTAAAGATCTTTCCCGCCTTTCGGCTCAGGGCGTCGGCCACCACATTGGCCTTGCCCGGATGATACAGGATTTCTACGTCATAATCCGCCACATACTCAAGCCACCGCCGCTGACGCAGATTCAACTCCTTCTGCGTGAACACGTACTTCAGGCTCTTATGGTCAGTAAAAATCTTGCACTGAGCCCCATAAAGTAAGTGCCTCCACAACTTCAACGCATAGATAACCGCTGCAAACTCAAGGTCATGCGTAGGATAATTCTTCTCATGAGTCTTCAGCTGCCTTGACCCATAAGCGATTACTTTTCCATCCTGCATTAATGCGCATCCCAAACCTACAAGCGAAGCATCCACATACACATCATAATCCACGCCCTCAGTAGGAAGGGTCAGAACGAGAGCAGTACACAATCTCCTCTTTAACTCCTGAAAAGCTTCTTCGCACTTCTCGCTCCAAACAAAAGCCACATTCTTCTGAGTCAGCTTGGTCAAAGGTGCGGCTAGAGAAGAGAAACCCTCCACGAATCTCCTGTAATAGCCAGCCAACCCTAAGAAACTTCTGATCTCCTTAGGAGTATTCGGCCTACTCCAATCCATCACTGCTGCAGTCTTTTCTGGGTCGTCCGAGATCCCATCCTTGTTCACCACGTGGCCTAGAAAAGAAACCTGAGGCAACCAAAATTCGCACTTGCTCAACTTGGCGAATAACTTGTGGTTCCTCAACTCTGATAGGACCAAACGCAAATGCTGCTCATGCTCCTCAGCACTGCGAGAATAAACCAACACGTCATCAATGAAGACCACCACGAACTTGTCTAGGAAATCCTTGAATACCCGATTCATCATGCCCATGAAAGCTGATGGTGCGTTGGTCAAACCGAACGACATCACCAAAAACTCAAAGTGTCCATGCTTCGACCTAAACGCAGTCCGTGGAATATCTGCCTCACGGATCCTGAGCTGATGATAGCCCGAACGAAGATCGATCTTGGTGAACACCGTGCTACCACGCAACTGGTCAAATAAATCATCAATCCTCGGTAGAGGGTACCTGTTCTTGATAGTGACCTTGTTCAACTCTCTATAGTCGATGCAAAGCCGCATCGACCCATCTTTCTTCTTTACGAACAAAACAGGAGCACCCCAAGGCGACGAACTCTGCCTGATAAAACCTTTAGCCAACAACTCATCTAACTGAATTCGCAACTCCTCTAGCTCACGAGGGGCCATCCGGTATGGCGCCTTAGCTATAGGACGCGTACCCGGCTCCAAATCAATAACAAACTCCACATCCCGCTCAGGAGGGATACCAGGAAGATCATCAGGAAAAACATCGGCGAAACCACGAACAATAGGAATCTCCTCCAAGCGTGGCACGCTAACAACAGTTCCAACTGCCGAGACTAAACAAACACAACAATCAGAAAGAAACAATCTCTGAACACATACCACAGAGAGAACAGGAGAATCCTGACATGGATCAGCATACACGCTGCCGGGCTGACCGTCATCCCTGATGAAGTCCAAGCGCTTTCCTTTGCACTGAATGACCGCATCATACCGAGAGAGCCAGTCCATGCCCAAAATGACATCGAAGTCCTCTAGATCAATCATCTTCAGGTCCGCCTTCGCAAGAAAATCCCCCAACCAAACCGGGCAATCCAAAATACCCAAATCTGACAACACAGATTCACCAGAGGGAAACTTGACACGGAAGGAATCCCGAACACGATCTAGAGACAACCGATGACGCTCCACAAAGGCTCTAGCCACGAACGAGTGGGTAGCGCCGGAGTCAAACAGAACACGCGCCCAGCGGTTCTTCACCTTAAATTTCCCTATAGGAGCGCACAAAGCTAAGGAACTAGCACAACAGTACCGCAAATAATCTAACAACTAAACTACCAGGCTAGAAAGAAAAACAACAAACAACTAACCTGAGATCACCTGGGTCGAAGTCTGAGCCTCCTCGGAAGAAATCACATTAAGCTTCCCTTTTCCCTTATCAACACGCTGAGGTGGAGGTAATGCCTGCAACGGAACTGCAGGAAGAGCTGGCTGAAACTGAGGACACCTCGACTTGATGTGACCCTTCTGCCCATACTGAAAACAGACTCTATCCCTGGACCAACACTGGGCCGCATCATGGCCGGATCACTTACAAACAGAATAGGAGGCATCTCTCCTAGGAGCACCCTGAATCGCATGAACCTGCTCCTTCTTCTGAGCTGCCACCTTCTTGAAACACCTCTCGACAGGATGGCCTGACCGGCCACAAAAACTGCACACCACCCTGCTCCTCTTTCCCGGAACAGCATCGGGTACCAGGGGTTTCTTCTCCTCTACCAACTTCCTCTTATCCTTCTTCAACTGCTGGCCTCTGCTCTTCGCCGTCTCAATGGCCTCAACCTTAAGAGCAGCCTCTACAATTCCAGCATAAGTCACTGACCCATAAGCACTGGCCAACTGCTGCACCTCACTCCTCAAACCACCAAGAAATCGCTTAACTCGATCAGCCTCAACGCTGACCAATCCAGGGGCAAAACGGCTCAACTTGCTGAACTCTATCTCATACTCACCCACCGTGAGTTGCCTTTGCTTCAGATGGAGGAAATCATTCATGAGGCGGTCACGCTCGACCGAAGGTAAGAACTTCCTCAACAACATCTCCTTGAACACTTCCCAAGAGCATCCGGCTACCAGGCTCTCCTTCTCTCTCAGCCACCAACTCTTAGCCAAACCTTTAAGCTGATAGGCGGCTATCATCACCCTCTAATCATCTGCAATCCCTGAGTACGAGAACATCTCCTCCATGGAGATCAGCCAGTCGTCTATCACCATGAAATCTGCCTTCCCATCATAAGTGGGAGGGCTCAGCCTCTGAAACTGCGAGATGAAGGCAATCTCTGCTGGCACCACCACTGGAGGTCTCAAGGGTGCAGAAGGAGGAGGAACAGCTAACCCCCCAGCAGGAACTTGCGCACCCTGAGCCTGACCTGACACAACTGCCACCAAAGACTGAATCTGGGCTTGCACCTCCCCCAACTGCCTGCCCATAGCTTCGCTACTCTGACGCAGACTCTCGATTTCCGCATCACGCTGAGCTTCAGACGACTCACCTTCAGACAGGGGAGTCGAACGCGTCGCAGGTCGCCTAGCCATCCTATAATCATAACCACCCCAAATCAGATCCAAATCCCACGACTAGAACCGATTACCAGTACAGACAATACATATGTAGATATAGACTTAAAGCTGCTAAACTTGCTCTGAGAGTTTATCTTCTTCACAATAATTAGATGATATGCCCTAACCTAGGATGGTTAACCACCACCTTACTAACTCTTGTGCCTAGATCGGATGCATGAACTTATGTTAATTTGAAAACTCATGTGTGTACATATGTCATCCTGCAAATCTTTAGCTCGGCGCGTTGTGCTTATGCATTGATATGATATGCATGATTGTGTTATGCATTCTAAAAAAAGGCCCTAATGCATGTTATGAGCGGCGTACGCATGAAAATGTTATGCATCCCATACTACATAACATTTCCATGCAACGAAAAAGAAACGTGCTAGTCGCAGTCATGTGGTGAGGTTATGCATCCCATACTACATAACCCTCACATGTAGCCCCTATGGTGGATCCATATACGAACACATATTATGCATCCCATACTACATAATATGCCTCGTATACTTCATGTTATGCTATGAGTGTAGTGTTCGTGCTTTTGCCAAGACGTGCTGATGACATATCGGTGTGTGAATGACATGATGCTGAACTACTAAAAGCATCCAAGGAAGGTTGCTCAACTAACTTGTCAAGCAACCTCCCTCTGATACCAACTGCCACAACCCGCATTTTCTCCGAATTAAGAATTATCAGAGTAAGAGAAAACACGCATCATGATGCCACGTCAAGCAGGGGATAACTGTTGACGCTCAGGCAAAACCAACTACAATCTTTATGCAAGAAAATCATATGCTCAATGAATAGAAAATCAGTTATATTTTAGAGACCGTATCCCTCGGCTCAGTGGATCACCTAGTCCACAAAAGAAAACTATATTTATACGCTGCGGAAAAATACTTTATTAGGTTTAACCTCCTAAGGAGCGCATAAGGGTTCCAAGAGAACCACTCATGCTATGCAAGACTCTACATTAAATTTATGTAATATATAAGAAAATGGTCTTTATACGTGATTTGGAAAAATAGTGATTTCGCTTATAAAACATGCTGATCATGAGCTTTATTTATAATTACAATTATAGTTTAAAAATAACTAGCAACCTAGCATAAAACCTTCTCAGAGCAAGTAGACTATCTCCAGAAAATGGTAGCAGCAATAGTATATATCTAGTACAAGGTAAAAACTACAAGTGGGCGCCAACAACCTGACATGAACCCACTAGCACAAATATATGTCTGTAAGAGAGTACTGAAAACAACCTCACTAACAAGGTAAACAGAACTCCAAGGTCCGGGAGTCCACCAACAACACCACCTCCAACTAGCCACCAGACTGGCTACAACTCAGAACCTGGGGTATTCCAAAAGAAAACAGAATACCTCAGCAAGCTAAACAAAGAAAAACTGCATGAAAGAGTCAACCAAAGGACAAAGTACCAGAAAAACATGCAGTAGGAAGAGTCACAACTGTCCAAAACAGGACCACAAAAAATGCACAACGTGCAAAGAAACAGCAACGACCCAGCCCAGGAACCACATCCTGCAGGGCCTACTAGGCTGCCAAGAGCCAGAATGCTGTAAACTACCAAAGAAGAAACTTCTAACACCCTAAACTGTGGGAAGTGATAGTAGCAAAAACAACAACGAGGAACCAGATCGAAGGCAAACGCAGTC
Source organism: Platanthera zijinensis (assembly GCA_039513925.1). NCBI lineage: Eukaryota > Viridiplantae > Streptophyta > Magnoliopsida > Asparagales > Orchidaceae > Platanthera > Platanthera zijinensis. The sequence continues at coordinate 149,935,543 of CM077079.1, forward strand.
CCCCAATCCACCATGTCCAAGTCAAAAGCTCGAGGGTCAACACGTGAAAACACAAGGGACCTTCCACCCGACATGCCCAGCCCGTACCTGGAGCAAGAAAAACATGGGTGGCCTTGGCTATATCACACAACTCCACCCCCATAAAGAGCTACAACCACCACTACTAACCACGACCCACGATTCGGCCTTTAGGAAAATAAAGAAAACGGCCGACAAGGAAAACCCAGAAATACAACTGGAAATCCACTCGGAAACGAAATACAAGGTAAAGGAAGAGTGTTGAAATAAACCAACACGACTAGGCGTTGAGTGAAACCCACTCAGTGCCTACCTAAACTTTGGCGTTGAGTGAGCTAGCCTCACTCGCCGCCAAAATAATACCACTACCCACAAGCCCACTAAAGAATACGGAGCTCGACGACAGTCGAACGACCAAGGCAGAAGATCCAGAACTCGAGTAGTTGCCAGCCACTTGAGTATCTAAACTCCCGCACTCAAAACCATCTAAATTCGCCTAGCAAAAGAAAATATACAAAGTGCACGATCAGTGACGCACAATCAGTGGTCGTGCGCACTCATCGGCTGATGATCGTGCGAAGCGAACCTGGAAAACCTGACAGAAAACCTAGCAACTGCGCACGATCAGTGTCGCACGACCACTGGTCGTGCGCACTGTTGCCAGCGCTCGTGCGATTTTCCGAGACAGAACTTTGGAAACTGAAAGACAGCCGCGCACGAGCAGAGGCACACGACCAGTGGTCGTGCGCCCTAATGGTTGATGACCGTGCGCGGCTAACCTGTACCGTTTGGAATTTCCCGAACGACACCGGAACGCGCACACGACTCACGCCACTGCAGTAGCAGCAGACAACTATCAATGTCGCGCACCACTACCATACGAACTATGCCTAATCATTCGAGTAATACCTTAACGAAAAATCGGCAACCACACCCCCCTCCTAACTCTCCCTCTTGGCTACACCCGAACCAGAGCAACAATCAAAATAAAGGAAAACAACGGCTCCACGCCGACAATTTGGATTCCAAACATCACAAAATAGGGGGGGTTTCAGTAGGAAGAACTAAGCCCTATAGTTAGCAAGAAAATGAGAACAACAAGGCCTCTAACCTGGGCTAACTGGGATTTCAATTTCAGCAAGAAAATCGAAAACAAAACTTGGCAAGGGCAAGAATACCACTTGCCTCAATTCACAGCGAAGCTTTGGACTGCTTTCCTCCTCTTCGCACGGATCAAAACGGCCGCAACACCTAAAACAAACATTCGGCCATTAATGGCGGAAAACTTCCAAAACCGAAAATTCCAATCCTCCCAAAACTCCACGAAAATCGAATTTCTTACCATAGGAATGAAGGTCTTGATGAGAGCAATCCGAATCCACTCTCGGAATCGAATTCCGTCCACAAACGCTCCGGGAATCGGCGTCCGAAGGGAAGGGGTAGTCCGGCGGTTTTTTTCTTTCTCTCGTACATGCGGCGGTTAATTGGAGAAGAAGATGATGGATCGGCTCATTCTCTAATTCTAACCTAATGCTTATATATATATTAATATATAATTATATAATTAATTATAAAATTACATAAAGCACCAAATCGACGCGAAAACCGATCTACCTCGGAATTCGACGAAATTCGCACCGTAGCTAAATACCCACGCTACGAACACAACGGTGAAGTCGAAATTAATTTTCGACGAACAGAACTCGATTTATACCCAAATAAAGCCAAACACCAATATCCCCCTGAGAGGCCTCACCGGGTCACCCAAAACGACTCGGCTTGCTAGGGAGATCTTGCCAACAGGCTACAGAATAGGGCACTCAGTTCTAAGGAGCTAAACCACACTCCACAAATGGCACAAGCCACGGAAACGCGTCATCGTAACGCCAAACGAGAATAAAAATAATCGCTGAAAAAACGGGGCATTACATGGACCCCATTAGATGTGCAAGTGAGGCAGTCTGGCCTGCACTCACCCAAGTCTTAAAGCGGTGCTTTCGCGCGACCTAAGGAGGGGTGGTTTGGCCCTTCGACGAATGTAGTCTTCGTCCAGCACTCTCCTAAGATCTCGCGCCTCAACGCGCATGCGAGGCCAATTCTCGCCAAGCTAAGCCAGTGGCCGCCCAGCCAGGCACTCGCCCTTCAGAGATCTTTAAGGCGACGAATGCATTATGCTCCCGGCATTCGCCCCTTCAATCGAGTGGTGCTCTCAAAGATCATTCGCCCAGCAGAGTCCAGTGACAAGATTACCTGGATTCCCTCAGGGGTCTGCATTTAACCACTCAAAATAGCGAAGTTATGTTGTTGGTAGACCAATTTGGGTGCTTATAGCGGCTTAGAACAGCGAAGGTTGTCTATTTGCAGGCCGTTTTCAGAAATCTATAAATAAACTCAAGGGGGTACCTCGGAAGGCATGCTTAATTGTGCCCAGGTCTCCTTGAGCTTTCTGAGATACCCTTAGCTTGGCATTTGTCTAGGGAGGGGAAGCGCTCTAAGATCATTCGGGTGTGTGGTGGGAGCTCCGCGGCGAGCCCTTGGGTCTGTTCCCTGTTCTCTTTCCTTAGTCGTTTGGCTCGTGAGAGAGAAGTACGTGTGCGATCACCCCTTCCCCAAGGGTGAACTCCACAGAGACTGAGTTTTCGGTTTCAACATTTTTGGTGTGGTGAGCATGGAGCGTGGTCAGCATAGAAAAATCTTCAGCAGGCATGATGACTTGATGAGAAGGGCAAGGTTTGGACATGGCCGACTCACCACCCCCTCCCCCTCTCGCCATGGTGGGGATGTTTGAGGAGTTCAGGAAGAAGGTGCTTGACCTCGTCAAGTTTGCGCTCGACGCACGTGCCGAGTGCTCGACACCAGTAGCACCAGTAATCGCTGCCCCGGCCCTGGGAGAGGACGCACCCAATAGGCGAGCCGACAATGAGGTGGCAGACGGAGGATGACAGCGAGATCTCCCCAGGCGAGTGTTGTTCCCCAGTTCGGTGAGTGGCAGACGATTTGCCGAGATGGGTAGGGGATAGATCCTCTGGCTCACCCAGTAGGGGAGGTAGCCCTTTGAGCGAGTTGGTTTCTTCTACCCCAGTTCCAGAGGTGTTCAGGGAACCAGAGATGTCCTACTACACTAGGAAGGATGACCCAGTCTAACACATCCAGTGGTTCAAGGATGTGGTGTCGATAAGGCAGATGCTGGATGCCTTCAAATACAGACTCTTCGCCATCACCCTCAAGGAGAAGGAGAGAGAGTAGTTCCACCAGCTACCGGCCAACTCAATTTGTTGCTTCGAGGACCTGCGCCTGGGGTTCATGATGAGGTTCACCACCTCCAAGAAGAGGAAGAAGGAGTCGGAGTCCCTGTTCAACATCAAGAAGGGGGTGAACGAGACCTTGGGGAGCTACGTGAACCGGTTCTAGGAGGAGGTGACCTAGGTCCAGGAGATGCCAGGGCACACCCTGATGATGGCCTTTACTATGGGGCTACAATAAGGTTTCTTCAGGATGGAGCTGAAGAGGGTGCCACCTCTCTCCTACGAGGAGTTGATGGAGAGGGTAGCAAGGGAAGTTGAGGGGAAGGCGTCAAACCCCGAGTTTGCGAAGAAGCTGGCCAAGTGGGCCATAGAGGAAGAGAAGGAGCCAGGGGGTGGCCTAGGGCAGGAGGTGAGGAGAGTTAAACACCGACAGCGGAGACCGCAACAGTAGGTGTAGTAGCAGCAGCCGAGGTGGGGCATCAGGAGCTAAATAATTGGCTCGACTGGAGGCAGCAGGAGTGGTAGGATCATGGCCAGCGGAGGGGTTCCACGTAGGAGACAACCGCTAAGGGGGTCAGGGCCAGTTCAACCCCCCAGGCTAAAGGAAGGGGCAGAGACCCCCCTCTTCTCGATCAGCATCAGACTATGAAGATAGCCATGCAGAGGAGAGGGGTCAGCAGAGGAGGAGGAGGGAAGTTAGGGTGGAGTTACCCTATTGTGACTTCCATTAGAAGGAGGGGCATGCTACAGCCACGTGCCCGGAGTTCCTCGGTATGAGAGGAAATAGGGAATAACATCTACAAGACCGTCGAGAAGTGCAGATTGAAGACGTCCTGCCTCAGGCAGAGGAGGATAGGTGTGAGGACCGGGACGATGTTGGGGCCCGAGGAGGGATCAAATTGATCCATGGGGGGGGGGGGGTGGGCGTCGAGGCCTCCCGGAAGGAAAGTCTCCACACTATGTACCACCGGAGCATTGGATCCACATCCCATACCCCACCCCCGGAGGAGAAGATCCCCTTCTCAAGGAAGGACATGCCGGATCATGAGGACCCCTTCTGCAACGCGTTGGTCATCCAGACCGCGGTTGAAAATTTCACTATTTCCCGGATCCTCATCAACAACGGGAGCTCCGTCAACGTCATCTTCAAGAGGGCGTTTGACGCGATAAAGGTGGAGGCCAAGAGGGTGCTGGCCTCGGACGGATCACTGTTTGGGTTCTCCAGGGAGAGGAAGTAGGTTGAAGGAGGAGTAGGGCTTCATGTCACTCTGGGGGGTAGTCCCGAAACTGCAGGTTCGTCATCGTGGATACCCCCAGCAGTTACAACACCATCTTCAGGCGACCTCTCATCATTGCCTTCCGCTACGTCCCCACATCCATTCACCAGTGCTTGAAGTTCAAAGCCAAGGGGATCCAGGTCCGGGTCCGTGGAGACCCCAAGGTGGCGAGGGAGTGCTACGTCACCGCAGTGAACTCCATTTCTTGGCAGGAGTGGGCCGAGGAGATGGAGTGGAGGATGGAGGCGGCAGAGCAGGAGGCAGGCGGAGTGGATATAATTCCCCTGATTTTCCGACAATTATTTAATCCTCTTGGTGACGTAATAATGACGTAAGGGGCGTCACGTTAACATGGAGTTGACGGCATGTCGCAGTTAGTGCGTTTTCACGTCTATTCGGTCGAGTCAGCCAAATTCATGAATACTTGTCGAAAATGGAATATTTCACATTAGGAAATTAAATTAATTAATTTTTGACATGCTCGTCAAGTTTTGTCGCGATCCGAGCGATATTCGAGGCTCGGCGAATTTCCAAAGTTTTTTAGAATTTATGTTCGTTGTAGACTTTGAAAATTTATATCTCGAGAACGACATGTTGGATTTTGGTTCTGTCTTCACTGTTGAATTCGTAGTGTCAGTGTTCGCCTACAGTGCGAATTTCGTTTAATTTGGCGCGCGTTTGGTCCTCCGTTTTGAACTCATTTTTCCTTGTTCAAAAATATAATTATGATTATTATAATATTAAAACACTATTCAAAAATGTCATTTCCTATTCATTTCTATAGTTTAATTTTTGGATAAATTTGTAAAATCCATTATTCACCGGGACAAAAAGCAATTGCTCATGTAATTTAGTTCTCGGGTAGCTGTGAGCTTGTACTCGAGTATTCTGCATTTTGTTCTCGGGAAGTTTTAGTCCATCTCGAGTAACCTTGAGCTTGTACTCAAGTATTCTGATTTTGTTTTCGAAGTAGTCCTGTGCTTGATCTCGAGTAGTCTGATGTTAATCTCGAGTAGTCCTGTGCATGATCTCGAGTAGTCTGATGTTCATCTCGAGTAGTCATGTGCTTGATCTCGAGTAGTCTGTAGTTCATCCCAAGAAATCCGTTTCAGCCTACTTTCGGACGTCGTTTTGGGGGTCAAAATAGCGTCATATAGAAAAATATTTAACATAGATTTTGTTCGTCTTGACGAGATCTACAACTTCCATGTTGATTACTTTTCGATTCAGAGCCATATTTAGTCTTTATTTTTTTTTTCCGCGCACCTACACTTAAATTGCCTGCCTCCTTCCTCTTTAGAAAAATAAATAAATAAATAAATAAATATATATTCATATACTTTAAGATTAACAGAACCGGTCCCCCCTACATTCAACTTAATATTCTTCCCTAAGTCTAGACCGAACCAGAGAAGCGAGAGCGAGAGATAGAACGTCAGTTTGTGAATCATTCCATCGCCGCCGTCGGAGCTACGGTGCTCGGAATTGCAAACCGATCATAGATCCGGAAAGCTCTTGCTGAGATCTTCACGATCGTGGTAAGTATTTCTTGTTTTGTGGAAGTTTTTTGTTAGGGTTTTCGACCCTAACCTCTCTTTTGGCCAAATCCTTGTAGATTCCGTTTCCCCGCGTCTTCTTTTGGCTAGATCCGTTACGTGGAGTAAATTGGAAGACCGATTGGAGTAGAAACCAAGGCATGTGATGTTCTTGCTCTCCCTCTTGCTCTTTTCTTCCAAAATTTTAGCCATATTTTTTGGGTTTGACATATTTAAATTTCCTAGAGACTTGTTTTGAATTTCTAATTTACTTTCTTGGATTATGACGTGTGTCTCACCTAGAACCATTACTCCTAAATTTATCCCGTAAGGTGGGTAAACAAATGTAGTGGTCGTGTCTCTTTAACCATTGAGTCATTTTGATCATTGCGACACCTTATGCATCCCGTTGTTTTGATCGTGCCGCACCTTGCTTAACCCTTATAAAGTCCTTATACAGTCATAGTCGTCTGTTGACCGTTAGTCAATGATTAATAAAAGAAACTCTGCGTTTATAATTATGTAACTAAAGAAAACTCTGATGGTCTGTGCGCGTTGGGTTTTCTCCCTCGGTACAGTGCCTTATGGTTGAGTCTGTACGCATTGTGGACCTTCATCCCCAGCATATTACCTTACTGTTGGTCTGTGCGCGTTGGGGTTTCTCCCTCAGCATAGTGCCTTTTGGTAGGGTTTGTGCGCATTGTGGACCCTTTCTTTTTCCCCGGCACAGTACTGTTTTCTGTTGAGCTGTTTAGTATCATTTAAAAGTGATGAATAACATGAATAATAAAGAAAGATGAATGTATGAACTTCTGATGTTTGACATTCTATTCTGTCCATTTGTTGTGATTAGCCTTTCTTGCTCAGCTAGATTTACTTTTTTATTTCTGTTGCTCTACTACAGACCTTTTGTTGCAATCGTCTTGTAGATTTTTATTCACCTTGAGGTTTGTTGGATCTACTTTTACTTTTTGCACCACTTGTAGCTTGCTTCTGAGGTGTTCTTCTTTTGAATGCCTCAGGTCTAGAGCTGTAGCAGGTTTAGCTTACAGAGTTGTGCTTCTGGTGCTGCGAGTTGCTGGGCCATTAGTTTCCACTTCAGAATGTTGAGGTAGTTGTTTTGTTAGACATGACATTTTCTCTATGGGTTTGTGTCAGTTGTTGACGCCCATAGTCTTAGACTTCTTATGACAGTTTACTTATTACTTTACTGCTGTTACTTATTTCTTGTTTATACTTGCTCTCTGGGAAGGATTTATGTTAGGATGTATATAGTTACTTTTAAGTATACAAAACTGCATTCTGGAATATTGACATGACATAACTTTTTAACTACAAAACTTACTACTTTTAAGCTTTATAAAGGTATTTTTTATATTAAATGTAGAAGTCACATCATCATTACATTATGCTCGACTTCCATTCTCATATAGGATAACAAATGAATACAACTAAGTATTTTTCGCTGCGTAAAATTATATATTTTCACACCTATGGACTAGTGATCCACTCGACCGAGGGACACTGTTATTAAACTCAAAGAACTTATATGTGTTTTTTTAAACTTAATTTCATAAGTATTTTACATAAAGTAAATGTGAGGACGAGTCTCCTGAGCATCTGCAGTTGTCCCCTACACGACGTGACATCACGACACGCATTTTCTCTTACTCTGACGTATTATTTAAAACATAGAAAATGTGGGTTGTGACAGTTGGCATCAGAAGGAGGTTTTGCAAGAGGTTTGGTTGGTTTGACAAGCCAGTCAAACAACTTTTCCTTAAGAAAAACTGTAATTGTATCATTTCATTACAGACACACACCGATATATCATCAGTAGATCTTGATGGAAGCATGAACACCACACTCATAGCATGATAAGAAGTATACGGTGCATATTATGTAGTATGGGATGCATAATATGTGTTTGTATATGGATCCACCATAGGTGGCAACATATGACGGTTATGTAGTATGGGATGCCTAACCACCATCACATGGCTTCCCATTAACACATTTTACTTTTCGTTACATACAATATTATGTAGTATGAGATGCATAACACTTTATGTGTACACCGCTCATAACATGCACTAATGCCTTTTTAGAATGCATAGTATTGCATACATAACATATCATCGCATAAGCACACGTGCCAAGTTAAAGATCTGCATGATGATATATGCATACACATGATTTGAAATGAAACTTAATATTCATGCATTCATATTATAGGTACAAGTTAAAAGCATAACATCATTTCATGATTTCCCAGAGCAAGGTAACAACAAGAGCAAGTATCTGTTCGTTCCTGATCAAATTTTAGTCTATTTGTTTCTGATCTGATCTGGGTTAGGATATTTGAGTATACTAGCTTAGGTGTCTTAAGCTAGGTCCTTAATATGTCGTTTGTTCGTACCTGTAGAATATGACCCCAAAACTATTTTGCTAAGGGAATATCTTTCCAGTTTGTGATGTCTTAGGCAAGGTTTTGACTAGATATCCATTGTTCTGTAGAAATGCCGACTAAGTGTGTTGCGGCGAGGTCGACTCCCCAGTCGGAGGGTGAGTCTTTTGGTGCCTAGAATGACGCAGTGATTGAAGGACTATGACAGAGTAATGAGGCCCTAACAAGGCAGATGGTGGACATGCAATCTCAAATACAATCGTTATTGGCTATCGTCGCCGAGCAGCAGACTAGAGGGCAGGACCCTGTTATGGGTCAAACTGTTCCTACTCCTCCAACTGCTCTAGTACCCCCAGTTGCACTACCGCCAGAGATGAATTTTATTTCTCTTCCAGTTACTAGGACCTCCTACGTATGATGGTAGGGAAGACTTCATGGCGTTGGATGACTGGATCATCGCTATCGAAGAAATGTTTTCTTATTCTGGCATTTCCTCCAATCAAAAGGTGATGATTGTGGCGTACCATATTAAAGGACTTGTGAAGAGTTGGTGGATTAGAGAAAAGGAGAATCTTACTGATGGGTTCTCTTGGGATTCGTTCAATAGTATGTTACAAAAGAAGTTTTTGCCATCGGTCGAGCAAGACCGTCTGATTAACAACTTCCTACACCTGAAGCAGAGGCAACTCACTATTAGTTAGTATGAGATCGAGCTTAGCAAGCTCAATCGTTTTACCCTACATCTGGTAGCATCCGAAGAAGGCAGAGTGAAATGCTTCCTAGTTGGTCTGAGGTATGACATCCAGCAGTTGGCTAGCACATACAAATCTGAGACCTTTGCAGAAGTAGTCAAAGCCGCCGTAAAGGTTGAGGCGATAGAAAATGCAAAGAATCGGGGATTGCATACAAAGAAGGACAAAAGGAAATCTGATGATGGTGGAAGTATAAGGGCATCTGGCCCTACAGTGAAGAAGGATAGAAGGGAAGCATGTAGCTTCTATGGTAAGCCAGACCACCCTTTTGAAAAGTGCTTTAAGAGGCTGGATGCACAGAAGCAGTCTCTGGTACACGCGATCCAGGATACACCAAATAGAGGCCCTATCTGTACTTATTGCCAAAAGAGTGGGAACGATGCAGCCTGTTGTCGTAAGTAGGTTGGAGCTTGTTTTCTCTGCGGCCAGAAGGGACATATAAGGGCTAATTGCCCGCAGAGCCAGCCTGCGCTGCATGCAGTTCTGTTGCAGTCTTTACCGCCGCCACCACCTCACATGGATAAGGGAAAAGGAAAGTTGAATGTGCTGATCAAGGAGGAAGCCCAATCATCGGCTCAAGTGATCTCAGGTTAGTATCTGACTGAACTAGTAATCTCTTATGGTATATTTATAGTTTCTGCATTTTAGTTGCGCGCGTAATATGTTTAGGTGAATTTAAGGTGAAGAATAAGTGGGCGCGCATTCTTGTTCGATTCGGGTGCTACTCACTCCTTTGTGGCAAGGAGTTTTGTAGGCCGACATCGCTGGGTTCTCGAACAGTTAGATACTTCCCTAAACATCAAATTCCCTTCAGGAGAGCTAGTGATGTCAAGTCTGGGTATCCTAAAATGCCCTATCTTCCTAGGTGGTTTTCTAGCCTTTACGGATCTGAAGGTGTTAGACTTGGAAGACTTCGACGTGATTTTGTGCATGGACTAGTTGTCTAGCTATGATGCCGTCATTCAATGCAAGCACAAGAGCTTGGACTTCAAAGGAGACAAAGGCCAGCCCATGAGTGTGTATGGTTTGCCGCGTTAGGAATCTCCAATTGTGGTACATGCTCAAAAAATTTTAGAGTCTGGCTGTGATTCTTTCCTTGTTTCCGTTTCTGTTTTAGAAGCTGCACCTTTTGTGCCTCGAGTTGAGGACGTTTCTGTGGTGCGTGAGTTTTCGGATGTCTTTCCTGTTAGTCTTCCTAGACTTCCTCCTGAGAGAGAGGTGGAGATTGTTATAGACCTTGAGCCAAGCACTCGCCCTATTACAAGAGGACCGTACCGCATGGCTTTGCATGAGTTAGAGGAGCTGCGAACTAAGTTACATGAATTGCTACAGTGTGGTTTTATTAGGCCCAGTTCTTCCCCTAGGGCGCACCAGTCCTCTTCGTGAAGAAAAAGGATGGAACGATGAGGTTGTGTATAGATTATAGAGAGCTAAACAAGGTGACCATCAAGAACAGATATCTGTTGCCTTGGATCGATGACTTGTGTGACCAGCTGCGAGGTAGTTCCGTGTTCTCGAAGATTGACCTCCGTTCGGGCTACCATCAGTTAAGAATCCATGATTCAGACGTTCTGCGAATTGCTTTTCATTCCCGATACGATCATTTTGAATTTCTGGTAATGTCATTTGGATTAACGAACGCACCGTCAGCTTTTATGAACATGATGAACGGTGTTCAAGGACTTTCTAGATAAGTTCGTAGTTGTATTCATTGACGATGTCCTGGTATACTCCAGAAATGCGGAAGAGCACGCCTTGCACTTGCACTTGCTCTTGGCTACTCTAAGGGAGCACAAGCAGTATGTGAAGCTTAGCAAGTGCGAGTTCTGGTTATCTCAGGTGTCATTCCTAGGACACATTGTAAGCAAGGACGGTATCTCAGTGGATCCCGTGAAGATAGTCGTAGTCTTGGATTGGAAGAGACCTATATCGCCTAAGGAGATAAGGAGCTTCTTAGGGTTGGCAGGTTACTTTAGAAGATTTTTGAAAGGATTTTTCGTGCTTTCTACGCCGTTGACCAGGCTTACACAAAAGAGCGCAACTTTTGTTTGGAGTGATGCCTGTGAGGGAGCTTTTCAAGAGCTCAAGTGAAGACTGTGTTCTGCTCTAGTTTTAGCATTGCCGATTGAAGGAGTAGAGTATGTTGTTTATGTGGATGACTCGCTTGTTGGACTCGGTTGCGTGTTGATGCAGGACGGAAAAGTGATTGCGTATGGATTGAGACAACTAAAGGTCCATGAAAGGAATTATCCTACACACGACTTGGAATTTGCTTCCATCATTTATGCCTTGAAGTTGTGGAGACATCTTCTGTATGGAGTGTCATGCAAAATCTACACGGACCACAAAAGTTTGAAATATGTCTTCACTCAGAAGGAGTTTAATTTACATCAACATAGATGGTTAGAATATATTGCGGACTACGAAGTCGATATCCTTTATCATCCCAGCAAGGCTAATGTAGTAGCGGATGCCTTGAGCTGAAAGCCCACACATATCTTTAACCACTCGGTGCAATCCCTTGTAGAGGAGTTTTTGCTCATGGACATAACCGTAGGGAATAGTGCTTTGCCGAGTATCTTAGAGGTGGAAGAACCTTCGTGGATTACTCTCACCAGGCTACATCAGAAAGATGATCCTTATTTGTAGCACCTCCGCAGTAGGACTGAGAAAGGGAAATTACCTGAATTTTTAATTGATGACATTGGTACCCTAAAGTACTGCGGCAGATATTATATTCCCGCTGTTGGGGATATCCGAGCAAGAATATGCAGTGAAGTGCATGGTTCAACGAAAATGTACAGAGATTTGAAGCAGATTGTTTGGTGGTCAGGTATGAAGAATGACATCACAAGATTTGTATCTGAATGTTATACCTGCCAGCATGTCAAAGCTGATCATAAAAGGCCGGGTGGTAAGTGAACGCCTCTACACATATCGAGTTGGAAATGTGAGAGTTTATCCATGGATTTCATAACCGGTTTATCGAGATCTCCTCAAGGGAATGATGCAGTTTGGGTTATCGTGGACAGACTAACAAAGTGTGCCCACTTTGTGCCTTTCAAAATTGATTATTTTATGGAAAATATAGCTGAGCTTTATCTGGATGAAGTCATCAGGTTACATGGTGTGCCTACGAGTATCATGTCAGATAGAGATTCCAGGTTCATGTCTCGTTTCAAGCAGAGCTTGTAAGGAGATCTAGGAACTGACCTTAGGTATTCTATTGCCTATCATCCTCTGACAAATGGTAAGATGGAGAGAGTGAATCAGATCTTGGAGGATATGATTAGATTCTATATTCTGGACCATGGTGGGGCTTGGGATAAACGCCTCAGACTGATTGAGTTCGCATACAATAACATCTACCAGGAGAGTTTGCACATGGCACCCGTTGAAGTTTTATATGGGAGACGTTGTCGAACTCCCTTATTTTGGGCAGAAGTTGGTGAGAAGCCTTTGCTCGGTCCAGAAGCGCTGGAGGATATGAGCATTTTAGTAACACATATTCGTGAAAAGCTGAGGTTTTCTCAGGAGCGATATGAGAAGTGTGCAAATCAGCGCAGAGTTGATCTGGAATTTGCAGTTGGGGATATGGTATTTCTGAAGGTCTCTCCGATGCCAGGTATTATGAGATTTGGATGGAACCATAAGCTTGATCCCAGGTATGTGGGACATTTTCAGATTCTGGAGCGCGTCAGAGTTTTTGCCTATATATTGGAATTACCTAATTCTTTCCCTAGTGTTCACGACGTGTTTCACATGAGCCAGTTGCAAAAGTGTGTTTTTAATGATCGGCATGTCCTAGAATAAGTACCCCAATTGCAGCCTAATCTCTCATATATAGAAGAGCATGTCCGTATTCTGGAGACGCAAGATTGTGTGCTAAGAAAGAAGATAATTTCGATGGTTAAGGTTCTCTAGCACAATTAGGACGCTAGAGGTGCAACATGGGAATTGGAATCCACAATGAGAGAATCTCATCCTCAGCTGTTCTCCTTGTCTTTCCTGGTTAGTATTCTTGTTTAATGAATTCTTCTATCATGTCTCTCCCTCCACCCTCTTATTTTGTTTCGTGTTCCATGTTTCGGGACAAAACTTCTTTTTTGGAGGGGTGACTGTAACGCCCCTGATTTTCCGACAATTATTTAATCCTCTTGGTGACGTCATAATGACGTAAGGGGCGTCACGTTAACGTAGAGTTGACGGCGTGACGCCGTTAGTGTGTTTTCGCGTTTGTTCGGCTGAGTCGGCCAAATTCATGAATACTTGTCGAAAATGGAAAATTTCACATTAGAAAATTAAATTAATTAATTTTTTACATGCTCGTCAAGTTTCACCACGATCCGAGCGATATTCGAGCGTCGGCGAATTTCCAAAGTTTTGTAGAATTTATATACACCGTAGACTTTGAAAATTTATATCTCAAGAACAGCATGTCGTATTTTGGTTCCGTCTTTGCTGTTGGATTTGTAGAATCAATGTTCGCCTACAGTGCAAATTTCATTTAATTTGGCGCACGTTTGGGCCTCTGTTTTGAACTAGTGTTTCCTTGTTAAAAAATATAATTATGATTATTATAATATTAAAACACTATTCAAAAATGTCATTTCCTATTCATTTCTATAGTTCAATTTTTGGATATATTTGTAAAATCCACTATTCACCGGGACAAAAAGCAACTTTTCATGCAATTTAGTTCTTGGGTAGTTGTGAGCTTGTACTCGAGTATTCTGCATTTTGTTCTCGGGAAGTTATAGTCCATCTCGAGTAACCTTGAGCTTGTACTCGAGTATTCTGCTTTGTTCTCGAGTAGTCCTGTGCTTGATCTCGAGTAGTCTGATGTTCATCTCGAGTAGTCCTGTGCTTGATCTCGAGTAGTCCGATGTTCATCTCGAGTAGTCCTGTGCTTGATCTCGAGTAGTCTGATGTTCATCCCGAGAAATCCGTTTCAGCCTGCTTTCGGGCTCCATTTTTAGGGTCAAAACAACGTCATATGGAAAAATGGATAACATGGATTTTGTTCATCTCGACGGGATCTACAACTTCTGTGTTGATCACTTTTTGATTCAGAGCCATATTTAGCCTCTATTTTTGTTTTCCGCGCAGTTGCATTTAAATTGCCCGCCTCCTTGCTGCTTTGACAAAATAAATAAATATATATATATATATATTCATATACTTAAAGATAAATAGAGCCGGTCCCCCCTTCATTCAACTTCATCTTCTTTCCTAAGTCTAGACCGAACGAGAGAAGCGAAAGCGAGAGATAGAACGTCCATTCGTGAATCTTTCGATCGCCGCCTTCGGAGCTACAGTGCTCGGAATCGCAAACTGAGCATACATCCGGAAAACTCTCGCTGAGATATTCACAATTGTAGTAAGTATTACTCGTTTAGTGGAAGTTTTTAGTTAGGGTTTTCGGCCCTAACCTCCCTTTTGGCCAAATCCTTGTAGATTTCATTTCCCCGCGTCTTCTTTTGGCTAAATCCGTGACGTGGAGTAAATTGGAAGACCGATTGGAGTAGAAACTGAGGCAAGTAATGTTCTTGCTCTCCCTCTTGCTCTTTTCTTCTAAATTTTAAGCCATATTTTGTGGGTTTGATATGTTTAAATTTCCTAGAGACTTGTTTTGAATTTCTAATTTACTTTCTTGGATTATGACGTGTGTCTCACATAGAACCATTACTCCTAATTTTATCCCGTAAGGTGGGTAAATAAATGTAGTGGTCGTGTCTCTTTAACCATCGAGTCATTTTGATCATTGCGACACCTTGTGTGTCCCGTTGTTTTGATCGCACTGCACCTTGCTTAACCCTTGCAAAGTCCTTATACAGTCCAAGTCGTCTGTTGACTGTTAGTCTACGATGAATAAAAGAAACTCTGTGTGTATAATTATGTAACTAAACAAAACTCTAATGGTCTGTGCGCGTTGGGGATTCTCCCTCGGCATTGTGTCTTATGGTTGAGTCTGTGCGCATTGTGGACTTTCATCCCCAGAACATTACCTTAGCTGTTGGTCTGTGAGCGTTGGGGTTTCTCACTCGGCATAGTGCCTTTTGGCTAGGTTTGTGCGCATTGTGGACCCTTTCTTTTTCCCTGGCACAATACTATTTTAAGTTGAGCTGATCAGTCTCATTTAAAATTTATGAATAACATGAATAATAAAGAAAGATGTTTGTATGAGCTTCTAATGTTTGACACTCTGTTCTGTCCAGTTGTTGTGATTAGCCTTTCTTACTCAGCTAGATTTACTGTTTTGTTTCTGTTGCTCTGCTACTGACCTTTTGTTGAAGACGTCTTGTAGATTTTCGTTCTCCTTGAGGTTTGTTTGGTCTACTTTTACCTTTTGCACCACTTGTATCTTGCTTCTGAGGTGTTCTTCTTTTGAATGCCTTAGGTTCAGAGCAGTAGCAGGTTTAGCTGATAGAGTTGTGCTTCTAGTGCTGCGAGTTGCTGAGGCCGTTTGTTTCCACCTCAAAGTATTGAGATAGTTGTTTTATTAGACATGACTATTTCTCTATGGGTTCGTGTCAGTTGTTGACACCCATAGTTTTAGACTTCTTATGACAGTTTACTAGTTACTTTACTGCTGTTACTTATTGCTTGTTTATACCTGCTCTATGGGAAGGATTTATGTTAGGATGTATATAGTTACTTTTAAGTATACAAAATTGCATTCTGGAATATTAACATGGCATAACTTTTTAACTGCAAAACTTACTACTTTTAAGCGCTATAAAGGTCTTTTTATATATTAAATGTAGAAGTCACATCATCATTACATTATGCTAGACTTCCATTCTCATATAGGATAACAAATGAATCATACTAAGTATTTTCCGCTGCGTAAAATTATATATTTTCTCACCTATGGACTAGTGATCCACCCGACCGAGGGACACGGTCAGTAAACTCAAATAATTTATGTGTTTTTTTAAACTTAATTTCATAAGTCTTTTACATAAAGTAAATATGAGGATGAGTCGCCTGAGCGTCTGCAGTTGTCCCCTGCACGGCGTGGCATCACAGCGCATTTTTTCTCTTACTTTGACGTATTATTTAATACGGAGAAAATGCGGGTTGTTACAATGGAGATTGAGGTGGAGAGCCGCACCCAGACGAAGGTGGTGGAGGGAGTCTAGCAGGAGCTGGCTATGGCAATGGCGGTGGAGGAGGCTGAGGAGGAGGTCCATGTCCCTGATGATTATTTTCACATAACATGGTAATAACTTGATGCGGATTCATTCTACAATTTAATAATAACTATATAGACAGGCATAAGCTAAATTGATTTAACATTTCAGGCAAGTGCACCTATCAATGATAGTATAGGAGAATTCTACATCTCGTGTCATATTCCACAGGGCTTTTTCAAATACTCGTACTCACCCTCACTCTATTATCACATCGATAATTAAAATTGAATTCTAACCTACAATAACCTAACTATGACTATTTAGATAAAATACATTGGAGTGTCAAATTCATGAAATGGTGAAAGTTAAGAGCATTCAAATGAAATTACTTTCGTATTGATTTAAATCTATCTAATCATGTAATAGCAACATTATCAAATCCATTGTAATGTAAGGGTAAAACATTCATTAAATTCTCTCTCGAGCAATTCAAAATCTAACCTAAGTGAGTAAATTTTCTCTCGAACAATTTACAATACTCAAATTTTCATTAAGTACGTCACCCTATTTACTATACAAACTTATGAAAGGCTATCTCTAACATATCATAAATTCATTTATATGTATCAAAATTATACAATTAACATATCTCTCGATCATGAAAATTGTAGTGTAAATAAAAATAACTCCTAATTATGAAATCATTAACATCATTACAAACATCCAATTTCTCAATCTAGAGGTTTGAAATTCATGAATAACAAAAGCTAAATTCATAATTAGGATAATCATTTTTGTTCCAAGGATTATATACGCATAAACAACCACAAATTTGATGAAAACAATGCGATGCATGATTAAACAAATTGTTCAAATATAAAGTTCATGTAAAATATAAGATAAGGAAAGTTGAATCACCAAGATAAGATCAAAATTAAGAAGATATATGAAGAATTAAAGGCATACAAAAATCCTCTTAAATTATCCTTCTCTTGGGTGCTCCACTTTCGTCCTCCAGAAAAGCTCCGATGCAAATTGATCCAAAAGTCTAGATTAATTTTTTTCTCCAAGTTTTTATAGTCTCATTGTAACATCCCAAATTTCAAATGACTTAGATTTGGGTTAGACATGTGGTGGATGCTAGGGTTTAGCTAGGTTTGACCCTAGGAGGAGGATTTAGACCATGTGGGGCCCACTATGGGGCCCAAGTCAACCTAGGTCAAACTAGGCTAAATACAAACCCTAGCCACACCATGACCCCACCATATTGCCCTAACCCTAAATACAATCTAAGTGGGCCCTAGGGTAGGCCATGGGGTCAACTAGTTGACCCATGTTGGGTCAAGTCAACATGTTGACCTAAATAGTGAAAATGGTGCCCTAGCCCATTTCACTAGGTTGGGTCCACCCAAACCAACCCAAATTCATCATGTGGGCCTAAAGTGACCTTATAAACCCTAGGGGAGAGAAAAATAGGGTCTTGCAATAGTACTTTTGGGAGAACACTTAGGAGAGAGAAAAGAGGAGGAGTAGGAGAGAGAAGATGCTAAGAAAGGGGTTTGGACCATTTGGGCTCATCCCACCAACCCATGATGGGTTGGCTGACCATGTAGGGGTATTAGGAGGTGTGGGGACCCCACCATGCAACTTTGGGTCCAGCCAAAGCCCAAACCCGACCTAACCTAAACCATATCATTCAAAAGAGCCAACCCTCTTTTTCTCCACCACCCACCTTGGCCCCAACCTTGAAACCCGACCCATTAGGGTCTATTTAACCTAGCTGGAGTAGTGGGGCCCACTCCCAAGCAGCCAGCCAGCTCAACCAGCCCAACCCGAGCCCCCCCACATTGGTGAAATCGCCATTCTTGGTGAAATCGCCCAAGCATTGGTGGAGTCGCCCCCCTCTCTTAACTCAGCCCCAAACCGAGCCTATCCCTCATTCCATTCACCCCTACCCCAGAGAGAGAGAGAGAGAGGAAGGAAGCCACCAGCAGCCATGGCAAGCCAAGGAACTCGCCGGAATATTCATGCTAGGGGAAACCGCCGCCACCCTCAACCTCAGCCACCACCACCGGTCCGTATCCCCTCCCCTCTTACTGTACTAGTTTCCTAGATCAACTAGGTTAGAGGTCGAGCTCAAACGAGCTCGACAGCAGGCCTCTAAAGCTTGGAAAAAGCTTCAAAAATGGCGGATTTAGGGTTTTTCGGCTTGGTTGCGCCGCCGCCGTCCGCCGCTCTCCGCCGCCCAGTCGCCGGCCAGCCCTAGCCCCGACCACCGTGAGGCCGGGGGATAACTTGGCCGGAGGTCCCGCCGCCGGCGATGGCCGGAAACCACCCCGCAAGGGTGGCCAGCCTCGGTTGGCCTGCATGCATGTGCATGAGGAAGATGATACAGCCACCGTTGGATATTCTTTAAGATTCGTGCAGCTACTTAAATTAAATCCTGTATTATTATCATATGAATAGTATATCAATCTGTCACACTTTTACTGTGACCTTGCATGTTGTTTATGAGGTATCTAGAGGCCCCACCTTAGGATGGACTCTGAATGAAATTTATAGGTAGATGAGTTAACTTTAAAATGCCACAGAAATCATAGGTTTTGGACAAGTAGGCTGCCCTGTAGGGCTGTTTTGCTAGGACTGCCCCCTAACTAGGGCAGAAACTAAAACTGATGCCCTGCTCAAACCCTTGGTCCAAATGGGCTGAACTTTGGGCTAGGTTACTAAATTAGGCTTATCTAGGCCCTCCCCAAAAATCAGAATTTTTGGGGAACATTTGGTATAGTTTTTACAAAAATACCCAAAAGTAAATAAATGTGATTTTTGGAGTTTCCTAACTCCAAATGGCCCCAAATTTTGGTGGCACTCTCTCATGGGTATATTAGACCCATGGATAAAATTTGGGCTAAATTGACTCACTGCATGATGAGGAATCTCACTTGCATGTTTGAGAAATGAAATTTGACTTGGGCTGCAAATAGCAATTTTGCAGAATTTCAAATGGCTGCCCAAGCCAAACCAGAAGCCCCCTTGACCTGAGATTTTGGTCAGTGGTATAATTAGGGCATATTCAGGCCCTGCCCAAAAATGGGATTGATTGGAAAACAAAATGTGGTAAAATTACCAAAATACCCCTAGGGCTTAACTAGGTGATTCTTGGAGTTAGCTAACTCCAAATGGCCCCAAATTTTGGTGGCTGACCATTAGGGACCATATAGACCAGTGGTAGAAATTTCTCTGAAATTGGAACAAGTCATGTTGGGAAAGACCCACATGCAAGAATTGAACTACTTAGGCTCGGGGTGCAAATAGCAAATGTAAAACTTGTTTTGATATTTGCCTAAAGGGGGTGCATTTAGAATGCACACCCCCCTGATTTAGTAGACCAGTAGGGTATAATTTCAAACCCTAAATTAGTTGGGATTTTTGGGAGCAAAAATCCCGCACTTAGTGAATTTGACTATTTTGATAATTTGGTGAACACTTAAGCATTTTCTAAAATGATTCAAACTAGGGTTTAGAAGATTTACAAAACCCTAATGATATTATTTAAACTCATGGGAGACATATTCGAGCCCTTGAGATACGACTTGATAAATTGAAGATTTAATTTATAAGTATACGAGAAAATGACAATTTTACCCGTAACAATAATTGACTGATTCTGGTGGAGATAAAATATTGAAATAATCGATGTGTCATATCTATAATAGTCTCATGTGATTAAACACAATACATTGCATTTGGAAGTTCATTCGAGTGATCATTAGTTAGGTCATCTTACCCTAGTCGCTCAGTCTCGATAGAAGCGTCGTACGTAAATACCTATCTAGATAATACCACCCTAGATTAATGAACAGAACGATGGGGATGGTAGTGAAATTTGGAAATGGCAGGGTGGTATTAGGTCTGGGGCTACATTTAGAATAAGTAGGATTACTCTACTAGGACCACCGGGAGATAGAATAAAATGGGATAGTCGTGGAAATTGGGAATAAACTCGGGTGGTGTCGATTACATCATAAGTATAGTAACGAGTGATAGAGTGCAAATCATTTTACAAATAGGCATAACGGAGTCCGACGGAAGACCGTCGCCTTTCCGATAATAATACCATAAGTCATTAGGCTACTAAGGAGTAACCCTAAAGGAGAATCGTGGGTAACGGGTAAACATCAACTAAAACTAATTATCCTTGCGAAAGGGAACTTCGGGTTTCATGCCCGTCTTGGTTCCTAGTGCCCTCGAGACCCCCCTCACGGGGCATGCCTTGGGCAGTCCTGGGATTCACTCTAAATCACTAGGTATAATAAACCTTAGACGAGAGTAGTCTAATAGGTTTGGAGTTCTACGCGATAGGTTCGCCGGTTAAATAAGGTTGGAAACATCATATGGGTTACTTGCTCACCTGTTTCACAAGGTTGGAGGGATACAAGTAATGAGCTCATCCTAACCGGGTTGGAGTGGCTTGCTCACCTGTTTCTTAAGGTTGGAGGGATACAAGCACTTGCTCACCCAAATTAGATTGGAGGGAATGTGCTAACAATATCAGTACGAGCAGGAAGCTCCGATTAATACCTTGCATGTGCATAAAATTAGTGGCGAGTCACGCGGGACTGGCCAGTCGATGCACCAATGGCAGTACGATGACTCGGGCGAGGAGTACGAGTGGAGGGGCCAGTATGCTAAATATATAATACTGCGGAATCCCCGAAGACGTACACTCGACCTACAAGACTGACGGGTAGTCAGCAAAATACGTACGCAAAACTCTAGAGTGCACCTAGGACGTGTACAGAGGCGTATGAGAGGGGTCTAGGTCTGGTAGTGCTTATACCTACCTAGAAGTGGAGAGCCCGCTCCACTGTTGCCGTAGCCACAACGGTAGTACCCGAGAGTGATGCAAGCTCTCAAAAAGAGGGAACTAAAGGTCTGTGATCACGGAGTCGTGTGTGTGTGTTGCACTTACATGTTTAACATATTCATCATAACATACATTCATTCATTAGGACATACGCTTCATAGATCCTTATCATATAAATTGTATGGGCGGTTTATATGATAAGTTACTTTTGGAAACCCTAACTTATAAGTTCGTATGGGCGTTCATATAAGTTAGGGTACTTATGTGATATTGATAGGAGTAGGAGTAGCAGTAGCGTACTTTCCTTTCTGTACTACCTTTACTTCCAGTTCTACCTTTTACTGCAGTCCTTCTCTTTCTGCACTGTCTTTACTTACTTGCACTTTATATAGAACTGCTAGATCATATATAGAACTGCTAGATCATATATAGAACTGCTAAATCATATATAGAACTGCTAGATTTTACTTACTCCTGCTAGATAGAAATGTCACCTGCTTCCACTTTGCTACCCCTTATTGTCCTCCGCATCCTCCTTCCATCCGGTGCCTAAGAGCGACAGGAGGAGGTGTTGAGGATACGACTTAGTCTTTTTGACTAACATACGTTGACTCCCCCTTTTTAGGAGTTCGAGGAGGTGGACCAGCGCGTCCAGCGGGACGAGGAGGCAGGGCATGAGGAGCAGCTACCACCACCACCAGACACTACTACCGCACGTCCTCAGGTGGGAGGAGATGTAGTGGATAGCTTAGTTTACAGCTTTCTATTTTGTGAGAGAGAGTCTGATTTATATTGATGTATATGGGCATAAGCCCTACTTTCTCTTTTTTTACTCATTATGGACTATAGTAGCACTTTCATTTCCTTATATATGATATGCTCTGTGATTTCTGTGGACATGTGTATTGGTTGGTTTATACACTTTTACTTCCGCATCTCTAGTGAAAAATGATCGTAATAGCCGGCAGAATCGGCGTCTTACGGTGTCGACTAACTCAGGAGTTAGTGTCACCGTAAGGCGGCGGTTCTGGGCATAAGATCCGGGTTAGCCTCGGGATGAGGAGACAGGATCTTACACTCATAGCAAACATGGTCGAACACGGGTTCAAATACGGCCGTGTTGCAGGCCGTGTTTGCAGTTCCAGGGAGATTCCACACGAGTAGACGTGTTTGGTCGTGGGCCGTGTTTGATGACACGGTTACTGACACAGCCGTGTTGGAAAACACGGCTGTGTGTTCTTCATGTTCTTCAGACACGGGTAAACTGGCTTTAATTCTTCAATTTGACCCGAAAAGGACACGGGCTGGGAACACGGGCGTGATCCCACCCGTGTGGTGCTCTGACTCTTCCTTCATTAAATCGGATTAAGCTGGACTAGAACACGGGTAGGAACACGGGCGTGTTCCTACCCGTGTGTGACAAATTCTTCTCCTATGATCAGCCATGTTGGTCCCGTCAACTCCCCTGTTTGCTCCAAGACTTTTAGTTCTACTGGTTCGCCGTACCCGTATTATAGAAATGAAGTAGTAAGTGAAGAGCTCAATACATGAAATAGTAAAAAATCTAAACTATGCTCTACTATTCATGATTATACCAATTCTTAATTATTCTCGCGCAATTACTTGTTAAAGAGGTAGAAGAATAATGGACATGATTACAATTATGATAGTAAAAAGCCTATCATAATTGTACTCATCAAATACCCCCAGACTTGAGTGTTTGCTTGTCCCTAAGCAAACTAATTCAAACAATTGGGTTACCGATACATAATTCTTCTTCCGTACACTGGTTGTTTTTAATTCAAATAGAAATTTGATGCTGTAATTGTATAGGAAATAGTACAACAGACTTTTCTAAATATAACTTTATCTTAAAAATTCGTCCAATACATATCTTAACTATTTTTCGCTCTTTCTTAGAATTAGGATTATAGTTATCCATAACTATTGTAAGGAGAAAATAACGATCTTAATAACATATGCATTAGTCTTTCAAAACTTAAAAATACCCATATTGATAGTCATACACTTTCCTTTATACACCCTCTCCACAGCACTAATGAGAATTAGTAAGGTTGGATCCTTAGGACTTGTATGGTGGTGTAACCTTTTTTGCTTAGGATAGGTGATTATAGGTGGGGTAAGCAAAGATAACTCGATGGTTTTTTTTTCATCACACCTAGATCACAATTGAGCCCTTTGTATGGTCAATACCTTAACATACATCGATATTATACGAGCACCCCCAGACTTTGCACGTATTATACTTCCCATATTTTTGTGAAGATGGATACTCTATATTTTTTTCTTTTTCTTAACCAAGGGTCCATAGTAGGGATTATTCCGAGTGGGTGCCACTATACACTCACTCAGGCCACATATCATAATGTTTTTCTTTTAGGGGCTTCATATTAGGGATCATTCCAAGTGGGTGCAAGTGTACACGCACTCAGGCCACATATCACTATGAAAAAACTCATTTCATGAAGATCTCAATGATAGGTGTGCTACTAGGCGAGGATTGGCCTTGGTGAATTTTAGAGGTGGAGTATCAAAAGGTATAGGGATTAGGTCCAAATTGGGTGTGCAAAGGTATAATGTTTAAGGTTTTGGGATTGAAAGGCTCAAGCTATCCAAAAGGAGGCCTAAGTCATTTCCACCCTTACTAATTAACTTGTGCAAAAGGTTTGAGGATCGCTAGCAAGTTCTAAACACCAATAGAGAAATTTTTTGTTATTTTGATCTCCTAATACAAAATTATCAAAATATTACACTCATCGACTCACTTTAGTATAGATAAATATATTTTCTAAAATGGAGTGATTATTAGTTAATAATATAAAGGACAATCTTTTTTTTAAAATAAATTATATGGAGAAAAGTAGGCTAATGAATTTCTATACGTAGTTACTAAACAAAAAATTTGAACACGAATTCGTTTTAATCAGCGTGCGAAAGTAAATTAGATAGTTATACTCCCAAATGAGTGAAGTAATGAAAGCTTAAAGAGAAGTAAAGAAAATTTTGAGGGGGGGGGTGTATAACAACATTGAGTATTATGATAGAGAAAATATAAGTAATTGTAATCATGCATCCACCCCCAGACTTAAATGTTGCAATGTCCTCATTGCAATGTAAAAAAAAATTTGAGAGAGAAATTGCACCAGGATATAAAGAACTGACGATCATGAATATAAAGGAGCACAGAAATGAACAAGAGCAAATTTTATAATAGATACTGAAAATGATAATACATGATCGTAATAAAAAAATATAACACTATATAGCCAAATACACAGTGATATAAATCAGAAGTACATAGGACCGTCATCCTGGTCATCCGGATCATCCTGAGTGTGAGGTCGACAAGGAGCTGGCCATGGTGGGCTGGTGATCCTCAAGTGAGCCCGGATTTGATATATGGCATCCTCAGTCCTCTACTACGTCTCCTCGATACGCTGAAGGCGTGGCGAGAGCTGGGTCTCGTAGAAGTGTTGTAGCTCCTGCGCGTAGCGATACTGCCACGGAGGCTGGGCAGTAGAGGACTCCTCCTGAGTATAAGTCGAGCGGGCTGGTGGGATGAGAGGCTCATCGAGGTCAGGGTCGACCTCATCGTCATCGATAGTGGCAGGTACGTGTCGTCCACGGCTTTTAATGGTATATGTAATCCCACCCCAGCCCTGACGGGCGGTGATAAGGCGGATAGATCGAAGGCTGGCCATGGTGATGGGCACAGTCTTCGTTACCACAGTCATCAGGGGGAAATACGGGAGTATGCCCATATTTTTCACCAGGTGGGTGATGAAGGGGGCTACGCAAGTAGACCCGACGTGGGAGTTCTCCGCCTGATGAATAATGAACTAGGCGAGCATGTAGCCCAGATGGAGGGTGTAACGAGTTGTCATGCTATGTAAATAGAGGATGTCCTGACGACTAACAACGCCGGAGCTTTCGCCCCGGCCGCTCAGGGTATTACTAAGGAGATGTTGGATATAATATAGGGCAGGGGAATCCAGCCTTGAGGCCTTAGACCTCTTGGCTTCGTAGGGATCGACGTCAAAGGATAGACGACACCAAATATCGCCCGCTTGGTCGCGACTGGGGAGATCAAATTTCAGATCAGAGTAGGCAGCACTAAAGAGAAATTCCTCATCATACACCCCTAAATGTTGTGTGAACTGGAGGAGAGATAGTGTATAGAAAGTGCCTGCTACCCGAAGGGAGATAATTCCCTCGGTTGGTTTCCATTCGCGATCAAGGAGGGTCGAAGGTTAAAATAGAAAGTGGACAAGAACTCGAGCATGAGTTCTCGAAAACCTAACTCCTCTATGGCAAGAAACCCTTGCCATCCTAGTACAGAAATTAGTTCCCGTACATTAGCCGTGAGATCTATGGTTTACAGGACGTCCCAGTCTATTATTCGTATATCCTGAAATTTCTTGGCTTGCAGGCGATTATAGTGATTTGTATGGAGTGCGTCTGTGAAGACTAGCGGTTGAGCGGCATCGCGCCTCTCTGTAGATAACGCTTGAAGCTTTGGCCGACGTTGGTGACCGCCTTGGCTTTGTGATGATGACATGATCTGAAAATAAAGGAAAAATTCTAAAGAGAATGGGGAAGAAGAACAAAATAAGAAGAGATTTGAGGGATTTAAACCCAGGAATTGTACCGATGAAGATTGATTGCGTTGAGAAGAGGCGGATTCACGAATTTGGAGAAGCTGGTGCTATACCCGGCTGGAATAGGTGCAGGGATTGGAAATGGGGAAGGTGGAGATGATGGTGAGAAATGAAAAATTTTGGCCCCTATAAAAAGAAGCCGAACACGGGTGGACACACGACCGTGTGTGCACCCGTGTTAGGGAATCGATGAGCGTGGGAAACACGACCTCTAAGGAAATGTGTGGTCAATTCACGGGAAAGTGTGCGTGTCAGGTGGACACGGTCGACAACACGGCCGTGTCCACAACCCGTGTGGTCAAACTGACAGGTAATGGGTGCGGACACAGTCCACAACACGGGTGTGTGTGGACCCGTGTCCTTCTCTGGACGAAAACAATTTAATCAGCACATACGACATGGATGTGCACATGGCTGGGTATACAGCCGTGTACTCCAAAACACGCTTGAGAACATGGCCGGGTAGATACCCGTGTCCTGCTCTGGCTTTTTTAATGGAAAATGTGTTGAATGACACGGTAATACACACGGGCCTGTAGTTGCTCGTGTGGTGCTTTGGAATTATGCCGCCTTTCCCAGGTTTATATGGGGCATGGCTGGGTGAATGGGTGTGTGCTTAACACGGCAATGTACACAGCCATGTGTGCAGCCATGTCCTTCTCGGAAAAAAATTGCCTCTTGCTCATTTTTTCTACAGAACACGGCTATGTCCAAGGGTGTGTTCTAGACACGGCCATGCACACGGACAACGATGCCAAAAACTTGATGATTATTTTCACATAACATGGTAATAACTTGATGCGGATTCATTCTACAATTTAATAATAACTATGTAGACAGGCATAAGTTAAATTGATTTAACATTTCAGGCAAGTGCACCTATCAATCATAGTATAGGAGAATTCTACATCTCGTGTCGTATTCCACAGGGCTTTTTCAAATACTCGTACTCACCCTCACTCTATTATCACATCGATAATTAAAATTGAATTCTAACCTACAATAACCTAACTATGACTATTTAGATAAAATACATTGGAGTGTCAAATTCATGAAATGGTGAAAGTTAAGAGAATTCAAATGAAATTACTTTCGTATTGATTTAAATCTATCTAATCATGTAATAGCAATATTATCAAATCCATTGTAATGTAAGGGTAAAACATTCATTAAATTCTCTCTCGAGCAATTCAAAATCTAACCTAAGTGAGTAAACTTTCTCTCGAACAATTTACAAGACTCAAATTTTCATTAAGTACATCACCCTATTTACTACACAAACTTATGAAAGGATATATCTAACATATCATAAATTCATTTATACGTATAAAAATTATACAATTAACATATCTCTCGATCATGAAAATTGCAGTGTAAATAAAATAACTCCTAATTATGAAATTATTAACATCATTACAAACATCCAATTTCTTAATCTAGAGGTTTTAAATTCATGAATAACAAAAGCTAAATTCATAATTAGGATAATCATTTTTGTTCCAAGGATTATATACGCATAAACAACCACAAATTTGATTAAAACAATGCGATGCATGATTAAACAAATTGTTCAAATATAAAGTTCATGTAAAATATAAGATAAGGAAAGTTGAATCACCAAGATTAGATCAAAATTAAGAAGATATATGAAGAATTAAAGGCATACAAAAATCCTCTTAAATAAATCTTCTCTTGGGTGCTCCACTTTCGTCCTCCAGAAAAGCTCCGATGCAAATTGATCCAAAAGTCCAGATTAATTTTTTTCTCCAGGTTTTTATAGTCTCATAGCAAACATGGTCGAACACGGGTTCTAACACGGCCGTGTGGCAGGCCGTGTTGGCAGTTCCGAGGCGGTTCCACACGAGTAGACGTGTTTGGTCGTGGGCCGTGTTAGATGACACGGTTACTAACACGGCCGTGTTGGCGAACACGACCGTGTTGTTTTTCATGTTCTTCAGAAACGGGTAAGCTGGCTTTAATTCTTCAATTTTACCCGAATAGGACACGGGCTGGGAACACGGGCATGTTCCATCCCATGTGGTGCTCTAACTCTTCCTTCATTAAATCGGATTCAGCTGGACTAGAACACGGGTAGGAATACGGGTGTGTTCCTACCCGTGTGTGACCAATTCTTCTCCTGTGATCAGCCATGTTGGTCCCGTCAACTCCCCTATTTTCTCCAAGACTTTTAGTTCCACTGGTTCGCCATACTTGTATTAGAGAAATGAAGTAGTAAGTGAAGAGCTCAATTCATGAAATAGTAAAAACTCTAAACTATGCTCTACTATTCATGATAATACCAATTCTTAACTATTCTCGCGCAATTACTTGGTAAAGAGGTAGAAGAATAATGGACATGATTACAATTATGATAGTAAAAAGCCTATCATAATTGTACTCATCAGTCCCGGGATAGGGGGTGTTGAAGGATGGGAAGAACATTCTCGTACAAAGGTGGTAGATGATGGAGACGGCGTCCCCCAACTTGCTAAAGATGACAACATGCTCGCAGAAGACACTCCTTCGTCACCTTCAAAGGGCTTGCGTCGTCATGGTGATCATGTGGAGCTCCACCCACGGCGCAAGCCCGCTTCATAATATCTAGTTGATTACTATCTATTTTATTTGGTTGAATTTATTTCATTATTTGCTTAAGCTTGTTTAATTATTTCCTTATGATTTAAAATTTAGAGTGCATGTTTATTTTAATGGGCTGCATGTAGCCTAGCTATTGTTGTAAGCCTATATAAGGCCTAGGATATTTCATTATGATGGTAATTTGAATGAGAAATTGAAAACCTACATTTTTTCCCTCTTGAATTCTCCTCCTCCCCCTCTCTCTCTAAATTCGGCTAAGCCTAATCCCTCCTCCTTCCTACCAAGCCACCGACACCATCCTCCTCTCCCCCTCAACCTCTTGGCCACCAACTTTCCCCCACTCCAAAGCCGCCGCCAACCACCATCCCCCTCCACTCCAAAGCCGCCAGCCCTTCCTCCCTTGCCTTCCCTCTCTCGGCCTCCTCCACCACCCAACCCTATCCGCCGCCAACTCCCCTCCAAAACAACCTAGCCCCCACCCTCTCCCACCACTTTTCCTCTCTCTTCAATAATAGAAACATCACCTCCTCCTCCTTCTATCACAAAACTGAACCCCCTTCCTCAAGTCTACATCCGAGCAATACAAGCGTGACGCGACGACGACGGACGAACTTTTCTCCATCCGGCGTAACTCTGACGGAGCCGTGGACTAGCGTTTCAAGTGAGATAGTCGGAATCATCCATTCCGACTTGGGTAACGAAACTTCTACTCCCGTGTGTTTCCCTCTTGATATTTCTTTGTGGCGGCCAATTTTTGCGTTGGATATCGAAGCTTGAAAATAAATCGTGGTTTATTTCGATTGAATTATGTTTTTCTTAATTGATTTATTTTTCAAAAGGTTTGGCGAACCTCGTAACTTTTTGTTGGGAGAGATCTACCATTTTTCGGATCGTAATTTTTGGTAGATCTCTTTTGGTACAACCCGCTCGGTCAGATCTAATATTGGTCTTTTTAGCGGGAACAGATATTGGCCTATAACCTCTATTTGGTCCCAAACGGCTGGGCTACCCGTGAGTTAGCATAAGCATGATAAAATTGCTTGGAGTGTGCGCGGCGGGAACTTCTGTGCGAGTGTCGATTTTAAAAATCATCGAGAGGCGAGCGTAATACTCCGTAGAATTTCAATGCCAACACGAGGGCCTACATCAATTTTGTATCAGAGGGAGGTTCACGTCAATTTCTTAATTGGCACCCTCCCCCTATTATTTTCACGTCGGCATGCACGTTTCTTGTTTGTTTATTTAAAAAAAAACAAAATTTTTTTTTGCTGGTCTGCCAATAGCGGCCTAAAATTTTTATTTTTCAGCAAAATAAATTTTTTTTTATTTTACTAATCTCCTTCTAGTTTCCTTTAAGAAAAACAAATTTTTTTTAACCCTAGTTACTAAGTGGGAACAAATCCCTTTGTGTTCTAAGCTTGTGTCAGTAATTATTGTTTTGCATGAGCACTAGACTAGGTATGGAATATCCCTCGTCTTCTTCCACCATGGAGGTTGAACGGGATTCTAAGTGCGGCCTCACGGAAATTGAAGAGCTCCGTCAGGATTTCACTGAACAAATGACGGCGATTAGGGAGACACTTCACAACTTGAGATTACATCTTGGGGCTCCCCGTAATTAACCCACCAACCCACGGGCAGAGAGAAAGGATCATCATAACGACAACCCTAATAATGACCACGCTCCGCGAGCACCGTACAAGTTTGATCTTACTAGGGCCGTCCGAGTCAAGCCTCCATCCTATGATGGATTGGGAGACCCCCAAGTCTTCCAAGACTGGGTTATGGAGATAGAGTGCTACTTTAAGTGGTATAGTCTGAATGACGCGGATAGAGTGCGCGTAGCGAGAATGAAACTGTTGGGTCGCGCCAAAATATTTTGGCTAAGTGAAGAGCGACGTCTGAGAGCCGAGAATGGAGAACTACCCATTAGTTGGACTGACATGAAGGAGATGCTGACCGCGCAGTACGTCCCCGCGTACCATCGAACACAGATGTTCGATGATTTGACAATGCTTAAGCAGGGAGTAGAACGGTTTCTGAGTACATGAGTCTACTTAAAGACATGATGGTTAGGTGTGGCGTGAAAGAAATGCCCGAGGTCACCCTATCTAGGTTTTTTAAGGGGTTGAACTCGACATCCAGAGCAAATTATTGCGTTATGGACACACCGACTTGCACGTCACGTTTAACGCGGCATTAGATATCGAGAAGCACAACGTGCATAAAAACAAGTCTCGCTCGTTTCAGAAGGGAAAGTCCATTTTAGTTCCACCCCCACTTCCACCTATAAAAGATAGGGGGAAGTTCCGGTCCACCGATTCGATTTCCATAGTTGTGGCTGCGAGGAATAATAGAAACCCCATAGGTGAGAGAGTCCCGGTTGGTAGGGTCAACAAAACGAGTGCGACTTGTTTCGCTTGCGGGGTTCAAGGTCACTATGCTAGTGAGTGTCTTACTAAACCCAAACCTTTAGCCCTGTTAGATCCCACTAGTGAGTCAGATGATCTTATTTATGAGGCAGGAGAGGAAAGCGAGTCGGACGGAGTGCCTAGTGATATGGAAGATGAATCCCACATGATGGTTATGAGATGTATTCTATAAACTCCTCGTGCGTTTGATGACTAGAATAGGACGAACATATTTTCGCTAAATTTTAAGAGTGGAGAGAAATGGTGTAGGTTTATCATCGATAGCGGTAGCTGCATGAACGTCATTTCTAAGGCCGCGGTGAAAGGAATGTCCTTAGTTGCGGAGTTGCACCCTCACTCGTATAAGGTGGCATGGGTAAATAAGTCATCCCTCCCGGTGTCAAAGCGTTGTTTGGTACCCCTTACCATCAAGGCCTATTCAGAAAAGATTTGGTGTGACGTCATCCCTATGGATGCTTGTCACGTTTTATTAGGACGTCTTTGGCTGTATGATCATGATGTCACCCACTTAGGTCGAGCCAACACTTATGAATTTAAATTTAATGGCAAGGCCATAACTTTGAAACCCACTCCGCCTAAGGATCCCTCGGTCCCTTCTAAGGATACGATTGTCCCGGTAGAGAAAAAAAGTTAAGCCTGATGGGTAAGAAAGAATTGGCACGTACTACCTTCATGGATGGTGTCATGTACGCTCTAGTTTGTTTGCAAATTAAGGAAGATGCGGTGTTGACTGAGAACTTACCCCCGAACTTGAGGAGGCTATTAGGGGAGTTCAAGGATGTGTATCCGGACAAGCTTCCATACGAGTTACCCCCCATGCGGGACATCCAACATGCAATAGACCTGATCCCGGGTTCCTCATTTTCTAACCTACCTCATTATCGACTAAACCCATCCGTACACCTAGAATTACAAACCCAAATTTCTGAGTTGTTACAAAAGGGGTCCATTCGTCATAGCAAAAGTCTGTGTGCCGTACCCGCCTTACTTGCTCCCAAGAAAGATGGCTCTTAGAGGATGTGCGTGGATAGTAGAGCCATAAACAAAATTACTATAAAATATCGATTTCCCATCCCTCGCTTGGACGATTTATTGGACATGTTAGCTGGTGCCATGATTTTCTCAAAATTGGATCTTAGGAGTGGTTACCATCAGATCCGAATTAGGGAAGGTGACGAGTGGAAGATGACATTTAAATCTAAAGAAGGGCTCTACGAGTGGTTAGTCATGCCGTTTGGGCTCTCCAATGCCCCGAGCACGTTCTCTAGGATGATGACTCACATCTTCCAACCATTTATGGGAAAGTTCATAGTGGTGTACTTCAATGATATACTAGTTTTTAGCACCTCTACGATCAATCACGAGACACATTTGAAGATTATCCTTACCACGTTGAGGTCAGAGAAATTATTCGTCAATATTAAGAAGTGTAATTTTAATGTGTCGTCTATCAAGTTCCTTGGATATATTGTGAGTTCGGAGGGCATACATGTCGACCCCAAGAAGGTCCAAGCTATTAAGGAATGGCCGGAGCCCGCCAATATTCGAGATGTTTGGAGTTTTCTTGGCCTGGCTACGTTTTATCGCTGATTCATTAGAGATTTTAGTAGCATCATGGCCCCCATTACTGAGTGCATGAAAAAGGGTGAGTTTACTTGGACGACATCGGCCGCTAAGGCGTTTAACATAATTAAATCACGCATGTTGGAAGCTCCTCTATTGCGATTACCGGATTTTAATAAGGTTTTTGAATTATCATGTGATGCGTCTGGAGTGGGAATTGGTGGTGTCTTGAGCCAGGAAGGCCATCCTATTGGGTATTTCAGTGAGAAAATCGCGGGGCCAAAGTTGAACTATTCCAATTATGATCGAGAGTTTTACACAGTCATTAGGTGCCTCCAACATTGGCGGCACTATTTACTCCCTAGGGAATTTGTCATCTTATCCGATCATGAAGTGTTGAGATTTATTAACTCTAAAACTAAGGTTAGTCCAAGGCATGCCAAATGGGTCTCCTATCTTCAGGAGTACACATTCATCATCAAACACCTTAAGGGTACTCTCAACTGCGTAGCCGACGCTCTTAGTCCTGTATCCCTATTATAATCTATGCTAGAAGTTAAGGTGATCAGCTTCGATAGAATTAAGGATGAATATGTCCACTGTCTGGATTTCAAGGATATCTACTTAACCACTCAAGATAATTCGACTACGACCATTACGTCTTTTTCTATTCGTGACGGCTACTTATTCAACCATTCGAAACTATGTATTCCACGTTCCTCCCTACGTCATTTCATTGTTTGGGAATTGCATAGCGGTGGGTTAGGTGGACATTTTGGCCGTGACAAGACAATCACGTTAGTAGAAGACAAGTTTTATTGGCCCGGTCTTAAGAAAATGGTTAATAAGATCGTGGGAAGTTGTCGAGTGTGCCAATTGACTAAGGGTAACAAAACAAATGCGGGACTTTATACCCCTCTTCCGATCCCTTCCATTCCTTGGGAAGACGTTAGTATGGATTTTATTCTAGGCCTACCTGTCACGTTTAGGCATCACGATTCTATTTTAGTTGTCATAGATCGATTTTCCAAGATTGCCTATTTTATTGCGTGCAATAAAACCAATGATGCGTCACATGTTGCACAATTATATTTTAAAGAAGTAGTTGGACATCGGGGGGTTCCAAAATCGATAGTTACTGATAGAGATGTGAAATTTACTAGTTATTTTTGGATGACCTTGTGGAGGATTATGGGCACCAAAATTTTGTTTTTTTTCAGCCTACCATCCGCAGACTAATGGGCAAACGGAAGTAGTAAATAGAAGTTTAGGTAGTTTGCTCTGATGCCTTGTGGGGGACCACAAGGGTACATGGGACCTTATCCTCCCTCATGCCCAACTAGCGTACAATAATTCCAAAAATAGGTCCACTGGTTTGTCTCCGAATGAGATCGTGAACGGATACAAAGCACCGGTTCCACTTGACTTGATTCCTTTACCGCCATCCTTCAAATCAAGTCAATTTGCACTAGATTTTGCCTCTCATATTCATAATCTGCATAAGCACATAAAGGAAATGCTAGCCACACAATACACGTCTTATCATGTTCATGCTAACGTATATAAGAGAGCGTCTCACTTAAAAGTTTGCAATTTAATTATGGTGCGTCTCATCCCTGAACGGTTGCCTACGGGCACCATAAAAAAGTTAGCGGATCGGCGAGCGGGACCTTTTCAGATTTTAAAGAAATTAGGAGACAATATATTTCTTTTGGAATTACCAACTGATTGGGGGTATTTCCCCTGTTTTTAATGTGTCGGATTTTACGCCATATGTTGCTCCGCCACAAGAATTATCTACTTGTCCGCTTAGCTCCACTATAGGTTCTAATGGGTTTGGGGTGGAGTGTGTTACTGGATCATTCCCTCCATCGGTCTCAAACGGAGGTACGTTGAATGTTGATGAAAAAGATTTTCCTCCTTTGTGTCCTAATGCTTTTCACAGGATTGCCATGAGACACTTTTTGCCAGAAAGGATTCTACAGGATGAAGTGCTTCCCTCTCTAGATGGCGATGTGCACCACTACTTGATTCGATGGCGCGATCATCCCGCCTCTGATGACTCTTGGCTCCCGGAATCAGAGGTGGCTCTATTGGATGACGCTCTTCTTCGATGGTACCTTCAAGACAACTCATTGGTGATGAGTCCTTTCGAGCGGGGGAGGATTGATGGAGACGGCATCCCCCAACTTGCTAAAGATGACGACATGCTCGCAGAAGACCCTCCTTTGTTGCATTCAAGAGACTTGCGTCGTCATGGTGATCGTGTGGAGTAACGCTACAACCTCCGCCCTCGGCGCAAGGCCGCTTCATAATATCTAGTTGATTACTATCTATTTTATTTGGTTGAATTTATTTCGTTATTTGTTTAAGCTTGTTTAATTATTTCCTTTTGATTTAAACTTAAGAGTGCATGTTTATTTTAATGGGCTGCATGTAGCCTAGCCATTGTTGTAAGCCTATATAAAGCCTAGGATATTTCATTATGATTGTAATTTGAATGAGAAATTGAAACCCTACATATTTTCCCTCTTGAATTCTCCTCCTCCCCCTCTCTCTCTAAATTCGGCCAAGCCTAATCCCTCCTCCATCCTACCAAGCCACCAGCACAATCCTCCTCTCCCCCTCAACCTCTCGGCCACCAACTTTACCCCACTCCAAATCCACCTCCAACCACCATCCCCCTCCACTCAAAATCCGCCGGCCCTTCCTCCCTTGCCTTACCTCTCTAAGCCTCCTCCACCACCCAACCCTAGCCGCCGCCAACTCCCCTCCAAAATAACCTATCCGCCACCCTGTCCCACCATCTTTACTCTCTCTTCAATAATAGTAACGTCACCTCCTCCTCCTTCTATTACAAAACTGAACCCCCTCCCTCAAGTCTACATCAGAACACTACAAGCGTGATGCGACGATGGTGGATGAACTTTTCTCCATCCGGCATAACTCCGACGGAGCCGTGGACGAGTGTTTCAAGTGAGATAGTCAGAATCATCCATTACGACTTGGATAACGAAACTTCTACTCCTGTGTGTTTCCCTCTTGATATTTCTTTGTGGCAGCAATTTTTTGCATTGGATCTCGAAGCTTGAAAATAAATCGTGGTTTATTTCGATTGAATTGTGTTTTTCTTAATTGATTTATTTTTCGAAAGGTTTGGCGGACCTCGTAACTTTTTGTTGGGAGAGATCTACCGTTTTCCGGATCGTAATTTTGTAGATCTCTTTTGATACAACCCGCTCGGTCGGATCTAATATTGGTCCTTTTAGCCGGAACGGATATTGGCCTATAGCCTCTATTCGGTCCCAAACGGTTGGGCTACATGTATGTTAGCATAAACATGATAAAATTGCTTAGAGTGTGCGCGGCGGGAACTTCTGTGCGAGTGTCGATTTTAAAAATCATCGAGAGGCGAGCGTAATACTCTGTAGAATTTTGGTGCCAACACGAGGGCCTACATCAGTAGAAGAGGTAGGCACTAGTTGGATTTGGGATAGGTTCACTAAGTCAGGATATGACCCAACATGTATAGCCAGGGTCATGGTTGTGTCCTAGAGTCTAGGTCAAGTCCTTAGAGTCAACAATACAAAGGACCAGCCTCCAACACTACCAGATACTCAAGACTTCGAGAAAATTAAAGACTTAGAAAAAGAGTTCTATATTCGTCGATCTCAGGTCGACGAAAGTCGTGCTCAGCTCGACGAACTCAGAACATCAGCTCGACGAACTATATTCTCTGTTCCCTGCTCTCAGTTCAAAGAACTCCAGATAATGTCTCGACACTCAACGCCAGATAATGTCTCAACACTCAACGACAGATAATGTCTTGACACTCAAGGCAAGATAATGTCTCGACACTCAACGCCAGATAATGTCTCGACACTCAATGCCAGATAATGTCTCGACACTCAACACCATAATACATCTTAAATATTCATAGTCCAGAATGCAAACTCAGCTCGATGATCTTGGATCTCAGCTCGATGAACTTGGTGCACAAAATAAGAAAGTCATCAAGCAGCAGTCAGCCATTCATAGGTCGACGATCTTGGAACTCAGCTCGACGAACAATAAATCTCAGCTCGACGAACTGTGGACTCACGTCAACAAATCCAGACTTGGCTGTTTCCCTCTCATGTTCCTATTTTATTGCAATGGTTCCTGAGTAATTAATGCTCTAATATTCTCTGAATATTACCGTTAGACAAGAGCATTAATTATGGTCTTCATCAAGATTATTGCCTGCCATTTTTCTAAGGGACAGTTGGGGAAACAAATCAATGCCAAATAATTCTAAGGCCATCATCATTAATTGCAGGAAGATTTTCAAAATTCAAATGGACTTCCACATGGAAAATCTAAAAATATAGATTTCCCTTCTTCCTGTAGAACATACAACACACAAGACAGAAGAGTAATAAAAATATAGAATACCCGAGAAACGGAAAATCAATCAGTCAAGAAATCAACTACTGCTAGACCAGAAGAAGAACAAATTTCTGAAGAAGAAGAATAATCATCCAAATCAAGAGTCTTCTTCTGTCATTCTCTCAGGAATCTTCAATAGGACAACTACTACTGCATCTGTCAAGAAGTTCCTGAAGTTCTTCTGGTTGAAGTTGAAAGCTTGAAGGCCTATCACCCTAAAGCAAAGCTCCATTTAATCCTTAACAAACTCAGTATCTCAGGGGGAGCTTTTGTCACCATCAAATGCACAAGTCTTCTCAGTTGTTTGAGAAAGAGAAGACACCATCACTCTCTCACCCCCTTTATAAAAAGGGTTCTCTAATCCCTTCAAAAGTTATTCCTGGTTGAAAGTCTCCTAACCAAAAGACTTGAGGTTTGGTTTTTGAGCACCTTACCAAAAGCTCATTGGTGGTAGTCACCTGAACAAAAACCTGAGTGGATTCCTACCAGGGTGGTAGAAGAGTGGATGTACCCAGGTTGGGGAACCACTATAAAGTTCTTGTGTTGTCTGGTTACCCTTTTCTTTGTTCTTGCTATGGCTATGTTAGTTAGGATACTGTTATTTTTATTAGTCTAATCTGCTGTGCTGTGATATATCACCCAAGTCTTAGAACAAGGTATCTTGTTCAGCAAAAAGTTTTAATCACCAGATATACTCTATTCACCCCCCTCTAGAGTATATTAGATCTAACCCTCACTTTTAGGAGGCAAGGTGGAGAATATGCGCGTCTGCGGGGGGCTGACCCCTGTGGACCAGGAGAGGATACTGGCATGCATCTAGAAGAACATGGACATCTTTGCTTGGAGTGCAGCATTGATGCTGGGGATCGATGCGGGCTTCGCCTACCACCGCCTCAGCCTGGACCCCGATGCTCGCCCCATCCTTCAAAATAAGTGGTCCATCGCGGACAAGCTGGCCGAGCTCATCAGGGAAGAGGTGGTCATGCTCCAGAAGGCTGGCTTTGTTTCTGAAATCCAATACCCCGGCTGGGTCGCCAATATAGTAATGGTAAAAAATGAAGACGGCTGGTGGAGAATATGTGATGATTTCTCTTTGCTTAATAAATCATGTCCTAAATATTGATTCCCCTTGCCTCGAATCGATGCGCGGGTTGACTCAGCCGTCGATTTTCCTGTAGTGTGTTTCTAAGATGCTTTTTCAGGTAATCATAAAATCAGGATGCACCCCCCAATGTAAAATATGTCTCCTTCATCACTTGGGATGGGTGGTACTTGTTGAAACCGAGAATTCGGTCTCGATGGAGTTCACCCATGGGGAAGGGGTGATCGCGCACCTACTTCTCTCCTGCAAGAAAAATTACAAAGGAAAAGAATAGGGGACTGACCCAAGGGATCGATGCGGAGGACTCACCACGCACCCGGAAGATCTCTGAGCGCTTCCCCTCCTTAGCCAAATGCCGGGCTAAGGTACCTCAGAAAGCATGCCCTCTGAGATACCCCTTGGGTCTTATTTATAGATTTCTGAAAATGGCCTGCAAATAGCCAACCTCCGCTATTCTGAATAGCTATGTGCAGCCCAACTGGGTTTGCTAATAGCGTAACTCCGCTGTTCTCACTGGCTATGGGCAGAGCAGCAGGGGCAAAATAGTAAAAACACCTCGCAGATCACTGGGCGAGTAGCCCTCAACACCCCCTGGTCGGCAAGGGCGGCGAGTGCTCGATGGAGCTTGCACTCGCTGCCTCTGCTTGGCCTTTGGTGAGTACGGGCCTGGCTTGCCTTGCTCGCATGCCGCGAGTTCGTTGAACAGTACAAACTCGGCGAGCGGCCCAGAGCACGACAAAAGGCCTAGAGCTTAGCGAAAGGCCCAGAGCTCGACGAACAGCCCAGAGCTGGTGTAAGACCCCTTTTTTTTTTCTTTTTCAACCACCGGGGTCTTAGCCCAGAATTGCCGCTTTGCGGTGGCACCGACTCACGGGAAGGCAACCACTACAAAACGCCAATTCTGCCGGCCCTTTTCGATCACAAGAGAGAGAAGCATTTATACAAAAGTGTAAACAAGTCCACAGAAACATGTAAATAAAAGTGGAAACATAACCAGTCCATCAATAATAATAAAAGGAAAATAGATAAATGGGCTCGAGCCCAGTACATCAGAGTCCTCACTACAAGTCACTCATCGCGGAAGCTAAGAAAATACTAATCACTCACGGAGCTGGTCGCAGGTGCACTAGTGCTAGACTGTCCCACCTCCATGCGCACCGTACTCCGCTGGTGCTGGTCCCTATCTCCCATCCGGAGCTCCTGTAATGTTTGGTTCGAAAACCATTAGTCATAAAGACTAAGCCCTATCATCCCCTACCCCTCCCACCACGGCTCCTAAGCACCGGGCGGAGAGGTGGAAAGGGAAGCTACAAAAGTGGAGAATAATCAAGCAGGTGACGGTGGACCTAACTAGCAAATTATAACAGGTGAACAGTGTAAATGTTGTAATAGGTAGAGCAATTAATAAGTAGCAAATAGTATAAAAGACAGCTAGAGAACAGTAAGTAAACAAACAAGTAAATAAGTATGTAACCTTAACTTATATGAATGCCCATACAAACTTATAAGTTAAGGGATCTTCTGCAAGGCTCCCATCGTATAAAAAGTCCCATACCGATTTATACGTTGGGGTATCGGTTGTATGCAAATATGAGTGTAGTGATATGCTATGCCATGATTCATGCAAGTGCAACTCACGCACACGACTCTATGCGCACAGACCTTTAGTTCCCCCTGTTCGGGCAGCTAGCTTCACTCCCAGGAACCTCCGTAGTGGCAAACGGAGACAGTGGGTCGGGCCCCCCACTCCTAGGCGGGCATCCACACTACCAGGCCTAGCCCTTCCGTACGCCCCTAGAAGAACACAAACTAGAGTATCCGCGTACTACTGCTGGCTGTACCCACCAGACTTTCTTGGCTAAGTGTCCCACACCGCCGAGTCAGCGTACAGATGTCGGTGTGAACAACAATCAAATACCGAAGACCCACCACCTTTATTCTGTACTCCAACCCTCGAGCCCTCGGCCCCCCGGACAGTCCGTCCGTGCATCTACCTTCAGAGCTACTGTCTGAATGGCAACCAATCCTATAATTCTACTTTCCTAGCTATCGGGGAGTGTAAATGTGCAACCCTAGTTATACTAGTTGCTCTTTTAATTCATTATTCCTATGGTTTACGTTAGCCGAGGACTGCCCCCGGTATACCCCGTAAAGGGCTCTCAAGGGGCACTAGGAACCAAGACGGCGGCATTACGGCCTGAAGTTCCCTTTCGCAAGGCACTTAATATTATTGGTTGATCTCTCTTAACCCGATCCTCTTTTAGTTACTTTAGTTCTAACCCTAGAGTATTAAAACTCTTCCTCTTCTTCCCGGGATGGACGATCTTTCGTCGTTCCCATACTCCCTTATCCTTGACCAGTCTCACACACTACTTGTCCTGACTTCCAATGATGAACTCAATCTTAACTTACCCTACCAACCTTCAATTATCAGAATTCCGTGGCTTTACTATATGCAGACCATCCTAAGCTAAATGAGGTACACAAGGGGAGGTACAGCAAATTATCTTCCAAATCTCCTATAATATTTATTGGAGGTCTACCATATCATACTTTGTCTAAATCCAGAAACTTATTATTTTTCTAATTAATCTGATATATATTTAATTTTCTCAAAGAACGGGCCATGGGTCATTTTAAACATGAAGTACATGATCCTCTTAAATAATGGCTACCCAAAAATCATGATCATTAAATAACAGCAAGTTAACCTCAAATACAAATTCTCAGAATTTTATAGAAAGTATTTAGCCACTAAATAATTTATCCAGTGTAATCACATTAATTCTACGTAATGAAGGAAGTACTGAAATTATTCATCGAAAAATTATAGAAAAATTGCTAATCAGTAGCATGACATATAAACGATCTTTGTTCAAAGAATCATAATTTTACTAGCTTGTTAAACACCACTAAAGATTTAATCAAATAATCAAGGTGAAACATACTCAATGAAGCAAGCCTTGGAATTAATCTTCCAAAAATCCCATAAAAATTCACAGAGATTTAAAATCATAATAAACGTTCTCTGCCTAAATTTCATCAATTTCCAGAAAGTGTGTATTCCATAATAAATTTTCTAAGCAAATCATACAACTACTAAATCATTAAAGAAGTATCCAAAATAATGATCATAAAATTCATAGAAAAATATCCAGAGCTTGTACCATCCCTATAATGCATTCTACCCAATTCTCATCACTTTTCAGTGTGGTTTAGTGTCATTCCCTATCTCTACAAGTTTTGCACCCTAAACTAGGGTTAGATTTTTAGGTATCCCAACGGTCTCCAAATCTACTTAGATTTCATCCAGAGAAATATATTGGCCCTAAGGCTCTCTTCACCCAATTTTCGGGTCAATCCAAGGTCATTTGACCACATGACCTTCACAAACCACCAAGATCCATCCTTAAGGTTTGGCCTTGGTTCTTAGGAAAAACTTACCCCGATCCACCTCAAACTCTATGAGGTGGTGCTAGAGAATATTACTAGCCAGTGGTAAAAATCTCAGCCTCTGTTGAGGTGATCTGACCACTCAAATCTCAAAAGTGCACTTTTAACCTAAGACCCCTTATTAGGGCAAAACTTAGGGTTGATCATTTCTAATCCAAACCATCTCCAAATGAGATGAAAAATCATACAGAACCTTATGGTGAACCCAGGGACCACTCACCAAAATTTGGGAGGGTTTGGAAATTATTTAACCATCTAATTAAATTAAACTAGGATTATTGAATTTTTCTCAAAACTATAGAAAAATATTTTCCAAAAATTCTCATTTTTGGATAGCACCTAGATATAGGTAAGATTAAGCCACACCCCAAATTTCAAGTCATTTTGATGACTGGTTTAGAGTGGGGAATGTTTCTAAGGTCCAGACGGCCCTCTGGATAGACCTCACCAAAAAGGGTGCTATTGTCTAACCAGGATTCGAAATCGAGTGAAATTAATTTTGAATGAAAGGAGACTTCAAGGGCTACCTTTTCTATGTCGATCATTTTTCCTGTAAGAGCTTTTAGGTATTTTTCCCAAATTATTTAACAAGACAGATATTTTCATTCAGAAATTGCTTCACAAATAAAATCTAATTAAAAGGCACTGTTCATCTTCTTCTACAGCCCGGAACAGAGCCCTGAAAACCTAATTTCCGGTAGCTTTTCCAAGCTATTTCCCGACCATCCAGCCGTCTCCCTGGCCGACCACCACCACCACCTCTGTTGAGGTGAGGGCTATCATCTGGCGGAGGCACGACCGCCGGAGAGGCGGTTTCCGGCGAACCCGCCACCATGAAATTTTCGGAAAAAACCACGAATACGCTCACCCGATCTGGCTCTTTTGAGCCCGATATCTCTCCTAACGATTTCTAAGATCTATCCGCAGAAGAAGAGGGAGGGGAGGACCTTGTTCGCGGGTTGAAGGCGTGCAGAGCGTCGGGAAGCCATTGGCGCGGTGGTGGCGTCGCCGGAAGTTCTTCAACAGCAAGGGGGAAAATCTGAAACAGTTTGAGGGAGAGTGTAACCTTTTCCTCTTGCTCTCAGGAGTCTTTTATAGATCAGCAAGTGGAGAGGGAAAAGGATGAAACGTCCGCGACCATTAATAACTCCCTTAATGACGTTTCAGTTATGACAAATGGCAGTTGAAATGCTGGAGATGAAGAGGTGCTCGCCAGGTGGCGATTTCCTATTGGACCAACATTTCCTTAATTATGTAAATAATTAAAGTAGGAAACAGCCCATAAATACCCTTGGTTTTCATTCCCATAATCAGAATTTATTATGGCGTCGGTTACGGAATTTCCAGTCTGGCTGTCATTTCGGCCATGGTCACGGGCGTGACACATAGGTCACGGGCGTGACAGACCCGGTTAGCCAATTCTGGGTTCGACGATCATCGAACTAAGATCGACGATCGTTGACGGGTGGTTACGGGCGTGACTCCCGTGTCACGGGCGTGACTGGCCCGTGTGGCCAATTCTGGTTCGACGATCGTCGAATTGGGATCGACGATCGTCGAGCGTGGTCACACCCTATGTCACGGGCGTGACATTGTGGGTCACGGGCGTGACATGCCCGTGTGGCCAATTCTGGTTCGACGATCGTCGAATTGGGATCGACGATCGCCGAGCGTGGTCACGCCCTATGTCACGGGCGTGACATTGTGGGTCACGGGCTTGACCTGCCAGTGTGACCAATTCCTGGTTCGACGATCGTCGAATTGGGATCGATGATCGTCGAGCGTGGTAACGCCCTATGTCACGGGCGTGACGGGTCGGTCACGGGCGTGACCAACCCGTGACCCGAATTCTTGGTCGCTTTATTTCGATTTCTGGGCTCCCCAGGGTTCTACCATAACCAACCGACTCCTAGGGGTCTAGCCGGAAATGGGATGTTACAAATCCCAATAAACAAAACAAAGATTTCGTCCCCGAAATCAAGGTTAAGCCTACGGTACTCAAATCGGGAAAAGAAGCTTGTAACATCCCATGAGAATTAAAGAAATTACATCCCTATGTTATGTTCGCTTTATGCGGTTTCAAGCCTAAGATTAATTCGCCCACCTAACTAGGTATATTCACCCCAATAAACAAAAGATTAGCCCCTATTCTTGAAATTTCAGTCCCATTGGTTTAAAATAGGGAGGTGAATTGATTGTCCAGAGGGGTTGTGAGGTATACCTGACGAAAAAGTTCCGGGTATTTTTGCCGCATCAAGTCCTGTGGCTCCCATGTATGCTCCTCCTGCCCATGATTGTTCCACAGAACCTTGACCAACGGAACCTTCTTCC
Organism: Platanthera zijinensis; assembly: GCA_039513925.1. Taxonomy (NCBI): domain Eukaryota; kingdom Viridiplantae; phylum Streptophyta; class Magnoliopsida; order Asparagales; family Orchidaceae; genus Platanthera; species Platanthera zijinensis. Next base: position 149,979,369 of record CM077079.1, read on the forward strand.
ATCACAAGACACGCACTGCTGTGTCGTCAATCCTGATAGGCTCCAAGTTGACTGACCGATCCGAGGCCACCGGGCCATCTGCCGAGGAAATCAGCTGCTCAGGGCGTAGCAGAGCCCTCCGAAGTGAGGAGACGTGGAAGACGTCATGCAATCCCGCTAACTCCGGCGGTAGCTCCAGTCTATAGGCTAAGGGGCCGATCCGCTCCAGGATCCTATACGGCCCCATATATCTCGGACTGAGCTTCTTCCGCCCGCGAACCCGCGAGACTCCGTGCATCGGCCGTATCTTCAAGAAAACCCGGTCTCCTACCTGGAACTCTACTTGGCGATGCCTCGCATCGTAGTATTTCGCCTGTCTGCTCTGGGCTTCCAACATCCTGTCTCGGATCAATCTAATCTGAGCATCTGTATCTCCCACAAACTCCGAGCCTAATGCCTGTGGATCCTCATCCTGAACCCATGATAGTGGGGTTCTGCACCTCCTTCCGTACAACGCTTCGTATGGAGCCATGCCTATGCTGGACTGATGAGCGTTGTTGTACAAAAACTCGACCAGTGGCAGCAATCTCTCCCAAGGCTCGCCACGGTCCAAAATACATAGTCGCAACAGATCCTCCAGTGTACGGATAGTGCGCTCTGTCTGTCCGTCGTTCTTAGGGTGAAAGGCTATGCTGAATGTCAACCGAGAACCCAGATGGGCCTGGACTGACCTCCATTCCCTGGATGTAAACCGTCCATCCCGATCCGAAACGATAGTCTTGGGCACCCCGTGATAACGCACAAACTGCTCAATGAACCTCCGTACTAATACAATGACTGGTGCGCCCTTTGCCACTGGGATGAATCTGGCCACCTTTGTCAGCCTGTCCACTATCACCCAGATCAAGTCGTTCCCCGCACGGGATCGAGGTAGCCCATGTATGAAGTCCATGGCTAGTTCCTCAAACTTCCATTCCGGCACCGGTAGCGGCTGCAGCAAACCTGCCGGGTTCCTAAACTCTGCCGTCCTGAGCTGACAGGCCTCGCAATGCGTCACAAAATACGTAATATCTTTCTTCATACCCGGCCAGTACATCGTCCTCTTTAAATCCTTTACCATCTTGGTGATCCCCGGGTATACCGAATATCGGCTGCAATGAGCTTCCGTCAAAATATCCTCCCGGATCCGTCCTCCTGCTGGTATGTAGAGTCTGCCTCGGAAACACAGGAGCCCATCCCTCAAAGAGTAATCTCCCGTCGTGCCTTCCTCCAAGGCTCGGAATATCGGCTCAGCTCTCTCATCCAGCATCTGCCCATCTCTGATGCGGTCTCGAATGTCATCAGTAGTAGCCAATGACCCCAGGTACTCTATGTACAGTTCCGAGTCATCCTCTGACACTAGTGAAATCTGCATCTCCTCGAATGATCTAATCAACTCCAAGGCCATCAGCTGCGGGCCTACTCCTGTCGTACTCGCTCTCCGGCTCAGAGCATCTGCGACCACGTTCGCCTTCCCCGGATGGTAGTGCATGGTATACTGGTAGTCCGACAGAAACTCCACCCAGCGTCTCTGTCTGATATTTAACTCCTTCTGGGTGTCGACGTACTTCAGATTGTTGTGGTCGGAGAAGATATCATAATGTACTCCGTAGAGATAGTGTCTCCAGATCTTAAGAGAAAAAATGACTGCCCCCATCTCCAAATCGTGCACGGGGTAGTTCTGCTCGTGCTGCTTCAACTGACGGGAGGCATAGGCTATTACGTGCCCATTCTGCATAAGGACGGCACCCATCCCCTGATAGGAAGCATCTGTATATACCTAGAATCCCTCCTTCCCTGATGGAAGAGCAAGGATGGGGGCAGAGGTGAGACGATCCTTCAGCTCCTGGAAGGCAGATTCGCATCGAGGCGTCCATATAAAAGGGGACTCCTTCTTCGTCAGAGACGTAAGAGGGAGGGCAATCTGAGAGAACCCCTCGACAAAATTCCGGTAGTAACCGGCAAGTCCCAAGAAACTTCGAACATCTGTGGCCGATTTTAGCGTTGGCCAATCCCGTACTGCCTGGATCTTTGCAGGATCCACTGCCAGACCTGCTCCACTGATGACATGGCCCAGAAAGGCCACCTCCTTTAGCCAGAACTGGCATTTGCTGTACTTGGCATACATCTCATGCTCACGCAGCTTCCCCAAGGTCAAGGCCAGATGTCTCGCGTGCTCCTCCTCCGTCCTTGAATAGATGAGAATGTCGTCGTTGAATATAATGACAAAGACGTCCAGATACTCCTCGAACACCCGATTCATCAAAGTCATGAATGTGGAGGGTGCATTCGTGAGCCCGAACGGCATCACGGTAAACTCGTACAAGCAGTATCTACTGCTAAAGGCCGTCTTCGGGATGTCCTCCTCCCAAATACGAAGCTGGTAGTACCCTGTCCTCAGATCCAGCTTTGAGAACCAATGGGCTCCCTCCAGCTGGTCAAAAAGCTCGTCTATCCGTGGTAAGGGATAAGTATTCCGGACTATCAACCTGTTCAGAGCCCGGTAATCTATGCACAATCGAAGGGTCCCGTCCTTCTTCTTAACGAACAGCACCGGAGCTCCCCATGGTGAAGAGCCAGGCCGAACAAACCCGGCCTCCACTAACTCCTGAAGCTGGCTTTGGAATTCCACCAACTCTATTGGGGCCATTCAATAGGGAGCTCTGGATACCGGCTTAGCCCCCGGTATGAGCTGAATCTGAAAGTCCTTCTCTCGGTGAGGGGGTAACCCAGGTAGCTTCTCTGGAAACACGTCGGCGAAGTCCCGCACTACCGGAATATCTGCAATGGAATCCTTGGCTACGACCGCCTCAAAGAGGACTTGATAAACCTCTTCCCCCTGCAGGTGGGCCTTAACGGCCTGCACAGACGATAGTAAAGTACGGGGTGCTGATATAATACCTTCGATAACAATGAAGGAGTCGCCGTGCCTCACGGTGATCCTCTTCGCCACGCAATCGATCTGGGCATGGTTCCAATGAAGCCAAGTCATGCCCAGGATCAGATCGTAATTTGGCATCCTCAGAACCGTCGCTGGTGCCTCAAACGCCTTTCCGCCGATCCTTGCTTCCATATTACAATGAGCAGAGGTCAATATCTCTGACCCGTCGGGTAAGCACACCCTCATCATCTTCCCGGTGAATGGCTCCACTCCTGCCAGTCCTTTCACGAAATCCTCCGACATGAATGATTGCGACGCACCAGTATCGAAGAGGGTGTGAGCGGGCTTGCCGCTCACGAATACTATGCCTGGGGTAATTAAATGTCTTAGTATTCTTATTGTAGTTTATCTTCTCTTAATTTCTAACCAGGTTATGTTTAAAATAGTAGTTTATATGAAGAAAATCTGAAAAGTACTGCCATACCTGTGATAACCTGCTCCGGGTCCCGGGGCTGTGTTAGGTCTAGAGCATACACCTGCTCTCTCTGGCCTGCGGCCACGATCCTGAAATCCTCGTCCTCGGTCCTGTCCTCGTCCGCCAAACTGTCGGGGAGGTGGAGCGCCCTGATGTGCTGGTGGGGGTGCTCGCCTCATAGGGCAGTTCCTCTTGATATGCCCCGACTGATTGCACTGATAGCATACCGGTGGCTGCTCTACCGCCCTTGGCATTTCCAGCATCTGTATAGGCTGGGGAGCCAATACCCCCTGACTCCTCTACTCCTGCCCAAACTCTTGACGAGGCTGATCCCCGTTCCTTCTTTCTCCAATAACCTGGCCTCGAGGACGGTCTCTACGTCCTCCAATCACTGTATCATCAGCCGGTCTCTTCCGGCTCCTCACTGTAAGCTGATCCGCCTCTATCTTCTTAGCCATCTCCAGAATCCTGGCCAGACTCCCCTCTGAGACGAAAAGGAGGGCCTGCCTCATGTCATCTTGCAGCCCCTTATAAAACCTCCGGGCATAGCCAGCATCGTCTAACTGGTAAGCGTCCACATAACGGGCCAAGTGAGTGAACTCCTGATAGTACTCCACCACAGTCATGTTCCCCTGCCTCAACCGCAGGAAACTATCCTCCAGGTCATCTCTCGCCGACTGAGGTACAAAATGTCCCAAGAGCGCTGCTCTGAACTCCTCCCAAGTAATATCCGCACAGTCCATTCCTGCAAAGGTGGTGTCCAGCTGAGATTTCCATCATCTCTTTCCATGTGACTCTAAGCAGGAGACTGCCAAAGCGACTGCCTCCTCCGTGGGGCATCGAATCCCTGCCAGCATCTCGTAAATAGTGTCCAACCACTACTCCGTACGTACTGCAGACTCCGTCCCCTGGTAGGATGGAGGGGAAAGCCCCCGGAAGACAGTCATCCAATTGGCCCCGGGGTTTGGCTGTGGGGCCGGGGCTTGCTGGGCTCTGAAGGCCTCTAGGATGGCCGTCAGTGTTTGCCCCATCTCCGTCTGCTGGAACGGAACTGGTGCTGGCAGAGTCGGGACCACATTCGGAGCCTGAGGTGTCCCCTACTGCGATGTAGGGTTCGTCGCAGGCTACAAGTAAAAATTCCATTTGTTAGAGAGCGAATGGATGGAATTTAAGAAGAGTTAGAATGGACTTTCACATGTGATTTCCCTTATGGGCACACCACTGCTTCCGCCGCTAGTTTGTCCGCAAACTAAGCTCGCACGGGGGTGGCCCAAGGTTTTGTGGACTACTTCTCTTCGATCGAGGTTTCCTCTGATACCACTTGTAAGACCCCCTTTTTTTTTCTTTTTCAACCACCGGGGTCTTAGCCCAGAATTGCCGCTTTGCGGTGGCACCGACTCACGGGAAGGCAACCACTACAAAACGCCAATTCTGCCGGCCCTTTTCGATCACAAGAGAGAGAAGCATTTATACAAAAGTGAACAAGTCCACAGAAACATGTAAATAAAAGTGGAATCATAACCAGTCCATCAATAGTAATAAAAGGAAAATAGATAAATGGGCTCGAGCCCAGTACATCAGAGTCCTCACTACAAGTCACTCATCGCGGAAGCTAAGAAAATACTAATCACTCACGGAGCTGGTCGCAGGTGCACCGGTGCTAGACTGTCCCACCTCCATGCGCACCGTACTCCGCTGGTGCTGGTCCCTGTCTCCCATCCGGAGCTCCTGTAATGTTTGGTTCTAAAACCATTAGTCATAAAGACTAAGCCCTATCATCCCCTACCCCTCCCACCACGGCTCCTAAGCACCGGGCGGAGAGGAGGAAAGGGAAGCTACAAAAGTGGAGAATAATCAAGCAGGTGACGGTGGACCTAACTAGCAAATTATAACAGGTGAACAGTGTAAATGTTGTAATAGGTAGAGCAATTAATAAGTAGCAAATAGTATAAAAGACAGCTAGAGAACAGTAAGTAAACAAACAAGTAAATAAGTATGTAACCTTAACTTATATGAATGCCCATACAAACTTATAAGTTAAGGGATCTTCTGCAAGGCTCCCATCGTATAAAAAGTCCCATACCGATTTATACGTTGGGGTGTCGGTTGTATGCAAATATGAGTGTAGTGATATGCTATGCCATGATTCATGCAAGTGCAACTCACGCACACGACTCTATGCCCACAGACCTTGAGTTCCCCCTGTTCGGGCAGCTAGCTTCACTCCCAGGAACCTCCGTAGTGGCAAACGGAGACAGTGGGTCGGGCCCCCCACTCCTAGGCGGGCATCCACACTACCAGGCCTAGCCCTTCTATACGCCCCTAGAAGAACACAACCTAGAGTATCCGCGTACTACTGCTGGCTGCACCCACCAGACATTCTTGGCTAAGTGTCCCACACCGCCGAGTCAGCGTACAGATGTCGGTGTGAACGACAATCAAATACCGAAGACCCACCACCTTTATTCTGTACTCCAACCCTCGAGCCCTCGGCCCCCCGGACAGTCCGTCCGTGCATCTACCTTCAGAGCTACTGTCTAAATGGCAACCAATCCTATAATTCTACTTTCCTAGCTATCGGGGAGTGTAAATGTGCAACCCTAGTTATACTAGTTGCTCTTTTAATTCATTATTCCTATGGTTTACGTTAGCCCAGGACTGCCCCCGGTATACCCCGTGAAGGGCTCTCAAGGGACACTAGGAACCAAGACGGCGGCATTACGGCCCGAAGTTCCCTTTCACAAGGCACTTAATATTATTGGTTGATCTCCCTTAACCCGATCCTCTTTTAGTTACTTTAGTTCTAACCCTAGAGTATTAAAACTCTTCCTCTTCTTCCAGGGATGGACGATCTTTCGTCGTTCCCATACTCCCTTATCCTTGACCAGTCTCACACACTACTTGTCCTGACTTCCAATGATGAACTCAATCTTAACTTACCCTACCAACCTTCAATTATCAGAATTCCGTGGCTTTACTATATGCAGACCATCCTAAGCTAAATGAGGTACACAAGGGGAGGTACACCAAATTATCTTCCAAATCTCCTATAATATTTACTGGAGGTCTACCATATCATACTTTGTCTAAATCCAGAAACTTATAATTTTCCTAATTAATCTGATATTATTTAATTTTCCCAAAGAACGGGCCATGGGTCATTTTAAACATGAAGTACATGATCCTCTTAAATAATGGCTACCCAAAAATCATGATCATTAAATAACAGCAAGATAACCTCAAATACAAATTCTCAGAATTTTATAGAAAGTATTTAGCCACTGAATAATTTATCCAGTGTAATCACGTTAATTCTACGTAATGAAGGAAGTACTGAAATTATTCATCGAAAAATTATAGAAAATTTGCTAATCAGTAGCATGACATATAAAAGATCTTTGTTCAAAGAATCATAATTTTACTAGCTTGTTAAACACCACTAAAGATTTAATCAAATAATCAAGGTGAAACATACTTAATGAAGCAAGCCTTGGAATTAATCTTCCAAAAATCCCATAAAAATTCACAGAGATTTAAAATCATAATAAACGTTCTCTGCCTAAATTTCATCAATTTCCAGAGTGTGTATTCCATAATAAATTTTCTAAGCAAATCATACAACTACTAAATCATTAAAGAAGTATCCAAAATAATGATCATAAAATTCATAGAAAAATATCCAGAGCTTGTACCATCCCTATAATGCATTCTACCTAATTCTCATCACTTTTCAGTGTGGTTTAGTGTCATTCCCTATCTCTACAAGTTTTGCACCCTAAACTAGGGTTAGATTTTTAGGTATCCCAACGGTCTCCAAATCTACTTAAATTTCATCCAGAGAACTATATTGTCCCTAAGGTTCTCTTCACCCAATTTTCGGGTCAATCCAAGGTCATTTGACCACATGACCTTCACAAACCACCAAGATCCATCCTTAAGGTTTGGCCCTGGTTCTTAGGGCAAACTTACCCCGATCCACCTCAAACTCTATGAGGGGGTGCTAGAGAATATTACTAGCCAGTGGTAAAAATCTCAGCCTCTGTTGAGGTGATCTGACCACTCAAATCTCAAAAGTGCACTTTTAACCTAAGACCCCTTATTTGGGCAAAACTTAGGGTTGATCATTTCTAATCCAAACCATCTCCAAATGAGATGAAAAATCATATAGAACCTTATGGTGAACACAGGGACCACTCACCAAAATTTGGGAGGGTTTGGAAATTATTTAACCATCTGATTAAATTAAACTAGGATTATTGAATTTTTCTCAAAACTATAGAAAAATATTTCTCAAAAATTCTCATTTTTGGATAGAACCTAGATATAGCTAAGATTAGGCCACACCCCAAATTTCAAGTCATTTTGATGACTGGTTTATAGTGGGGAATTTTTCTAAGGTCCAGACGGCCCTCTGGATAGACCTCACCAAAAAGGGTGCTATGGTCTAACCAGGATTTTAAATCGAGTGAAATTAATTTTGAATGAAAGGAGACTTCAAGGGCTACCTTTTCTATGTTGATCATTTTTCCTGTAAAAGCCTCTAGGTATTTTTACCAAATTATTTAACAAGACAGATATTTTCATTCAGAAATTGCTTCACAAATAAAATCTAATTAAAAGGCACTGTTCATCTTCTTCTACAGCCCGGAACAGAGCCCTGAAAACCTAATTTCCGGTAGCTTTTCCAAGCTATTTCCCGGTCATCCAGCCGTCTCCCTGGACGACCACCACCACCACCACCTCTGTTGAGGTGAGGGCTATCGTCGGGCGGCGGCACGGCCGCCGGAGAGGCAGTTTCCGGCGAACCCGCCACCATGAAATTTTCGGAAAAAACCACGAATACGCTCACCCGATCTGGCTCTTTTGAGCCCGATATCTCTCCTAACGATTTCTAAGATCTATCCGCAGAAGAAGAGGGAGGGGAGGACCTTGTTCGCGGGTTGAAGGCGTGCAGAGCGTCGGGAAGCCATTGGCGCGGTGGTGGCGTCGCCGGAAGTTCTTCAACAGCAAGGGGGAAAATCTGAAACAGTTTGAGGGAGAGTGTTACCTTTTCCTCTTGCTCTCAGGAGTCTTTTATAGATCAGCAAGTGGGGAGGGAAAAGGATGAAACGTCCGCGGCCATTAATAACTCCCTTAATGACGTTTCGGTTATGACGAATGGCAGTTGAAACGCTGGAGATGAAGAGGTGCTCCCCAGGTGGCGATTTCCTATTGGACCAACATTTCCTTAATTATGTAAATAATTAAAGTAGGAAACGGCCCATAAATACCCTTGGTTTTCATTCCCATAATCAGAATTTATTATGGCGTCGGTTACGGAATTTCCAGTCTGTCTGTCGTTTCGGCCTTGGTCACGGGCGTGACACATAGGTCACGGGCGTGACAGACCCGGTTAGCCAATTCTGGGTTCAATGATCGTCGAACTAAGATCGACGATCGTCGACGGGTGGTCACGAGCGTGACTCCCGGGTCACGGGCGTGACTGGCCCGTGTGGCCAATTCTGGTTCGACGATCGTCGAATTGGGATCGACGATCGTCGAGCGTGGTCACGCCCTATGTCACGGGCGTGACATTGTGGGTCACGGGCGTGACATGCCCATGTGGCCAATTCTGGTTCGACGATCGTCGAATTGGGATCGACGATCGCCGAGCGTGGTCACACCCTATGTCACGGGCGTGACATTGTGGGTCACGGGCGTGACCTGCCCGTGTGGCCATTTCCTGGTTCGACGATCGTCGAATTGGGATCGACGATCGTCGAGCGTGGTCACGCCCTATGTCACGGGCATGACGGGTCGATCACGGGCGTGACCAACCCGTGACACGAATTCTTGGTCGCTTTATTTCGATTTCTGGGCTCCCCAGGGTTCTACCACAACCAACCGACTCCTAGGGGTCTAGCCAGAAATGGGATGTTACAGCTGGACGAACAACCCATAGCTCGACGAAAGGCCCAGAGCTCGACGAATAGCCCAGAGCTCGACGAACAGCCCAGAGCTCGACAAAAGGCCAAGAGCTCGATGAACTACCCAGAGCTCGACGAACAACCCAGAGCTCGATGAAAGGACCAGAGCTCGACGAACTGGGGATGGCGAGTACAAGCTCGCATCCCAAAAGAATCTTACCCCACCTGGGCGAGCCAGAGACTGCCGAGCTCTCCCTCATATCGAGCTCACCCAGGGACTCAGACTGCCCGATTTGGTCGGTCTAGCTTCTGCTGACCCACTCGCCGGATACGGGGATGTAAACAATCCCCAGTCTTTGCGAGGTTGACCCAAGCTCAGAAAGAAACATCCAACCCCACAGGATTCGAAGAGTGTGGCAGGAGCCAGAGAATCTTTCGGCGGGGTCCACCAGCGGCTATAAATATGCACCTGCGTACCTGGGTGACCTTTTACATCCCCTTCGCTCTAAATTTGCCGAGATGCCTTCCCCAAGGAGCTCCAAGAGAGGCTTGCGAAGGCTCACGAGGTCTCCTCTGCCCGCATTGCCAGCCTAACCGCTATTCCCCTTAACATCCCGCAGAGCATCCCGGCCGAGTTTAATTCTGCCAAGAGGGTGAAGCCAGATGCAAAAGCTTCCGAGCGTGTCTTCCAAGACTTGAAAACGACCCTGGAGCCTGAGGCCGGCTCCTCTACCCTGCCTGCCCATGGGAAGGAGGGGAATTGTATTGACCTCAATGTCGACCTAGACTGCCGGGATGGGGACGACGAGGTCACCTCTCCGCGAGCCGATATCCTTCCCGCCGACCTGCGGTTCAAGACTCCGAAGGTTCTTCAATGCGACCCGTCCCCACCCTTTGGGACTCTAGTGTTGGGATAGCAAAGTCCAGGCTCGCCAGCCCACATTCCCTTCTCTTAGCTCGTTGAGACTTTGAGTGAAGGCACTGGAACTATCCCAGTGCCAGGCTTCAGCCTTCTTCCACCCAGAATACACCCTCTGGGTCATGGAAAAATTTGAAGATGCCTCCACCTCGCCTCTTCTTCGAGGCGCCGAGCTCGTCAGGCAAGTTGTACTTTATTGGTTCTCCTCCATAGTTGTCCTGGCGTGTTCGCGCTTCATATTTTTATTCAACTATCCTTGCAGCCTTCTTAAGTCAATCGGAGGCTGGCGAATCCCTAAAGTAAGCTCGCTACTCGCCCCTTACTTCCCCGAAGACCTTAGAGTCCTTCCTGGACTCTGAGATGGAGAGCCCCAATCTGACGAAGCGAGGGATTGAGGTCCTCAAAAAGATGGTACGTGAGCTCCACCAGATGCGGGAGGACAACGCAGTGCTGTAGCAGGAGTGCGCGTTACTAGTAGGTGAGGCGTGGGAGGACTTGGCGGGCGAGGCGACATCCCTTTCACCGCTGTTGGAGGAGCTAGACGAGAACCTTCTTGCCGCCCGGGGGTGCTTGAGGCAGATCCGCGAGCTCCGTGATTCGCGTCGACCTGCGGTGAATGAGACGCGAGGCAGAGGTAGGTAGAAAACGGCCCCCCTGCCGGGCCTACTGACACTCGCCTCCTGCCCCCTCAGCTCGTTCGTCGTCATCGAACTTGCTACTTCTTTCTTTCTTCGTATTTGATTTCTTTGAAAATATCCTTCCTGGGTCTGTAATAACATAAAATAATTTTAGATTTCATTGCAGCGGGACTAGGTGTGGCTTGCTGACAAGGTTCGGGGTAGCCGGGTAGGCGAGGCGACGTCCCCTTCTCGGCTCCTGGACAAGGTCGAGGAGAGACTCCAGATTGCCTAGAGGAACTTGGGGCAGATTCGTGAGCTCCACAACCTGCGACTACCTGCGGGGAAGGAGACCCGAGGCCGGGGTAGGTAGAAAACGGCCCCCTTACTAGGCCTACCTGCACTCGCCTTCGACCCCCCGCCCCCCTGTTTAGCTTGCGCGTGTTTGGACACTTCTATTTTTTCTTCCTGAGTAATTCCTCCTTGAACTGCGTGTGCTCCCTCTTGTAATAACTAAGAATACTCTTTCGTATTTTAGTATTATTCAAATTAATAATAGCTTGATTTGTGAACTCCGCTTGCCATAAGACAGGGCGAGTAATGTAGGCGGGGTGAGCTAGGGTTCGCGAGCTAGGGTTCGCGAGCTGGGGCAGGCAAGCCAGGCTGGTTAGTCGGCTTGGCCTCAGCCTGATTTTTCTATAAATAGGCCCTCTCACCATCCCCAGTCCTTATGCTTTTATTACTTTCATATCCCTCCCTTCTCGCCTTCTCTACTACCTGTACTCGCCCCCTAATCTTCCTGCGAGCATGGGTAAGACCAACCCTAATTTAGACAGATGTGCTAAGTGCGCTCAGCACTTCACCGACTACTACTTTTTTGAGGGGAACACGACTAAAGAGGAGTTCGTAGAGTTTGTTGCCAGCTTCGTACCCTCTGGCTTTGAGGCGCGCCGACTTAGGGAGGGCGTGGCCATCAATACTTTCTACCATGAGGAGCTTGCCTTCCCCATCTCACACTTCGAGGTGGGGTTGAGCCTACCGCTCTGGCCGGAAACCCGCCAGGTCTTGAAATATTACGGTGCCGTGCCCGTGCAGCTCAACTCGAACGCCATTGCCATGATGGTGGCGTTCGTGTGCTTCCTTCGCCGGGAGCGAATAGATTTCAACCTGACCATGTTCAGGAAACTCTTCACCCACAAGGCGACTCTCGACGGTTCCGCCTACTGCAGGGGCTCCTTTACCAAGGTTAGCGAGATCGCGAACAAGCACCACAACTGGATGACGAAGATCATCTTCATCAAGGGTGACCTCGGCAATTTTCCCTACTCGCCCCAACAAAAGGGAGAGGAGGTGTACCGACCCCCCACCCTGTCCGACAACGATGCCGAGCTCCACAAGTTCTCTCTCCATAAGGATTTCGAGGTCACCTTCCTCCGAAGGGGCCTCAACTCGCTCCTCCCCGTCCTTCCTGGCGAAGGTATAACTTTCAACTTTTCTCCTTTTTATGAACTCGCTAAATCAATAAAATTTCTTTAACATGTTTCGTGCAGGGAAACGAATGGTCCCCAAGAATCTGCCCTTTGCGGACCCAGCAGTACTCCCTGACCCCCTCGCCCGCGAGAAAGCGGCTGTAGCCGTCTGCCAAGAAGAGCCGCCATCGTCCAAGCCCTCGTCTGGCAAGAAGCGGGTTGACCCCGCGGGGTATAAATTGCCTCGCCGTCATCCACCGCAGAAGAAGCTAAAGGTGGTGGTGGTCTCTCGGGCGAGACAACAACAACATCAACAGCCCAAGTACATGAGCTCACCCGAGACCACCCCGGATGGATCGCCGGGGAGACTGCTGAAGGAGACAGCGGACAAAGGGAAGGAGGGAGATGAGCTCTCCGCTCCTCTAGCTTCTAATAATGCGGCGGCCCGCAAGCCGGGCCCGCCGAAGGGTCACACCCTCTTTGCCCTCAGGGGGAGGTGGAAAGATTTAGCCGGCGAGCCCGTGGTCCAATTGGACGGAGCGGCCCACCGGGTCTCCGCCTCCACCCTCCAGACCTCCTAGGCAGACCGAGGGCCTTCCTTCGGTCATGCCTACACGCTCTTCTTCAGCCTCTTCGGGCGTGAGGATGCTGCGACCTACACGTGCATGAACCTGCGCCAAGTCGGCCATGAGGGCTTGCAGGCCCACATACGGGCGCTGGAGCTCCACCACATGGTGGTTCATTACAGCTTCAACCTCAGCCACCTCCTGCAGAAGGCTGAGCAGAAGCGTGACCTCGCCCAAGACAAGTTCGTCAACCTGGAGAGGAGGCTCAGCATCGCGGAGGATTTGCTCGCCAAGGATGCTGGCGGACAGGTAAGCACTGGTTATCCTTTCTCTTTTTACATGGGATTTTACAGCTTTAGATTTACTTACCCATTCTTGCCTAAGGATTACGAGGCCGCTAAGGAGCTGCGGACTCGTGCCATTAGGCTAGAGGAAGAAAATAACCAGCTCCGTGCTCACTCCGCCGTGCTGGAAGATCGCGCTGCCGGGCAGGAGGCTCGCACCGCCGAGCTCGAAGGGAATAACGTGAAGATGAGCGAGGAAAACAAGGGGCTTCATGGCAAAATCACCTGTCAGGCAGAAGCCTTCCTCCCTCCAAGCGGCAGCGAGCCCCCCTTTCCATATATGAGCCCGGAGATCTTTGGCAAGGCTGGGGTCGTGGAAAGGTTGCGGGTCACCTCAATTGAATCTGCCGAATGCACCCTGCAAATCATGAAGGATATGAGGGTGCTGGTGGAGGGCTGCGAGGAGGTCACGGCCCGAGACCTCATGTCGAGTCTATTCCCGCCCACGCTGCCCAGCGAGAAGGAAGACAGCCTCGACCTATTCTTCGGGAAGGACTTCAAGGACGATCCCTCTGGCGGGGCAGGCGGAGATCGCCAATCCGGGTGTGGAGGCGAGAGCTTACTCCTTTTTTTTCTATCTTGTAATTCTCTCCCCTCTCTTTGTAACCTCGCCTAGGCGAGTTCTCCCTTTTGTAACAAGCTTTATACTTAATGAAAAGTAAATTTTTCTATCTTATTTTCCTTACACTTCTTTCTGTGATGTACTCGCCTGCGGGCCCTCCTCCTTGTTAGACCTCGCTAAGATTGAACTTGCCGCTAGTGTGCATGTTTAGGATTCATACCAGCGAGCGTGTTCAAAGAGCTTGCCTGCCTTGGATTAACCAGGAATAGACCACCTGCCGAGTTGGGTTCGCCACCACCTAGCTCGCGCGTGAGCTGCCTCTTCTCGCCAATGTCAAGCCAAAATTGGTAAAATATTTCATAAGTAAAACTGGGGGGGGGGTGGAATGCATTGTTGGAGCTCGCCTTCTTCAAAGGAGGCTTAGGGCATGGCTCGCCTTCTTTCTGCCAAGCTGGGCCCGCGAGCCTAGACTCGCCTATAAGGGCTTTCTCCTCTATACCCTATGGAAATACCGATATTCTCACATAACTCCCAGAGTGGGTGGGACTCCCTCGAGTGACGTCCAGCCCTGTCAGCTTGGTGAGAGCCTGACAGCGGGATCTGCTCGGGGTTTGGGGAAGAATCCCTTGAGTGACATCCATCCCTACTAGCTAGGTGAGAGCCTGGAAGCGGGATCTGCTCGGGGTCTGGGTAGACTCTCTCGACTGACATCTAACCCTACCAGCTAGGTGAGAGCCTGACAGAGATATCTGCTCAGGGTCCAGGGTAGACTCCCTCGAGTGACATCCAGCCCTGCCAGCTAGGTGAGAGCCTGATAGTTGGATCTGATTGGGGTCCGGGTCAGAATCCCTCGAGTTACATCTAGCCCTGCCATCTAGGTGAGAGCCTGGCAGCGGGATCTGCACGGGGTCTGGGGCAGACTCCCTCGAGTGACATCCAGCCCTGCCAGCTAGGTGAGAGCATGGTGACGGGATCTTCTCGGGGTCTAGGGCAGACTCCTTCGAGTGACATCTAGCCCTGGCTGCTTGGTGAGAGTATGATAGTGGGATATGCTCGGGGTCTGGGGCAGACTCCCTCAAGTGACAACCAGCCCTGCCAGCTTGGTGAGAGCCTGGCAGTGAGATCTACTCGGGGTGTAGGGTAGACTCCCACGAGTGACATCCAGCCTTGCCAGCTAGGTGATAGCCTGACAGCGGGATCTGCTCGGGGTCTGGGGTATACTCCCTCGAGTGACATCCAGCCCTACCAGCTAGGTGAGAGCCTGGCAGCGGGATATGCACGGAGTCTAGGGTAGACTACCTTGAGTGACATCTAGCCCTGCCAGCTAGGTAAGTGCCTAACAGCGGGATCTACTCAGGATCTGTGGTGGACTCCCTCGAGTGACATCCATCCCTGCCAGCTAGGTGAGATCCTGGCAACGGGATCTACTCAGGGTCTGGGGCAGACTCCCTCGAGTGACATCCAGCCCTGCCAGCTAGGTGAGACCCTGGCAGCGGGATCTGCTTAGGGTCTGGAGCAGACTCCCTTGAGTGACATCTAGTCCTGCCAGCTAGGTGAAAGCCTGACAGCGGGATCTGCTTGGGGTCTATCAAATGAGCACCACCTATTCACACAAAATACGGCAGGAGTATTGTCATTTCAAGAAATTTTACTTAGAAAGAAGAATATCACTTACATGGTTAAGGGATAAAAATGTTTTAAGTCATCACCGCTCCAGGTGAGACTTAGGGTCTCGCCCTCCACATTCTGGAGGAGATACCCTCCTGAACTTAATGTTTCTTTTACAATGAACGTACCCGCCCAGTTGGGGTTGAGCTTTCCCACGGCGTCTGACCTTCCCGCGACATCCACCTTCTTTAAGACCAAGTACCCTTCTATGAACTGTTTGACCCTGACGTGCTTATCGAAATACTTAGCCATTCTTCTTTTAACTTTCTCCTAGAAGATGGCAGAGAGGTCGCATATCTCCTCTACCATGTCAAGGGAGAGTCACAGCTCTTCTTCATTTTCCACTAGCCATCGTTCCCTGCCTGCTTCTGTCTCAACCACCCGAGGCATTCGGACCTCGAACTCAATTGGAAGTACTGCCTCGCACCCATGGGAAAGCTTGAAGGGGGTCTCTCCTGTGGCGGTGTTAGTGGTGGTTTTAAGGGCCCAGAGAACCGAGGGGAGCTGCTCCACCCAGTTGCCCTTGAAGTTCTCAACATTTTTCTTCAGGAGGTTCACAATGATTTTGTTTGCCGCCTCCACCTGCTCGTTACTCCTAGGGTGATGGATTGAGGCAAATCTGAGATCAATCCCAAGCTATTTGTAGAAGCTGATGAACTCGGTGCTTGCAAACTGAGGTCCGTTGTCTGTGACAATGGCCTGCGGAAACCCGTGCCGGCAGATGATGTCCCCCCAAACAAAATTTCTTATAACCTAGGAGGTCACCTTAGCCTGCACCTTCACCTCCACCCATTTTGAAAAATAATCTACCATGATGAGTAAGAATCTCCTCTGCCCGCTATCCTGGGGGAAAGGCCCCACCAAATACATTCCCCAGATGGAGAAAGGCCAGGGAGCCATAATACTTCAGAGACGCTGGACCGGTTGCAACTAGAGCGGGCATATAATTGGCATTTGTGACACCTTTGTGTGAACTCGGCCGTGTCGCAGCCCAAGGTAGGCCAAAAATACCCTTGCCTGACAATCCTCTTCTCTAGGGTTCGACTCCCAGAGTGACTTCCACACTCCTCGGAGTGGACCTCCTCCAAGATCCTCTAGACCTCCCTCTCGGCCACGCAACACGCCAACATCCCTAAGAGGGTCTTTCGGTACAGCTGCCCATCACGCATGAGATAGTACGCCGACTTGTACTTGAACTTTTTCCTATCCATCCCCTCTGGATATTCCCATATGGAAAGGAAGGTCGTGAATGGGTCCATCCACGTGGGGTGTTGTCCCACCTCCATCAGCTCTCCCTCTTCGATGGAAGGGTGGAACAGATCGGTGATTGTACCTCCCACCCGGGGACCATGCTTTGCCAGTTGGTCTACTTTCTCGTTCTCCTCCCTGGGCACATGTCAGATGGAGAAGGTCTGGAACGTGCTGATGACCCCCTTCATCTTCGCCAAGTATAACTGAAGGGTAGGCTCCCTTACCTCAAACTCCTTGTTGATCTAGGAGGCCACCACCATGGAGTTAGTGAGGAACTCCACGTCAAGCACTCCCATCTCCCTGGCCAGGTGGAGCCCTGCAATCATTTCCTCATACTCGGCTTTGTTTTTGGTGATGGGAAAGTGCACCACCACCGTTTGTTCAATTCTCGTTACCTGGGGGCTTTCCAAGATCACCCCCACTCCCAGGGAATGCCTTCCCGAGGCGCCATCCACCATCACCCTCCATGGAACTAGGTGAGTGAGTTCTTACTCCACTACCTCGACTACATAGTCAGCCAGGAAGTCGACCATCACTTGAGCCTTGATCGAGAGACGGGGAACAAAGGAGATGTAAAACTCGCTCAGCTTCACCGACCACTTAGCCAATCTTCCCGAGTGCTCTACCCCCTTGAAGATGTTGCAGAGTGGGTGATCAGTCACCACCCAGATCGAGTGTGCATGGAAGTAAGGTCGTAGCCTCCGGGCCGAGATGACTAGAGCGAAGGCAAGCTTTTCCAAGATGGGATAACGACGCTCGACCTTCCTTAACACCCGACTTACATAGTATATAGGGAGTTGCTTCTTCCCCTCTTTCCGAACCAGGACGGAGCTCGAGGCCTCTGATCCGACCCCGAGATACAAGTATAGATCCTCCACCTCCTTCGGCCCTTGGAGCAGCGGAGCCTGAGTCAACAGCTCTTCAGGGCCTGGAATGACTCCTCGCACTTCTTGGTCTACTCGAATTTTTGGCTTCCCCTTAAAGCTTTGAATAAGGGAGAGCACTTCTCCCCAGTCCGGGAAAGGAACTTGCTCAACCCTGGCAGCTTACCTATCAACCGCCTCACCTCTTTAGCATTCCGAGGTGATCCTAGCTCCATGATTGCTTGGACCTTATAAGGATTTGGCTCTACCCCCATGGGGGTGAGAAGGTGGCCCAAGAACTTTCCCTTGCTGGCCCCAAAGACACACTTAAGGTGGTTCAGCCTCATCATGTATTCACGTAGGGTGGCGAAGGTCTCCTCTAGGTCCCGGAGGTGGGAGTCCACGTCTCGGCTCTTGATCATGAGGTCATCTACATACACCTCAAGGTTCCTCCCCCTCTACTCTCGGAAGACCCTATCCATCATCTTCTGGTAGGTCTCCCCCGCATTCTTTAGCATGAAGGGCATTATTTTGTAGCAGTAGCACCCCTCCCCCGTGAAGGAGACATCTTTGACGTCGGGGGGTGGGGGGGTGCATCCTGATCTGGTGATAGCCTGAAAATGCATCCAAAAAACTCATTACAGGAAAACCAACGACTGTGTTATCCAGCGCATCGATCCGAGGCAAAGGATAATAGTCCTTGGGGAATGATTTATTAAGTAAAGAAAAATCAACACGCATACGGCATCGACTGTCACCTTTTTTAACCATTACTACATTGGATACCCAGCCGGGGTATTGGATTTCGGATACAAAGACAGCCTTGAGGAGCATGGCCACCTCCTCCCAGATGGGCTAGGCCAGTTTGTCCGCGATGGACCTCTTCTTTTGCTAGATGGGGAGAGCCTCCATGTCCAAGTTGAGCCGATGGCATGCGACGTGTAAGACCCCCCTCCCGAAACACAAATCACGGTACGAGAGGGGTCTTATGCCCAGAAGAGCCGCCTTGTGGTAGCACTAGCACTCGGGCTAGCCTGTACTATAAGACGCATATTCTGCTGGCCTTTACCAATATCAAACATTGCCAACCCAACCATGATATAGTGTTAGAATTCAAAATCCACACAAGCATATAATAGTCCAAATACAACAAGTAAATAAGCTATATCAAGCTTCTAAACTATCAGAGTACGAGTAATATTTTGCCCAAAAGGGCTACATCAAGTCTCTCTCACACTCACATCAGTAACCGATGGTAGCGACGACACTATCCCTTCAGGCCCTATCGTCCTACCTTGGCTGTCCTGCTGCATAATCCATGGCTACTCTACCTGCGGGGTTTCCTCCTAAAAAGGAAGATGTAGCAACCGTTAGTCATAAAGACTAAGTGGCTTTCACATCTGCTCCCCCGACGACTCCTCGGCACCGGGCGGAGAAATGGACAAAAGGTACAATATACATAAAGTATGTAAGCATAAGTACAAGCAGGTGGCATAGTGTGATTAGTAAACATTATAATAGTATAGCAGCACAATAAATGAATAACCATTACTCTAGCAGTTCTATCAACTATAACAGTATAATAATATAAGGCTACAACAGAAAGTAACTCAACTTATATGAAAGCCCATACAGACATATAAGTTGAGGATCGGCTCAACAGAAAAGTAACTCATCATATAAGAGTGCCCATACAAACTTATAAGATGAGGATCATGTGTATGCGATGTAATGCGATGCAATGAATGCTATGCTAAGACTCACCCATGAACATGAACAAGAAATTGCTGTATCGACACAGACTCTGTAGTTCCCACTTTTCAAGCAGGTATCTAACCTCTCAGGTGTCAACCGTTGTGGCCAGACGGTGACAGTAGAGCAAGCATCTCCACTACTAGGCTGGTCTCCACACTACCTGGCCTAGGCCTTCTTATGCCTCAATGCTAAGAACACACAGCAGTGCTCACACGCGTATTACGGCTCAGCGGGTGTCTCGGGTAGATATTCACCGAGATCCTAGCCCCGAACGAGCCTATGATGTGACCCAGAAGGAGCCTCAGAAATGAACACGAGGACCAAGCCCAACCGTTCACATGGCACAAAAGGAGCCTCAGGACGTGAACATCGTGGACCAAGCCCAACCGCCCATGGTCTAACTGTCAACTCCCATCGCTATGACGATTGGCGAGCACGTAGATCTGCCACACTATCCTTAACCCAAGATTATGACACCGTGTGTCGACTCACACCGCATGCAATACCACATCATCGTGGAACAGAAGGAGCCTCAGATCAAATACGAGGACCAAGCCCAACCGTCCATCTATAACTCTTCTCAACATAACCAACCAGTGCGATCAAACACCCACACTCACACCCTTTCACAATCCTTTGCCCAAGGCACCTTAAAGGTTTACCACAAACCCAGGTGGAAAACCACCTCATACAATGGACCATCTTAGACTTCGCTATATGACAAGACTCAAGACCATGCATCACTTTTTTGGCCAACATGATTATGTCTATGCTTTGGTCACTTAACTTTAACATCTCTTATTACAACTCTTTTACCAAACTCAATCATTTATGCACATATGAGTTAATCATCGAACTATCAACAACGACTGAATACACAAGTTCAAGACAATCTTGTTATTAATCGAGGAATTAACATTCGTTCACTAACTCCCACCAAATCATTTCGTTCAATTACATTTCATTTCACCATTTGTTTGCGTGGGGTCTATCCAACAATTTCCTCACTCGTTGAAGTATCACGGTTAGACATATTATAATTCGCCAAAACCCCAATAACAATTTGTTACAAGATCTCCACCGAGTCTAAACCCGATTCTACACCAACCCAGGAAATTCAGGTGCAGAACACCTTCTGGACAAAAAGTTCGACCGGAGATTCCCGAGGCTATATGATTCCAGTGAATGCGTGTAATTACTCGATAGAAATGTCTTTCCATGGGTTATAACTTTCATGTTCAGTCTGTAACCCAGATCAGACTATATCACACATGAAATTAGCTCCAAAGCCTGCTGCGTACAGAATACATTTTTTGCACGCTTAGCCTGTCAGCCCTATACTTCGATCAGACTGTTCCCGTGGCTACAAACTTCTCCTGAAGATGTATGACCACTCACTGGAAAGGTATTTCCAAGGGCTATGACTTTTGTCTTTAGTCGAAAGTCCAGATCTGGACGTTTCATATCTGAAAACGACCATGAAGATCGCTGCGCGCAAAAAGTAGATTTTTGCGCGCATCTTAAGGTGGAACGAACAATATCGGTTCGTCTTCCTCCTCCAGCCGATCTTCCCAATTCACATCAGAAATTCCTCCTCCCTAATTCACCCTCATAATGCCATTTCTCTTCACGAGACCATCCCCATCATCCCATTGAAGGAAGGAGAGGTTGAAGATGACTAAACCCTAGAACACAAGTCCTAGCATGGCCTCTTCCTAGAAATCTTCATCTCACACATCAAGACTCATTTGAGTCGATATCTCGCCTAGTAATAACTAGGGATCTAGCACCAAGGGATAGGGGAGGAAGCTCACCTCGTTTCCGGCGCTTCCGCTATTTCTGGCCATGGATTTCGTCACTCTTCGCGATGACATCTTCTTTTCCTTGGCGAAGGCGGTGGTTCTTCACGCAGTGTAGTTGATTCCAGCAACTCCTTCCCTCCTCCAGCAGTTTGTCCATAGAAAAAAGGCTTGGGAAGAGGATTAAAAATGGACAAATCCAATATAAATAGGACCAAAACGGGTAGGAACACGTCCGTGTTCCAACCCGTGTCCCGCTCGACTGAAGCGACGACGACGGTTATAGTATCATATGGACACAGACACGGGTAGGGACACGCCCGTGTCCACTGCCTATATCACGGGACACGGCCGCGCCGTGTTCTTACCCATGTCCTGCTCGGGAGACACGTTCGTTGATCTTCACTCAAGGCACACGGGTAGGGACACGCCCGTGTCTCTACCCGTGTCCTGCTCGGGATAGGCCCTACCGAATTCCACTCAATGCCTCTCGATACGGGTAGGGACACACCCGTGTCTCTACCCGTGTCCTTCTCGGGACAGGCCCTGTCGAGTTCCACTCAACGCCTCTCGACAAGGTTAGGGACACGCCCGTATCTCTACCCGTGTCCTTCTCGGGACAGGCCATGTCGAGTTCCACTCAACGCCTCTTGAGTTATACTCGATGCACACGGGAAGGGACATGCCCGTGTCTCTACCCATGTCCTATTCTGGACCAATTTCTCATTTAAACACGATTGTAAGCCTAGTCGCCTGCGCTCCCTAGGCCCAAGTCAGCTCTCCTGACTTAGAAGCACACACGAGGGGCCTAGCACGAATCGGGACATTACCAATCCTATAAAGAAAATAAAATATTTCGTCACGAAAATCAGGCTAAGTCTATAGGGAGAGAAAAGCATTAAATAAAATTTGTTTTTAAAGATTACCTTGATGCAACAGCTCCGGGTACCGCTTTTGCATCAAGTCGACTCTCATGTATACTCCTCCTTCCCATGATTATACCACAACACCTTTACCAAAGGAACACTTTTGCGGCGCAAAATCCTTGTCACGTTGTCTTCTATCCGCAAAGGCTTTAGTCGCATTGACCTATCAGTTGCCACTTCTCTGTCAGTGGTGGGAACATATTGATCGGGCCGCAATAACGCCTTTCGAAGTGACGACACATGGAATACGTCATGCAGATTCTCTAGCTCTAGTGGTAACTCCAACCGATAGGCCAACGAGCCAATCCTTTCAAATATAATATAGGGCCCAATGTACCTTGGGCTGAGCTTCTTCACACCACGTACCCGTGATACTCCATGCGTCGACCTGATCTTCAAAAACACTTTGTCTCCCACTTGAAATTCAACCATTCGGTGCGTTGCATTATAATATTTTGTCTGCCGACTTTGAGGCTCAAGCATGCGGTCCCGTATTAGTCTCACAACCATGTCAGTATCTTCAATGTATTCAATTCCCAATGCCTTCAGGTCTTCATCCTATACCCAAGACAAGGGTGTTCTACACCTTCTTCCGTAAAGGGCTTCATGGGGCGCCATTTCGATACTGGCCTGGTGACTGTTGTTATATGAAAATTCCACCAGGGGTAAGAGCCTTTCCTACAGATCTCCTCTATCTAATACGCACAGCCTCAATAGATCCTCCAATGTCCTTATAGTCCTTTCAGACTGCCCGTCTGTTTGAGGATGAAACATTGTGCTAAAGGTAAGAGGTGAACCCAAATACGCCTGCACTGCCTTCCATTCTTTAGAGGTAAACTGACCATCCCATTCAGAAACAATCATCTTTGGCACACCGTGATACCATATTAACTGCTCCATAAAGAGGCATACCAAAACATCAACATGAGCTTCTTTCTTCATAGGAATAAACTGGGATACCTTCGTCAGGCAGTCAACGATTACCCATACTGAATCATTCCCTGAGAGTGAGCGAGGCAACCGTGGACGAAGTCCATGGACACATCCTCAAACTTCCACTCGGGGATGGGCAATGACTGTAATAATCCACCGGGGCTCCTACATTCTGCCTTCACCCTTTGACAGGGCAGTGCGTAACAAAATATCAGACGTCCCTCATCATTCCCGACCAACACATGGTCTTCCGCAGGTCGGCGTACATCTTGGCAATTCTAGGATGCACAGAATACTGGGTGCAGTGTGCCTCTCTTAGGATATCTTCCCTAATTTTACCGCCCTCAGGAATGTAAAGCCGGCCAAGGAGATGAATGAGGCCGTCTTGTAGAGAGTACTCATAAGTTTTCCCATCTTCAATCGACTTGATTGTCGGGGCCAGTGCCGCATCCTTTCCTTGCTCTGCCCGGATCCGGTCTTGAATGTCAAAGACTATGCTCAACGCGGTTAGGTACTCTGTATACCCTTCCAATTGTTCTTTGTACACCAGAGTGATCTCCATCACTTCGAGCATCAGAGCTAACTCCATACGCATCAAACGAGACTCGGGGCTTATTTCCGGTACCTTCCTGCTCAAAGAATCAGCTACATAATTTACTTTTTTGGGGTGGTAGTTCAGGGTTAATTCATAATCACACAAAAACTCCAACCACAACCGTTGTCTTAAATTCAATTCCTTCTGGGTATGGACGTACTTTAAGTTCTTGTGATCCGAAAATATTTCACAGTGAATGCCATATAGATAGTGCCTCCAAATCTTCAAGGCGAACACCACTGCCCCTAATTCCAAATCATGTTCTGGGTAGTTGATCTCATGCTTCTTCAACTGTCTTGAAGCATATGCAATCACATGCCCGTGCTGCATCAGTACCTCTCCCATCCCTTGATACGATGAGTCAGTGTAAACTTGAAATTCATCCCTCCCGGATGGAAGGGCTAGGATGGGTGCATATGTAATTCGGTCCTTCAGTTCTTGAAACACGGCTTCACACTGAGGTGTCCACTCATACGACACACCTTTCTTTGTCATCGTAGTCAGAGGAAGGGCGATCTTTGAGAAGCCTTTTACAAACTTGCGATAATACCCAGTAAGTCTAAGAAAGCTCCACACATAGGCCGCTGACTTCAAGGGAGACCACTCCTTCATGGAACGCACCTTGGCCGGATCCACAGCTAACCCTGCCCCACTAATCACATGGCCCAAGAAGGCAACCTCTTGGAGCCATAATTCACACTTGCTGAACATGGCAAACAAGGCGTGCTCTTTTAGCTTCTTCAGTACCAAGCTCAGATGTTTTACATGCTCTTCCTCCGTCTTAGAGTAGACCAAGATGTCGCCGATGAAAATTATGAATAAGACATCTAGATAAGGCTCGAATACTTTATTCATCAGGCACATGAAAGCTGATGGGGCATTTGTGAGCCCAAACGACATCACAGTGAACTCGTACAAGCTGTACCTTGAGCTAAAGGTCGTTTTCTGAATATCCTCTTCTTGTATTCTTAACTGATAATACCCCGAGGGCAAATCAAGTTTGGAAAACCAATGCGCTCCTACCAATTGGTCGAACAACTCATCGATCTGAGGTAACGGATAGGTGTTCTGTACCATCAGTTGGTTGAGCTCCTGATAGTCTATACATAATCGCAAGGTCCCATCTTTCTTCTTAACGAACAGAACAGGGGCTCCCCAAGGTGATGAGCTGGGGTAAACAAACCCTGATTCTACCAACTCTCGCAACTGAATTCTATACTCCGTGAGTTCCTTTGGGGCCATCCGATTAGGGGTCCTGGAGACGGGCTTGGCTCCTGGTACTAGCTTAATCTAAAAATCAACTTCTCTATGCGGGGGTAATCCTGGCAATTTCTCAGAAAATACCTCAGGAAAATCCCGCACTACCCGGACATCCTTCATATCTATTTTTATCTCCTTCAGTTCGAAACCTATCATGTAGACTTCATCCCCTCTCATGTGAGCTTTCAAGATCTGAATCGAAGATAATAGTAAACATGGTGCGAATTTTATACCTTGGAAGATTACATTGGTATCCCCATGTCTCAAGTAGATTCGCTTTCTTCGCGCAGTCAATTCTTGCATAGTGCCAATCTAGCCACGCCATGCCCAGAATGAGATCAAATTTTGGTATTCTCCAAACTGTGGCAAGGGTATCAAAGATCTTTCCCACAATGAGTATCTCCAATTCGCACTTGGCGGATGCGATCATCTTAGAGCCGTTTGGGAGGCGTACTATTCGAGCAATACCATTGAAGTATTGCACTCCATATATATCTTTAATGAAGTCTTCAGACACAAAAGAGTGCGAGGCACCATTATCAAACAATGTATAGGCCGGTTTCCCGCCGACCACTACAGTGCCAAAGTACCAATAACCATACTCAAGCTAGATATCTAGTATGACTTAAGCAACTTAAGGTTACTAATGAAAATAAGATGACTAATTGTATTCATACCTGCAATCACCTCCGGAGGGTTCCGCTCCTGTGTCATGTCTAGTGCGAACACCTGATTCCGAGCAGATCCGGGGTTTCCTCCTCGTGGTCCTCGTCCTCGACCATGCATGTGCCCCCGTCCTCGAGGAGCTACCAGAGGGAGAGCAAGAGGCGCATATCCAAACAATTGCGGGCAGTAGCGTCGAATGTGGCCCGGTTTGTTGCATTCGAAGCACACTCGCTCCTGCCGCCCACTGGGTTGCTCAAATGGTTGATGCTGCGGTGGTGGAGGCAATGCTGGCGGCTATGGAGCTGGGTGCTCCACTCTATAATTCTGGTGGAAACGTCGGCCACCTCTCTGACGTGCTCTTCCTCCTTCGAAGTCATATCTCTTTCTGTTGCTAGGGCCAGCTTCCATCACGCCCTCAGCTGGCCTCTTACCACTTCCCAAGTTGTATGCTTCTAACCTCTTTGCCATGTTAATTATTTCGGCTAGACCGGAGTCCGCTATAAACAAAAGGGCTTGCCTCAAGTGGTCTCGCAAGGCTTTGCAGAACCTCTTCGCATACTCTCTGTCATCCAACTCATAGGAGTCAGCAAATCTAGCTAGATGCTGAAACTCCCACTAGTACTCCGTCACTGACTTGGACCCTTGCTTTAACTGTAAGAACCTCTTTTCGAGTTCATCCCGAACAGACGAGGGGATGAAATGCTCTAAAAAGGCACAATAGAATTCGCTCCAACTAATTTTTGTATACACTCATCCTTGAAAGGTGGAGCCCATGAGTAACTTCGACCAACTCTTGGCGTGCTGTTCTAGGAGTGTCACTACCAGGGTCATAGCCATGTTGTTTGGGAATCTAATTTCTTCCAGCAGTTCTTGCACGGTGTCAAGCCATTATTCCGTACACACTACTGACTCTATCCCAAGGTAAGCTGGAGGGGAGAGAGCTCGGAAAGTGCTCACCCAATTGGAGCCCGGACCTTGTTGTTGCATGGGGGCTTGTTGGGATCTGAAGGCATCTAGGATCGCTGTGAGCATTTGCCCTAGCTCCTATTGCTAGAACTGTGTGGGTACGGAGGGGGCGGGGGTGCCTCCACTGGCTCAGTGTGCACTAGGATCTACACGTAGAGTACAAACCTAAGGACAGGTTAGCTAATCTTAAGGTCAAAGTTGGACATACTTATTGTGAATTACATATGGGCACACCACTGCTTCCGCTAAGTCAGTTTGTCCCCAAACTGATTAATCGAACCGGGGTGGCACCATTGTTAAATGACTTCTCTAATTCAGGATCGGAGCAAGCTGATACCATTTGTAAGACCCCCTTCCGGAACACAAATCACGGCACGAGAGGGGTCTTATGCCCAGAATAGCCGCCTTGCAGTAACACTAGCACTCGGGCTAGCCTGTACTATAAGACGCCTATTCTGCCGGCCTTTACCAATATCAAACATTGCCAACCCAACCATGATATAGAGTTAGAAGTCAAAATCCACACAAGCATATAATAGTCCAAATACAACAAGTAAAGAAGCTACATCAAGCTTCTAAACTATCAGAGTACGAGTAATATTTTGCCTAAAAGGGCTACATAAAGTCTCTCTCACACTCACATCAGTAACCGACGGTAGCGACGACACCGTCCCTTCAGGCCCTGTCATCCTGGCCTGGCTGGCCTGCTGCATAATTCATGGCTGCTCTACCTGCGGGGTTTCCTCCTATAAAGGAAGACATAGCAACCGTTAGTCATAAACACTAAGTAACTCTCACATCCGCTCCCCCGACGACTCCTCGGCACCGGGCGGAGAAATGGACAAAGGTACAATATACATAAAGTATGTAAACATAAGTACAAGCAGGTGGCATAGTGTGATTAGTAAATATTGTAATAGTATAGCAGCACAATAAATGAATAACCATTACTCTTGCAGTTCTATCAACTACATCAGTATAATAATATAAGGCTACAACAGAAAGTAACTCAACTTATATAAAAGCCCATACAAACGTATAAGTTGAGGATCAGCTCAACAAGAAAAGTAACTCATCATATAAGAGTGCCCATACAAACTTATACGATGAGGATCTTGTGTATGCGATGTAATGCGATGCAATGAATGCTATGCTATGACTCACCCATAAACATGCACAAGCAATTGCTGTGTCAACACAGACCTTCTAGTTCCCACTTTTTGAGTAGGTAGCTAACCTCTCAGGCGTCAACCATCGTGGCAAGACGGTGAAAATAGAGCGGGCATCTCAACTACTAGGCTGGTCTCCACACTAGCTGTCCTAGGCCTCCATATGCCTCATTGCTAAGAACACATAGCGGAGCTCACACGCGTACTACGACTCAGCGGGTGTCTCGGGTAGATGTGTACCGAGATCCTAGCCTCGAACTGGCCTATGATGTGACTTGGAAGGTGCCTCAGAAATGAGCACAAGGACCAAGCCCAACCATTCACTTGGCACGAAAGGAGCCTCGGGATGTGAACACTGAGGACCAAGCCCAACCGCTAAAGGTCTAACTGTCAACTCTCATCAGTATGACGATTGGCGAGCTCGTTGACCTGCCACACTATCCTTAACCCAAGATTATGACACCGTGTGTCGACTCACACCGCATGCAATACCACATCATCGTGGCATGGAAGGAGCCTCAGATCAAACACGAGGACCAAGCCAAATCGTCCATCTATAAGTCTTCTCAACATAACCAACAAGTGCGATCAGACACCCACACTCACACCCTTTCACAATCCTGTGCGCAAGGCATCTTAAAGGTTTACCACAAACCCAGGTGGTTAACCACCTCATACAATGGACCATCTTAAACTTCGCTATATGGCAAGCCTAAAGACCATGCTTCACACTTTCGGCCAACATGATTATGTCTATGCTATGGTCACTTAACTTTAACATCTCTGATTACAACTCATTCACCAAACTCAATCATTTGTGCGCACATGAGTTAATCATCTAACTATCAATAGCGACTGAATACACAAGTTCAAGACAATCTTGTTATTAATCGATGAATTACCATTCGTTCACTAACTCCCACCAAATCGTTTCATTCAATTACATTTCATTTCACCATTTGTTTGCGCGGTGTCTATCCATCAATTTCCTCACTCATTGAATTATCACAGTTAGACATATTATAATTCGCCAAAACCCCAACGATAATTTGTTACAAGATCTCCACCGAGCCCAAACCCGATTCTGCACAAACCAAGGAAATTTAGGTGAAGAACACCTTCTGGATAGCAACTTCGACTGGATATTCCCGAGGATATAGGAATCCGGTGAATGTGTGTAACCCCTCGATGGAAAGGTATTTCCATGGGTTATAACTTTCATGTTCATTCTACAACCCAGATCAGACTGTATCACACATGAAATTCGGCTCCAAAGCCTACTGTGTACAAAATACATTTTCTGCACGCTTAGCCTGTCATCCCTCTACTTCGATCAGACTTTTCCCATGTATAAAGACTTTTCCTGAAGATGTGTAACGACTCAATTTAAAGGTATTTTCAAGTGCTACGACTTTTGTGTTTAGTTCAAATCCCAGATCTTATCGTTTCATATCTGAAAACGACCACGAAGATCGCTGCGCCTAGAAAGTAGATTTCTACACGCATCTTAAGGCAGAACGAACGACATCGGTTCATCTTCCTCCTCCAGCCGATCTTACCAATTCACATCAGAAATACCTCCTCCCTTATTCACCCTCATCATGCCATTTATCTTCACGAGACCATCCCCATCATCCCATTGAAGGAAGGAGATGTTAAAGATGACTAAACCCTAGAACACAAGTACTAGCATGGGCTCTTCCTAGAAATCTTCATCTCACACATCAAGACTCATTTGAGTCGATATCTCACCTAGGAATAACTAGGGATCTAGCACCAGGGGAGAGGGGAGGAAGCTCACCTCATTTCTGGCGCTTCCTCTATTTCCGACCATGGATCTCGTCACTCTTCGCGGTGACATCTTCTTTTCCTTGGCGGCGGCGGTGGTACTTCATGTATTATAGTTGATTCCAGCAACTCCTTCCCTCCTCAAACAGTTTCTCCACAAAAAAGAAGGCTTGGGAAGAGGTTGAAAAATGGCCAAATCCTATATAAATAGGACCAACACGGGTAGGAACACACCCGTGTTCCTACCCGTGTCCCACTCAGCTGAAGAGGCGACGACGGTTATAGCGTCGTATGGACATAAACACGGGTAGGGGCATGCCCGTGTCCACATCTCGTATCATGGGACATGGCCATGTGCATGGCCGTGTTCTTACCCGTGTCCTGCTTGGGAGACACGTTCGTTGATCTTCACACAACGCACACAGCTAGGTACATGTCCGTGTCTCTACCCGTGTACTGCTCGGGATAGGCCCTGTCAAATTCCACTCAACGCCTCTCGACACGGGTAGGTACACGCCTGTGTCCTTCTCGGGATAGGCCCTGTCGAGTTCCACTCAACCCCTCTCGACACGTGTTGGGACATGCCCGTGTCTCTACCCGTGTCCTTCTCGGGACAGGCCATGTTGAGTTCCACTCAATTCCTCTCGAGTTCTACTCGATACACATAGGTAGGGACATGCCTGTGTCTCTACCCATGTACTATTTTTGACCAATTTCTCTTTTCCACATGAGTGTAAGCCTATTCGCCTGCACTTCCTAGGCCCGAGTCAGCTCTTTTGACTCAGAAGCACGCACAAGGGGCCTAGCACGAATCGGGAAGTTACACGACGTCTGCATCGATCCCTGGCATCTTCGCGGCACTCCAAGCAAAGATGTCCATGTTCTTTTGGATGAACTCAAGCATCCTCCCCGTTGATGCAGACCTTCTTCACCCTACCCGCGAGGGTGAGAACCTTCATCTCCATTACCTCCTTCGTAGCCTCTAGCCTGGACTGCTCCCCCCACTCTCTAATGTCCTCCCCACCCAGGGTAGGAACTTCCTCCCTAGCCTCCTCTATGGCCATGACTTCGGCCGACTCCTGAACTTCCTCTGCCACCTCCACCTAGGTGCAGTTCTCTACCTCCATCACCACTACCTCCTGCTCTGCCTCCTCCATCCTCCGCTCCATCTACTTGGCCCCCTTGTGCCAAGAGATGGTGTAATATCCCTTAGACAACTAGACCCCTAGGAGTGGTTTTGTCATGACTAGGTCATGACAAAACTCTAGGAAGCCCAAGAAGACCAAGTGAACCTCGGAATATAGGTGAGATCACTATGGTTTGCAAATAGTAGATTTCTAAACACTAGTTTAGGATGATCATGGGGCTTTACCATGACACATATAATTATATATCGCTACAAGAAAACAGGGTTTTAGTGACCAAATTTTAGTGACGGAATATATTTCATCACTAAATACGCGATTTTAGTGTCAAAAAAAATTTCAGTCATTAATGATACATCTTCAGTGACGAAAATATTGTCGGTCACTAAAGAGACATCGTTAGTGACAAAATTAATGTTCAGTCACTAAAAATTCGGTCACTAAATGTACGTATTTATTAACTTTGATTTTGTGATAAAATATATTTCGTCACTAAATGCATGTTTTTTAGTGAGACACATAAAATTTTCACCATAACTCTATATTAAATGATAATTTTTTTGTTACAAAATAATTATTTAGCAACCAAAATACTTAGAGACATAATATATATCTCTCCTAATTTATAAGAAAGTTACTATCTATAATAAAAAATATATGAGTACTAGACAATTGCTTTCAGTTTCTCAAGCAGAAAGTTTAACTTTGTCACACAATTTAGGTTATGGCCGAACAAATCCAGCGACGTGCCGACAAATGATACATCGACGTGTTAGGTGCATTGCACAAGTCCTTTCTCTCTACGCCACCAGCTTTGATCAGTGACCCCCAAAAAATAATATTTAATCTTAATAATATTTAATTATTTATACTTACAAAAACAGAATAGGTTTTATTTTCCTCACTTATTATTTTTTGCCACTTATTTAATATTTCATGGGTGTTAATATTCGTAAATCATATTTGGCTATCTAAAGCTCTAGGCTATTTGTAAATCATGGAATTATAATTGTACTCTAAGATACTATTTGTACTCCAAAAATCTTTTTATAGAACAAAACAAAAATCCAAAGTTATAGATCTTGAATTTTATCAAGCATCTGACCGCTTCTTCCTCTAATCTTTTGACATCTGATTTTAGTCAACCATAACGAGCATGCCAGGAGAGATCTTAGCTTCTACAAAATATTGGTGTTATATACATGAAATTTGACGGGGGCAGGATGATGAGGAGGTGGACTAAGAAGCTGCTTGAAGACGAGGATGAAGTGGAGGGCTCTAAACACATTATCGCCGACTGTATAATCTACATTAATGTGTTTTAAAAAAAAAAGACACATTAACTAATCTTGAATTTTTAACATTAATTTAAATTAATTTAATTTTCTGATCCAAAAGGAGGGATTCTTGCAAATTTTAAACATTAATTTAATTTAATTTAATTTGAGGGGGCACAACATTCTCACTCTCACAACACTAACACCCATCCCACTAACTTTTAACTTCCACTAACACCCGAACAGCACATCTCTCGTAACTTCCTAAATACTAACCCCCGTAACTTCCTAAATCCTAACCCGCACCGGCAGTAGATGAATAGGAATGCAGAAACCCTCCTTTCCGCTCCGAAATTTTTCGCAACTCCAGGTCATCCCCTTCGCTTCTCCTGCATCGACGGATAGCCACCACTCGAAGCCCCGGCCGCTTCCACTTTTCCTTCACTACACCATCCGCTATCGCTCCTTTTTCGAGAAACCCTAGCACCTCACACCTCGCCCCTCGCCTGTGCTTCTCCTGCTGATACCGAAATTCGCAACTGCGGAGAGAGGGTTGGAAAAGAGAAAGTGGATGTGGTGGTTCAGAATATTCTCCGATTCTATATCCGATAAAGGCAAGCGTACCTTATTGGTTATAGTATAGGATACTAAGGATTAGTATCAAGGTCGTATTTCCCTGGGGCGTAATGACTACTTCTACTCAAAGGAGGTTGCTATTATTTTATCAAATGATATTTCTATTAAATGTTAAACTAAAAAAAGGAATTAAAGTATTAAAATAAAAAGAAAACTAAACTACTTGCAGGATAAAAAGAGTTAGATCTAATAATAAAGAGGTGCACTCGATCAAGAATCACTTCAGTAGAAGGCGATTAAAAAGGCGATAAATAAACCTAAGCTTAATAGGATAAAGGTCCTTGACCGTGGAGGTTCCTAAAGCTTGAACACGCTTCTCTTGAAGTCGTGCCCAACTGAGTTTAAGAAGGTCCGACCGACTCTCATCAAAATCGGAGGCCTAAAGCTCGCTTTACGCGGTGAACCCCTCTATTGGATTTTACTCCAATCCGGGAGATTTGGACGTCTGCCTCTCTCGAGGGGTGCGTACAACTCCATTTACTCTTGAATGCTCACTTCATTCTATCGGCCTCTCGACTAGCCCAGAATGAAAGCAAAGGTGGAAAGTATATATCGATAATATACCTCCAACCCATGATTTATCAAACGTAATTCAAGGACCTAACCTAAAAAGAAAAGATTAATTAAAACATCATAACTTAATCGCTCTAACCTCAGATCATCAAGATCGAGTACAAGGAGGATAAGTTAATCATAATGGAGTGGAGGAGGGGGGATAAGTAGTAAAGCATATAAAAGGAACACTAGTAAAGGAAGAGCACTTATATTTATTAAAAGGAGCAAGTTACATAATGAAATGGAAATTACAGGTGCATCAAAGTAAAACCTATTCTAGCCTTACAAAAAGCTACTTAGAAGAAATGCAAGAGCTAAAAGCAAAACATTAAGCTAGGTTAAGAAAAATAATTACAAAATAAGAGAGAGAGAGGGAGAGAGAGAGAGAAAAAAACATAAAAGGGGCTAAGAAATAAAGGGGCAGCACCTCCACCTCTCTCCAAAAGTTGCTGAAATGGAAGGGGGGGGTCTGGTATTTATAGACTTTTCCCACGGGTTGGTCACGCCCGGCGACACGCCCGGGGAGGGCGTGTCAGGGGGCGTGACAGGTACGGAATTGACCTCGGGAGCTGAATTCTGGCGGGACTGATGATTATTTCGGTACGATGGTGGTCACGCCCTAGGTCACGCCCGTGACAGGGGGGCGTGACAGGCGTGTCAGGTCAAAATCAATGGTCCCCAGTCAATCAGACGTCGAAATCGGGGCGTCACGCCCCAGGTCACACCCGTGACATGGGGCGTGACAGTACTATTGCGTGCAGCTGTGTAGAATGCATTGAAGGATACGGCAGACTTCGGGCAGAGGGCGACATGCCCCGTGTCACGCCCGGTGACACGCTTGGGGAGGGCGTGTCGGTGGGTCGTGACAGGGGATTTTGGCGGGAAACGATCACTTGCGGTTTTCAATAACGGGAGCAGGTGACACGCCTTGGGTCACGCCCGGGGAGGGCGTGCTAGTGGGGCATGTCAGGGGATTTTTTCCTGAAAATTTGTTGAAACCTGCACAAACAAAAACTAATTTTTATTTATAATATTTACATAAAAAGAAGCATAAAATAACAAAAAGAAAGAGATTTAAAATGAAAATAACATATTTTTACCCTAATAAATTAAGCTAAAATATGCATCATCAAATTCCCCCATACTTATTATTTTGCTTGTCCTCAAGCAAACACTACGAGTTAGAGAAAATAAAGAGGATTAATTGAAAAGTTTAAAAATGCTATAAACGAGTAAGACAAGAATTTAGAGGTAGAGAATTTTTTTGAAAAAGAACCGAAAAGTCCTACTTTAACTTAGCACAGAATTTTATAAATTTTACTAAATATAAAAACAAATCATCCCAAATTTTTATAGAATTAAAACTTAATAAGGTAACGAGTAAAAAGCGCATTGAGTCACTACTAAAGTCTAAGAGACAAATTAAAACCATAGTCAATCAAGACAAAATTCAATATTTCTATTAAAAATACTTACGCAATCTAGTTTCTCGCTACTATACTAAAAAGTAAACGTAAAAAGCATGAATCATTAGGGCTTTAATTAGGCGTATAGTTAGGCTTAGGTTTTTAAGGGTGCGATATTCAAAAAGATAAACACGAGGGATTTTTGCACACTTAAAACAAAAAGAAAATGAGCTTTGCTAAAATAAAACTAGCCAAAATAAATACTTTTCTTTTCTTTTCTTTTACTTTTTTTTTCAATCATTTTCATCATTTTTTTTCATTTTTTTTATACTTAAAACTTTTCACTTTTGTAGCAAAAGATAACACAAAGATTTTCCACTATTTTTTTCAAAAAGATGCACATTAGCAATTAAAGCTCGAAAATAATTTTAAAGTGTGCATGTAGGTAGGCTATTTGGTCGTGGTGAAATAAAAAGTGGGGCTACAAAAAGGAAAGGAAAAGACACAAAAATGGCTAGCAATGGTTATTGTTAGGCGAGGTGCAAAGGCTCAAACGTTACAAAAGAAATGCCTAAATCATTTTCATGCTTCCTAAATCTACTCAAAGTAAAGCTTTGAAATTTCAAAAGAGGATAAGGACCAAAAAATAAAAAATAGAGAATTTGCTTTCATGAAAATAATGATAATAAGCGTCTAGACCGGTTTGTGTCTACTATAATTAATACTAATTAACGTTTAAAAAGATTTTAATAATGAAAAATAAGGGATGATGGGTTTTATAAAAGTAAAAGAAATAAAAGAAAGGCTATGGAAAAGTAAAGAAAAATTCAAATTTTTTTCAAAAATAGCATACTACTCTAAATAGGAACACTGCATGAGTCAACATACTACTCGCTAAACATATTTAAAGAGAAAATTAATCAAATTTATTCTCACTAAGCAAGTAGACATTAGCTTAAAAAAACAATAAAAAGCAAAGTAGCGGGGTACTAATTGATTTGGCAAAAATTAACTCATTTTAATTTGTGATTTTTTTTTCAAAAATATTTATATATATTTTTTTTGGATTTTTTAAAAAATATTATATATACAATTTTTTTTTCTAAAGTAAAATATTAAGGGAACACTCCCCCATACTTAAAGTTAAACATTGTCCCCAATGTTTAAAGTTAAGTATAAAGAGAGTGAGAAGAGAGAGAAAAGAGAAGAGAAAAAAAATGCAAAGAGAGGGAGAAGATGCTTCCCTAGCGTTTGATGCCCAGACGTTTGAAATTGCGTCCCCCAAACTTGAGGTAAAGATCGGCTTCAGTCCAAGTTACGAGGCGATAAGCTGCACAAACACTCGGGAGCTTATTCCTGCACAAAACAAAAAATAAAAAAAACGGAAAAACAAAAAAAGAAAATGATAAGCAAGGGGTGCCTCCCAAGAGCGCTCTTTGTTTAAAACATCGTTGAGCTCGACGTTTTTTTGTTAGCTAAAAGGAAAATAAAAAGAGAAATGTAATGGCAGCTCGCGCAAAACGCGTTTTGGCGCGAGTTCCAAAACACTTTTTAAGTAAATAAAAATATTTTTTTGTAATTTTTTATTTTTTAAATAAAACAAAAAACAAGAAGATTTAGAAAAAGAAAAAAAACTAGAAAAAGAAACTATACTATTAGAAGGGGGCGAAGAAGAAGTAGAATCTAAACTAGAAGGAAAAATAAAATAAGAAAAGAAAACAGAATTTTCGCAAGGAGGGGGAAGAGAAGAAAAAGAAGAAGGCGATGACGGTTGATCATAAGAAAATGGTTGGATAGAAAAATCCGGTTGCTCCACCTTAATATCAATCATTTCGGTAGATTGGGAGCAAACCGGGATATCCGAAAAATCAATCTCTTCAGAAGATCGAACACAAGAAAGTTCGTCTTCCTCGAAAACTTGAAAAAAAATCGGAATATCGGGGGAAATTTCCTCCTCGAGAGGTTGAAGGCACAATGGAATTTCTGAATAATCGTCTTCCGCAAGTGATTGAAGGCACTGCAGAATATCCGAAGATTCATCATTCGAAAGATAAATAGGAGGAGGAGGGGAAGAAAAAGATGCGGCCTCAGCAGCCAAAGCGTCAAAACACACTTTGAAGTGAGCATTGATGCATGCATCAAATGCAACACCATCAAAAATGACTTCATTTTCGCTAGAATCAAAAACGGGAGGCGCGCAAACTTGCGGAGAAAAAGTGGAAAAATCTTGAGATGGAATGGATTGATGATCACCTTGGCCCCAAGAATGATCAAGGTGTTGCCACCCTGAGTAGTTCAAAGTAGGGCTAGGATCAAAATGTCCATTCAAGAAATTTCCGTAAGAATTAAAATCAGAAAAATTCAGAGGAGAAGGGTAGGAAGGCGTTTGAAAACCATCGTAACCCCATGAAAAAAAAATCGCGGACGGATCAATTTGGCCAAATTGATTCGATCCGGAAGGGATAAAATCATGGGAGGATGAAGGATACCTTACCCAACACTCCTCACGAGAGTGACCGAACTCACCACAATTAAAACAAAGATTACACATTTAAAAATAAAATTAATCAACCGCGAGAGTGGGGTGAGAGAGACGAGAGAAACAAAAAAAACAAAACAAAAACGATAAAATTAATAGCTATCATTTCTTCAAAATATCAAAACAAGTCCCCGACAACGATGCCAAAAACTTGATACCGAAATTCGCAACTGCGGAGAGAGGGTTGGAAAAGAGAAAGTGGATGTGGTGGTTGAGAATATTCTCCGATTCTATATCTGATAAAGGCAAGCGTACCTTATCGGTTATAGTATAGGATACTAAGGATTAGTATCAAGGTCGTATTTCCCTGGGGCGTAATGACTACTTCTACTCAAAGGAGGTTGCTATTATTTTATCAAATGATATTTCTATTAAATGTTAAACTAAAAACAGGAATTAAAGTATTAAAATAAAAAGAAAACTAAACTACTTGCAGGATAATAAGAGTTAGAGCTAATAATAAAGAGGTGCACTCGATCAAGAATCACTTCAGTAGGAGGCGATTAAAAAGACGATAAATAAACCTAAGCTTAATAGGATAAAGGTCCTTGACCGTGGAGGTTCCTAAAGCTTGAACACGCTTCTCTCGAAGTCGTGCCCAACTGAGTTTAAGAAGGTCCGACTGACTCTCGTCAAAATCGGAGGCCTAAAGCTCGCTTTATGCGGTGAACCCCTCTATTGGATTTTACTCCAATCCGGGAGATTTGGACGTCTGCCTCTCTCGAGGGGTGCGTACAACTCCCTTTACTCTTGAATGCTCACTTCATTCAATCGGCCTCTCGGCTAGCCCAGAATGAAAGTAAAGGTGGAAAGTATATATCGATAATATACCTCCAACCCATGATTTATCAAAAGTAATTCAAGGCCCTAACCTAAAAAGAAAAGATTAATTAAAACATCATAACTTAATAGCTCTAACCTCAGATCATCAAGATCGAGTACAAGGAGGATTAGTTAATCATAATGGAGTGGAGGAGGGGGGATGAGTAGTAAAGCATATAAAAGGAACACTAATAAAGGAAGAGCACTTATATTAATTAAAAGGAGTAAGTTACACTAATGAAATGGAAATTACAGGTGCATCAAAGTAAAACCTATTCTAGCCCTACAACAAGCTACTTAGAAGAAATGCAAGAGCTAAAAGAAAAACATTAAGCTAGGTTAAGAAAATAATTACAAAATAAGAGAGAGAGAGAGAGGGAGAGAGAGAAAAAAAACATAAAAGGGGCCAAGAAATAAAGGGGCAGCACCTCCCCCTCTCTCCAAAAGTTACTGAAATGGAAGGGGGGGTCTGGTATTTATAGACTTTTCCCACGGGTTGGTCACGCCCGGCGACACGCCCAGGGAGGGCGTGTCAGGGGGCATGACAGGTACGGATTTGACCTCGGGAGCTGAATTCTGGCGGGACTGATGATTATTTCGGTACGATGGTGGTCACGCCCTAGGTCACGCCCGTGACAGGGGGGCGTGACAGGCGTGTCAGGTCAAAATCAATGGTCCCCGGTCCATCAGACGTCGAAATTGGGGCAGTCACTCCCCAGGTCATGCCCGTGATATGGGGCATGACAGTACTATTGCGTGCAGCTGTGTAGAATGCATTGAAGGAGGCGGAAGACTTCGGGCAGAGGGCGACACGCTCGGGGAGGGCGTGTCGGTGGGGCGTGACAGGGGATTTTGGCGGGAAACGATCTCTTGCAGCTTTCAATAACGGGAGCAGGTGACACGCCCTGGGTCACTCCCGGGGAGGGCGTGATAGTGGGGCGTGTCAGGGGATTTTTTCCTAAAAATTTGTTGAAACCTGCACAAACAAAAAATATTTTTTATTTATAATATTTACATAAAAAGAAGCATAAAATAACATAAAGAAAGAGATTTAAAACGAAAATAACATATTTTTACCCTAATAAATTAAGCTAAAATATGCATCATCAAATTCCCCCATACTTATTATTTTGCTTATCCTCAAGCAAACACTACGAGTTAGAGAAAATAAAGAGGATTAATTGAAAAGTTTAAAAATGCTATAAACGAGTAAGACGGGAATTTAGAGGTAGAGAAATTTTTTGAAAATGAACCGAAAAGTCCTACTTTAACTTAGCACAGAATTTTATAAATTTTACTAAATATAAAAACAAATCATCCCAAATTTTTACAGAATTAAAACTTAATAAGGTAACGAGTAAAAAAGCGCATTGAGTCACTACTAAAGTCTAAGAGACAAATTAAAACCATAGTCAATCAAGACAAAATTCAATATTTCTATCAAAAATACATACTCAATCTAGTTTCTCGCTACTATACTAAAAAGTAAACGTAAAAAGCATGAATCATTAGGGCTTTAATTAGGCGTATAGTTAGGCTTAGGTTTTTAAGGGTGCGATATTCAAAAAGATAAACACGAGGGATATTTGCACACTTAAAACAAAAAGAAAATGAGCTTTGCCAAAATAAAACTAGCCAAAATAAATACTTTTCTTTTCTTTTACTTTTTTTTCAATCATTTTCATCATTTTTTTTTCAATTTTTTTTATACTTAAAACTTTTCACTTTTGTAGCAAAAGATAACACAGAGATTTTCCACTATTTTTTTCAAAAAGATGCACATTAGCAATTAAAGCTCGAAAATAATTTTAAAGTGTGCATGTAGGTAGGCTATTTGGCCGTGGTGAAATAAAAAGTGGGGCTACAAAAAGGAAAGGAAAAGGCACAAAATGGCTAGCAATGGTTATTGTTAGGCGAGGTGCAAAGGCTCAAACGTTACAAAAGAAATGCCTAAATCATTTTCATGCTTCCTAAATCTACTCAAAGTAAAGCTTTGAAATTTCAAAAGAGGATAAGCACCAAAAAAATAAAAAATAGAGAATTTGCTTTCATGAAAATAATGATAATAAGCATGTAGACCGGTTTTGTCTACTACAACTAATACTAATTAAAGTTTAAAAAGATTTTAATAATGAAAAATAAGGGATGATGAGTTTTATAAAAGTAAAAGAAATAAAAGAAAGGCTATGGAAAAGTAAAGAAAAATTCAATTTTTTTTCAAAAATAGCATTCTACCCTAAATAGGAACACTGCATGAGTCAACATACTACTCGCTAAAAATATTTAAAGAGAAAATTAATCAAATTTATTCTAACTAAGCAAGTAGACATGAGCTTGAAAAAAACAATAAAAAGCAAAGTAGCGGGGTACTAATTGATTTGGCAAAAATTAACTCAATTTAATTTGGGATTTTTTTTTTTCAAAAATATATATATATATATTTTTTGGATTTTTTAAAAAATATTATATATACAATTTTTTTTCTAAAGTAAAATATTAAGGGAACACTCCCCCATACTTAAAGTTAAACATTGTCCCCAATGTTTAAAGTTAAGTATAAAGAGAGTGAGAAGAGAGAGAAAAGAGAAGAGAAAAAAATGCAAAGAGAGGGAGAAGATGCTTCCCTAGCGTTTGATGCCCAGACGTTTGAAATTGCGTCCCCCAAACTTGAGCTAAAGATCGGCTTCAGTCCAAGTTGCGAGGCGATAAGCTGCACAAACACCCGGGAGCTTATTCCTGCACAAAACAAAAAATTAAAAAAACGGAAAAACAAAAAAAGAAAAAGATAAGCAAGGGGTGCCTCCCAAGAGCGCTCTTTGTTTAAAACGTCGTTGAGCTCGACGTTTTTTGTTAGCTAAAAGGAAAATAAAAAGAGAAATGTAATGGCAGCTCGCGCAAAACGCATTTTGGTGCGAGTTCCAAAACATTTTATAAGTAAATAAAAATATTTTTTTGTAATTTTTTATTTTTTAAATAAAACAAAAAACAAGAAGATTTAGAAAAAGAAAAAAAACTAGAAAAAGAAACTATACTATTAGAAGGGGGTGAAGAAGAAGTAGAAACTAAACTAGAAGGAAAAATAAAACAAGAAAAGAAAACAGAATTTTCGCAAGGAGGGGAAAGAGAAGAAAAAGAAGAAGGCGACGACAGTTGATCACAAGAAAATGGTTGGATAGAAAAATCCGGTTGCTCCACCTGAATATCAATCATTTCGGTAGATTGGGAGCAAACCGGGATATTCGAAAAATCAATCTCTTAAGAAGATCGAACACAAGAAAGTTCGTCTTCCTCGGAAACTTGACAAAAAATCGGAATATCGGGGGAAATTTCCTCCTCGAGAGGTTGAAGGCACAATGGAATTTCTGAATAATCGTCTTCCACAAGTGATTGAAGGCACTGCGAAATATCCGAAGATTCATCATTCGAAAGATAAATAGGAGGAGGAGGGGAAGAAAAAGATGCGGCCTCAGCAGCCAAAGCGTCAAAAATCACTTTGAAGTGAGCATTAATGCATGCATCAAATGCTACACCATCAAAAATGACTTCATTTTCGCTAGAATCAAAAACGGGAGGCGCGCAAACTTGCGGAGAAAAAGTGGAAAAATCTTGAGATGGAATGGATTGATAATCACCTTGGCCCTAAGAATTATCAAGGTGTTGCCACCCTCAGTAGTTCAAGGTAGGGCTAGGATCAAAATGTCCATTCAAGAAATTTCCGTAAGAATTAAAATCAGAAAAATTCGGAGGAGAAGGGTAGGAAGGCGTTTGAAAACCATCGTAACCCCATGAAAAAAAATTCGCAGACGGATCAATTTGGCCAAATTGATTCGATCCGGAAGGGAAAAAATCATGGGAGGATGAAGGTTACCTTACCCAACACTCCTTACGAGAGTGACCGAACTCTCCACAATTAAAACAAAGATTACACATTTAAAAATAAAATTAATCAACCGCGAGAGTGGGGTGAGAGAGACGAGAGAAACAAAAAAAACAAAACAAAAACGATAAAATTAATAGCTATCCTTTTTTCAAGATATAAAAACAAGTCCCCGGCAACGATGCCAAAAACTTGATACCGAAATTCGCAACTGCGGAGAGAGGGTTGGAAAAGAGAAAGTGGATATGGTGGTTGAGAATATTCTCCGATTCTACATCCGATAAAGGCAAGCGTACCTTATCGGTTATAGTATAGGATACTAAGGATTAGTATCAAGGTCGTATTTCCCTGGGGCGTAATGACTACTTCTACTCAAAGGAGGTTTCTATTATTTTATCAAATGATATTTCTATTAAATGTTAAACAAAAAACAGGAATTAAAGTATTAAAATAAAAAGAAAACTAAACTACTTGTAGGATAAAAAGAGTTAGAGCTAATAATAAAGAGATGCACTCGATCAAGAATCACTTCAGTAGGAGGCGATTAAAAAGATGATAAATAAACCTAAGCTTAATAGGTTAAAGGTCCTTGACCGTGGAGGTTCGTAAAGCTTGAACACGCTTCTCTCGAAGTCGTGCCCAACTGAGTTTAAGAAGGTCCGACCGACTCTCGTCTAAATCGGAGGCCTAAAGCTCGCTTTACGCGGTGAACCCCTCTATTGGATTTTACTCCAATCCGGGAGATATGGATGTCTGCCTCTCTTGAGGGGTGCGTACAACTCCCTTTACTCTTGAATGCTCACTTCATTCTATCGGCCTCTCGGCTAGCCCAGAATGAAAGCAATGGTGGAAAAAATATATATCGATAATATACCTCCAACCCATGATTTATCAAAAGTAATTCAAGGCCCTAACCTAAAAAGAAAAGATTAATTAAAACATCATAACTTAATCGCTCTAATCTCGGATCATCAAGATCGAGTTCAAGGAGGATTAGTTAATCATAATGGAGTGGAGGAGGG
Source organism: Platanthera zijinensis (assembly GCA_039513925.1). Lineage (NCBI taxonomy): Eukaryota > Viridiplantae > Streptophyta > Magnoliopsida > Asparagales > Orchidaceae > Platanthera > Platanthera zijinensis. Next base: position 150,022,044 of record CM077079.1, read on the forward strand.
GGGGATGAGTAGTAAAGCATATAAAAGGAACACTAGTAAAGGAAGAGCACTTATATTAATTAAAAGGAGTAAGTTACACTAATGAAATGGAAATTATAGGTGCATCAAAGTAAAACCTATTCTATCCCTACAACAAGCTACTTAGAAGAAATGCAAGAGCTAAAAGCAAAACGTTAAGCTAGGTTAAGAAAAATAATTACAAAATAAGAGAGAGAGAGGGAGAGAGAGAGAAAAAAAACATAAAAGGGGCCAAGAAATAAAGGGGGAGCACCTCCCCCTCTCTCCAAAAGTTGCTGATATGGAAGGGGGGTCTGGTATTTATAGACTTTTCCCACAGGTTGGTCACGCCCGGCGACACGCCCGGGGAGGGCGTGTTAGGGGGCGTGACAGGTACGGATTTGACCTCGGGAGCTGAATTCTGGCGGGACTGATGATTATTTCGGTACGATGGTGGTCACGCCCTAGGTCACGCCCGTGACAGGGGGGGGGGCGTGACAGGCGTGTCAGGTAAAATCAATGGTCTCTGGTCCATCAGACGTCGAAATCGGGGCAGTCACGCCCCAGGTCACGCCCGTGACATGGGGCGTGACAGTACTGTTGCGTGCAGCTGTGTAGAATGCATTGAAGGAGGCGGCAGACTTCGGGCAGAGGGTGACACGCCCCGTGTCACGCTCGGTGACACACTCGGGGAGGGCGTGTCGGTGGGGCGTGACAAGGGATTTTGGCGGGAAATGATCTCTTGTGGCTTTAAACAACGGGAGCAGGTGACACGCCCTGGGTCACGCCCGGGGAGGGCGTGACAGTGGGGCGTGTCAGGGGATTTTTTCCTGAAAATTTGTTGAAACCAGCACAAACAAAAAATAATTATTATTTATAATATTTACATAAAAAGACGCATAAAATAACATAAAGAATGAGATTTAAAGCGAAAATAACATATTTTTACCCTAATAAATTAAGCTAAAATATGCATCATCACCTGCATCCGTCGGCCACCACTCGAAGCCACCGTCTCTCGAAGTCGCCGTCGCTCGAATCCGCCGTCGCTCGAAGCCGCCGCCGCTCAAAGCCGCCGTCGCTCGAAACCCCGTCGCTCAAAAGCCCCCGCTGCTCATCTTCCTCTTCCAGGTATATCTCAATCATTTGGGGAATTTTTTCATTCAGGCTCACCTCTTTTTCTCCAGGCTCACCTATCTTTCTACTGATTCCTGTATTTTATCAGATGTATGTCCACATTATTATGTTAATTCCTAGGCTTACATTAATGTTTGAACATTCTAATATATTCATTTCATGTTTAAACCTATCTTATCTATATAATTTGAATGGAGATTGTTTTACTTCTCTTTTTCTTAATTTTCACCTTCTAATGAGCATACAAGTATTTTCATCCTATAGATCAAACGTGTCTGATGATCTTGTGAGCCTGGAATGGAGAATGTTTGTCTAATTTTCTACAGATATTTTAAGGTGTTTTTTATGCTACACTTTTTTTATTAAGTGTTTTGTTTATCAGTCATCCTTCATTCAGTTAATTTGTCATCAATTATCTCTGTTCACTTAATTAAGATTTTTGTTATAAAAATTTATGTGCTCATGTATCTGCGACCTACTTTACACGGCATGAGGAAGATATTTATGTTCAAGACACTGTTAGAAGTTCCTTTGGCCATTTTATTATGTTGCTTGCAAATCCCCTCAATGCATCTTATTAATGTTTTTTGTTCTATACATAGACAATAAAATGTAAATAGAGCAGCATAAAGCAAGTTGTTCCTTGTACGATAAATTTCTTGTGAGGTGTGGATTTGGAGTAGTTCTGTAGTGTATGTTGATCATCCATCATTTTTAGTTCTTTATGACTTGCTTGTAAAGTGCGAAGCAATCTTGTGTAGCTTAGACGACAATTGACTAGCTTGCTACCTTCTGATTGGCTACACAAAGTTGGTGAGCCTGGAGAAAGATAGGTGGCTAAATTAGGATTGAGAGACTGCAGGCTTGTTAGTAGATGTCTTTAGTAGTTATTACCTTTGTTTTTGGTCTTTCTAATTAGAACAAAATGTATTTTAATATAAATGCATGATGCCCTTTTCACCGTGATTTAATGGTTTTGTTAAAAGATAGTAAAAGAATATGTAAAAGCCCATTGTAAAGACCCATTTATAAGCCTACGTGTGTTTTTTGTTTTGTCCCACATGAAATTTTAGTAAATTTTTACACAATCTGCTAGTTCATATATCAACCAAGCCAATTCTACTAATCTTTAACCTTCATGCCCACACTTCGCTACTGATCAAACATAAATTATTTCATGTAGTTGCCATCATTCCCAGCTTTAGTAGAACCTTTTAAATTAAAAAAACTTTGGACAAATCAAATCTCATCTTTCCAAGCATAAGTTGTTTTTGGTAGTGCCCGATTCTACATGATTTAATCTTATATTTTTTTTGTTCTTTATTGATTATTTAATGTTAACATGTTAATTTCTTGAAATTTATTTTTGTTAAAGAAATTTTATTTATTTATTTATTGATGTATAGTGCAATGGATAAAAGTTGGATGGATATCAGTGATCGGCGACAACCTTCATACATCAACGGAGTGATTTCTTTTCTTGATTTTGCTTTTACTCATTTTGCTAGAGGAAACACAATTCGTTGCCCTTATTATAGATGTGGAAATAATAATTTTAACACTCGAGAGATTGTGTTTGTGCATCTTATTCTGAATGGAATTATAATGGCATATAGATGGTGGTCAAGTCATGGAGAGGATTATTACAATATTAACCCAACTGTTGAGAGCAATGATGATGTTTTTAGAGAGGATGAAGAAGAGATTTCAGAGCATGATGATATGCATGAACTCCTACATGATTTTAATTCTGGTTTTAACAATATGAATGAGATCGGAGAAGAACGAGATCATGAGGACCCCAATGAAACAGCAAGAAAGTATTATGATTTGTTAAATGATACTGAACAAGAATTATATCCTGGCTGCAAAGAATTTTCGAATTTTCAATTTATGGTTACTTAACTTGCACTCAAATCTGATTACGGATGGACTGACCGGTCTTTTACTGAATTACTTAAAGTTTTGAAAAGAGCAATTCCTTGTAGTGAAAAACTACCAAGTAGTTTTTATGAAGCAAACAACTACATGCAAGAGCATGGAATGGAGTGTAAGAAGATATATGCTTGCTTGAATGATTGCATTCTCTACCGTGATAAGTTTGCAGATCTTCAAAGTTGTCCAACTTATGGTATGTCCAGGTGGCAATTGAGCAAGATTAACAATAATGCAGGAAGTGATATGTTGTCAAGGAAGCGTAAAAATATACCAAATAAGGTTCTTAGACACAATCCTTTGATACCCAGACTTCAACGATTATATATGTGTTCTAGGACAATCGAGAATATGAGATGGCATAAAGAAAAACGTCACGATAATGGTAATTTATGACATCCAGCTGATGCTTTTGCTTGGAAATCATTTGATGAGAAACAATTAGAATTTTTGTCTGACACACGGAATGTTAGGCTTGGTTTAGCAAGTGATGGCTTTAATCCTTTTGGTCTTATGAGTACAAATTACAGTGTATGGCGAGTTGTTTTAGTGCCTTATAATATGCCACCGTGGTTATGCATGAAAACTCCTAATTTTATCTTATCTTTGATTATTCCCGGCCCTGGACAACCTGGGAATGATATAGATGTCTATTTGCTACCTTTGATTGATGAGTTAAAAATTTTATGGTAAGTTGGGGTTTGCACTTATGATGCATATAGTAAGTGCAATTTTAACATGCGTGCTGCGGTATTGTGGACGATAAATGATTTTCCAGCTTATGCTAACTTGTCAAGTTGGAGAAGAAAGGGTAAGCTTCCTTGTCCGTGTTGTAATAAGGACACATGGTATTGTCGACTAAAGAATGGGTCCAAGATGTGTTACATGGGAAACAGACGTTTTTTTGATACAAATCATAGTTGGAGAAAAGATAAGAAGTCTTTTGATGGAACCGTAGAACTTCGATCTATACCAAAGGTCCTATCAGGGGATGAAATTTTAGAGCAGCTAAAAGAATATGACAATGTGATTTTTGGAAAGTTTCAAAAGAAAAGGAGGCTGAATGAAACTACTCTCCCATACAACTGGAAGAAGTTAAGTATTTTTTTTCAATTACCATATTGGAAAACACTTAAGATACGTCATTTTCTAGATTACATGCATATTTTAAAAATATTACTGATAATATATTGGGTACTTTGTTGAACATTGATGGAAAGACAAAAGATGATTTAAATTCTAGACTTGACCTTAAGGAAATGGGGTTGAGATCTGAATTACACCCGATAAAAAAAGATGATCATTATATCATGCCACAAACATGTTATTCATTGACACTGGCTGAACGAAGGGCAATATGCAATTTCTTATAGAATATAAAAGTTCCAGATGGGTATTATTCAAATATAAAGAGGTGTATAAATGCTAAAGAGGGTAAATTTTCACGAATGAAAGCTCATGATTGTCATGTTTTCATATTGGATCAACTTGATCCTACTTTTCGCGGCATTGTTCGCAAAGAGGTTTATGACCCACTAGTTGAACTGAGTGTCTTTTTTAAGGAGTTGTGCTTGAAAGTACTCATAATTGAGGTGTTGGATAAACTTGAGAAAAATATTGCTATCACACTTTGCAAACTCGAGAGAATATTTCCTCCTTCATTTTTCACAATCATGATGAACTTACCAATTCATCTTGCACAAGAAGCAAGAGTTGCTGGTCCTGTACAATATCGATGGATGTATCCAATTGAAAGGTATGCCTATTAATTTTTTTTTACTTTATCATATTATATCTGTTAAAATAATTGAATTCAACAGATATTTATGCACACTCAAATCTTTTGTGCGAAATAAAGTACGTCCAGAAGGTTCAATGGCAAAAGGATACCTAGTACACGAGTGTTTGACATTTTGTTCTCGATATATAAATATAGTTGAGACAAAGCTTAATCGACCAGAAAGAAATGATGAAGGAAATTTTAAGCAAGTTTCAAGCTTGTTTTTTTAAAAAAAAATTGGGAGGCCATTAGGTAAAGGATTAGAAAAAGATCTCAGATATGAAAATTGGCATCAGGCTCAACTCTACATACTAAGAAATTGTCCAGAAGTAGAACCATTTATAGAGTGAGATTCACATTCTTACTCTCCATAGTTGTATTATTTTTATCTTATTTAACTAATTCATTAAACATTTAATTAACAGGCAACATCGTCAGGAGCTTCACAATGTAGACTCTAAAAATATTGGAAGAAGACATGAGAAAACGTTTGTTAGATGGTTTGAGTCACAGGTAAGTAAGATATAAATTTTAAAGTATCAACTTGTTTTTACTCTACATGATTTTGATTACATTGCTTTTTCGACAGATATCCAAATTATATTACGAGGGAGATTCAAGAGTTAGCAAAGAATTTTTGCAGTTAGCCCGCGGTCCGAGAAAAGGGGCAACACATTATTCTGGTTATATTATTAGTGGTTTTAGATTTCATACTTATGAATGTGAAATCAGACGCAAAACTCAAAATAGTGGTGTTTTTGTTAAAGGAGATGATCAATCAGGTGGCAGAGAATATTACGGAGTTCTAAAAGATATTCTTCAATTTGAATATGGTGTTGGGCAAAAAATTGTTTTATTTAAATGTGAATGGTGATATACGTACAATGAAGGTAGAGGATACAAGAAAGAAAACAATGGACTTATTTCTGTTAATATAAAACATAATTTGAGAAGAAATGAGCCTTATGTTCTAGCCTGCCAGGTTGAACAAGTGTATTACGTGCCTGATAATAAAAGTCAAGATTGGCGAGTGATCATAAAGACAGTTCCACGTCACTTTTATGACATTCCAACCAAAGGATTTGAAGAAGTCACTGAGGATGAAATTCAGTTGTATGACACAAATGTTGAGTTAGGATCAATGCTTGAAAATGATGTAGATAATGATAACCCTATGCTTTCATTACAACGAATTGATGTTGCGGCTATAACTATTGAGAAAAAAGATCTATCCAGACAAAGAAGAGTTTTGAATGAAGAAAATGAAGATTTTGAAATTGATGACTCTGTAGATGTTAGTGATATTTAAAACAATTATTTTATCACTACAACAAAAATAAGGATACAAATGTTGTGGCTATAACATGTTCAGCTTGACCATGACATTTAAAAGCAAATGCATTGCTTCTTAGTTCTTCATAATAATCCGATGCTTTGATTTCCTATGGCAAATAATCTCATGAACGGGTATTCTTACAGTTTGATAATTTGGTTTCTTATTTTTATTATAGATTCTTAGTGGCTGCATTTTTTATGGCATTTTATAGTCATTTAAAGGTCATTATTTTTGTTCACATCATCAACTCATAAATTTGATTACTTTGAACGGGCCCGAGCTTAAGCATTATTTACTCTTATGTTGAGCTTAAACATTCTTTATTCCAAATTAAATTGTTGTTTTTTTCCAGGTAATTTAGATCAAAAAAATGAAGACTTAACATATTGGTGGTAAGGCTAAAGCTTCCCATATTGAAAGCCTTACAGATAGTTTACATCCACGATCCACTGCAGCGCGCATGCATTCCTTTGCTAAATCATTTACTCAACATTAATGTGAACCTTCCAACCACCATAAAAAAAGGAATCACAGATTGAAACTACAAGTACAGGCAATAATTCTCAGGTTGTATCTCAACTTACAAAAAAGGTATCTTCTTCTGGACAACGACCAACAAAAACCGCAATATCGTTACATACGGATCAAGGTTTGATGAATGAAGATCAACATACAATTGTTGTGAGTGTGGTTGAACATGTTTCTACTAATGTTGAGGTTGATCATGTGCCTGCAAATCCAACAGACTTCGAGCATGCTACTAATAGTGGTATAAATCCCTTATGTTTTTTTAATTTGATATATTTGAAACATGTTAACACAAAAATGTTTAATTACAGGTTTAAATATAACAAAAAAAGGACACGTGGTCTGACCATTGGGATTGAGTGGTCAAAGAGGAGACAAAATAATCTAGAGAGGGTGGCTGTGCAACTTCTAGCAGAACTTTGAAGATTAGTTGGATATAGAGCTCAAGAGCTATTACAAAAAGTGGACGATATGTAAGACAAAATGTTCCTCTAAATGTGGAGAAATGGTCTGAAATTCAAACTGATATTATTGACAAAATAATTAATATCATCAATGTAAGTCTTAAATTTTAAATAATTTTTAAATTTATAAATATTTTTCTATTTTGGATTCATAATTTGTTGTTTTATATTTTTGTAGGCTGAATTCAATCTCCCAAAAGAATCTCATGTTCATGGTGATCTTATATCATCACTTCGTCGACACTATAATGTTTGGCATTTTCGTTTACATGCTGATTATTATCTGAAATGGAATACTAATGCACAAAGACGTGCAAATGGCCCTAAAGACATCGATCCAACACAATGGAATTGGATAATTAATTACTGGGGCAGTGCCCGATTCAAGGTATGAAATACATTAATTACTTTAAAATTATGTGTATTATTCATACAATGCTTTTCTTATTGATTCATTGATATAGAGAATCAGTGTGATTAATAAACAAAATTGGAGCCAACAAAAAATGAAATCTCATGTAGGATCAAAGTCTATTGCAAGAACAGTATATGAAATGGTAAGCTCTTAGAATTTATCAATTATAATGTTAATTAAATTTAACAGTTATAATTGTACTTAGAATTAATGTTTTATTATTTTGTATATGTAGAGGATTGCTCCGAATGAACAAGATGAGCTACCATTATACATAAGGTTGTGGGAGAAAACTCATAAGGGGAAACATAATGAATGGCAAGATGAAACAGTGAAGGAAACATATAACACGCTATTGGATCTTCATGATGCACAAATGAGAGAGAAGGGAGAAGATAAGTTGACCCCAGAAGAAGCCTACACTACAGTACTTGGACATCGTTCAGGTTATATTCCCGGAATGGGTCCTGGACCCAAACCTTCAGAGCATAAAAATATTAATGTGCAACAATTACGAGAAGAAATTCGAGCAGAATTTGATGTGGAGATGAACACTCGTATCAAAGATTTGGAAGTGGAGGTGACCACTCGTATTCAAGAGATGGAATCTAGAATTTTTGCTCTTCAGAAACAAAGAGAACCTAAGGACCAAGCAGACCACTAATGATTCTTGAGAACTATTTTTATCATCTGAACTCCTGATTTTCTATTTTTTTATCTCTTTGTGAAAGTTTCTATATGTTTTATATTTAGTCGTTCTTCTAACTGAAAGTTTTTTTCGTTTTATCTTCTGTTACTTTTGTTCATTTTAAAGTTTGTGCTAGCAGAGATATATCTTTTAATGTTCTTTCAATCTGATCAATACAATAGTTTGAATTATTTGTGTTTTACAAACATTTAACACAACCCTAATTTTTATTTGTCTGGGTTTTTAGTGATTTATGGTACTTGGTGATGACCTAATATCACTCTTAATGACTTTATTTAGACGTAGTTTCTTCTGGTAGATTTTCATTATTCATGTTGATGTTGATTAGAAATTTAGCTAAGTTAATATGAATATAGAATTCTGATCATAGTTTTTATAGCAAGAATGATTCAGTGGACTGAAACAGAAGAATCCTTCCTATTTTCCAATGGCATCTCTATTACATATTTTATCTTTATATTACTGGAGAAATTTGACTCATTCATTTTCGTGGACTAAAATGGGCAGGGAAGCTCTGCATAGAGGTCACAACTACCTCAAAAGTTGCATTCAATTCAGAAGAACTTTGCATTGGATGCGGTATCTGTGTCAAGGTCCAAAATTTTATATTTGTGATGTATTGCTTAATATTTCCTTAGCAGCTGTACACAGTGATTGATTTAAGTTATCCTTTTTATTAGAAATGTCCTTTTGAGGCGATTCAAATTATTAACCTACCGAAGGACCTTGACAAAGATACGACACATCGTTATGGGCCAAGCACATTCAAGCTTCAAAGGTATCATAGACTTTAAATTGAATTGCGGTGAAGTTGTTTTCTTTTGAATCAATGATTCATGTTTATTAATTTCTTTTTCTTTTCAGGCTGCCAGTGCCAAGTACCACAACCCTCCATCCAACAAATTTACTGTGTTGGCCTGGGAAATAACTTCATCCTAGAATGTCCCCAATACTCTTATTCTCTCATGTTCAGCCACTGCATGTCCCACTTCTCTCTTTCACAGTAAAATCCCAACTGTCCATGCCCATTCGCCGCGTACACGTGTAAGTCATTATTTGGAATTTCTGTTTTCTATTATTTTTAAATCTTTATTTTAATTAATTGTTTGTGGCTAAATTGCATCAGCTAGTGTCGTGTGTCCCCCACTTGTAGATTTGTCATGTGCCACAAAGTTAATAAGTCAGAGAAGGGCTAGGTTCTATGCAGAGGAATGACATTTTGTATAAATGATTAAATCTTTAGATGAAAATGTGCACGATAATGCATACTGGCTTGAGGTCAGTTATTTTAGGTGTATCTAAGCCATTTGGGAAACATAACCAAATGTCTTTGATTATATACATGGCTAGAGAATATTTCTTTTAGGCACTTGATGATGATACTCTTTACTTTTTTTCTACATCTATTTTTGGTCTCCATCTTTGGCACAATTTTCTTCTTTAGTAGATTCAATGTTCTATTAGATTAACATTTGTGTTCTCAGGTGCTACTGACTTCTCCTGATACTCTATTGGCTACTTTAATGCCTACACTTGTTACTGAAGCCAATATGCTACGTGAGAGGTTTGCACATAGGTATCTCATCAGTGCTCTCCTTGGGATGCAGTCTAGATCTCGGCTTGGTGAGCCCTCTAGACGGGGAGATCTTATTGGATCGGGTGCAGATAGGAATGCTGTTGACTCTGCTTCACGCAGGCTTACAGTGAGTAAACTTGTTGACGCTGCTGGAACTCCTCTTATGGACAAAAATTCTTTGAAAGCATTGGTTAGGCTACTTCATGTTGTTCAGGTAATCTAACCCGTCACAAAATTAACTATTTCAATATGTTTTTTTGCATAGCTAGCAATTTGACATGTAAATTCTGCAGCCCCTCTATAAAGGACAATTTCAGAGGCTTCTCTTGAATTTATCAGCCCATCAGGATACAAGAACATTATTGGTGTAAATTTTGATGGATATGCTGTTGCTTGATCTACGGGGATCAAATAATATTACAATTAATGACATTGATCCGCCATTCCGACTATTTTGCTGCCAGAGCTATATCATGTACTCGTGTCCTAAATTTTCTGATGGTACCCATCTTCGCCCCATTTCTCTTCTGGTTATGAATGTTCTAGAACTTTTTCTTGGTTAATTTGTGAATCTGATAGTTAGGAGCTGATTTTGTCATACATTGTCTCTCATGGCTAATTTGCTATAATAAGATCATTAATGGATCAGAATTTCATTGTTTACTAGTAGCTTTAACTTAGGGTATAGGGTGTTAATGGATCTTAGTCTGTTTGTTTGAGTGTTTTTAACTCAATTTTGGCGGGGTAAGGAGAAATATGTGTTTTCTAAACCACCATTTTAGAGCTCTGGTGCTCTCGGAAAGCCAAAAACTACATTTCCCCCATTTCCCAAAGACATGTGAGAGCTCCATTTCTCACCTGTGCTAGTAGCACCACTCTCCCAAATAGAGCCTTTATTTTAGGTTCACGATATATAGTTGTGTTACATTACTCATCTCACTATTTTGGTGAATTTAGGAGTGCCACCTCTAGTTTCTAGACGTCTTCTAGAAACTCTGACATTCTTGGCCAGGAATCATCAATATGTGGCAAAACTTCTACTCCATTATGAGGTTTCAAATTGTGGAGTATCTGAAGTGGACACATACAATCAAAGGACGTGGCAAAGCTGTTATTATGGAGGAAGATAAACCTAAAGACATGATAGGGAAGGGAGGTTTCTCCATTGTTGTACTTCTTAAGCTGTTGAATCAGCCGTTATATATGAGGAGTGTAGCTCATCTTGAGCAGGTAGGTGTTTTCTGTGTACTAAGTTCATTTTTCATTTTTTTAATTTTTTTAAAATGAATGAACTCTCACTATTTTTTCCCCATTATTTTAGCTCTTAAATCTTCTAGAAGTCATCATGATCGATGCTGAGAGTGATGCTAGCCTACCCAAACAATCTGTAGAACCTTCTGAGCAACCTGTTATCTCAGAAGGCATCATGCTAGACGTAAATGTGAATATCGATGCATCTCCCATAGAACCATCCGATTTAGAGAGCAGAGTGCAGAGTGAACGGGTCAATAATGTTGTTGTTTCTGCTGGTACTGAGGAGGGGTGCTTTTCAAAGATTGATAGCAAAGAACAGGATCCACAGGTTCTTCTTCTTGGTCTTCCACAGGCAGAACTTCAGCTTCATTGCTCTTTGTTAGCTCGAGAAGGGTATGATAGTCTTTTCGATCCTTTTTTCGCTTTTTCTTACAGGGTAAGGATTATGTTATACCTATTTCCCATTTTTTATCTTGTCTACCGTTATTAGCATACAATTGAATTGTTTTATGGCATTAGAAATATGTTGTTTATAGTGTTTAGTTGAGCTTGTACTGTAGTCATTATATCTTTTCATTAATGGTCTAATTAAAAGTATGTTCCAACATGCTCTTAAATTTATGGAATGATTTTTTTGTCTTTCAGGATCATGCATATCCATTGGATACCTAAACTTTGGATAGATTGAAGTATTTTTACAAAATCAGTAGCAAGATTTTGAATTTTGAAAGTCTTCAGTATTTTGAATATTCATGCCTTTCAACCTAAATAATAGCACTCTGCTTTCCTTTTTATTTAGTGACTTTTGGATATCATCATTTTGTAGGATAGTCAACTAAATATTGTAGCTCTAAAATTTTTTAGCTTTTTTTGTTGTTATTTGAGATATAGTATTTGTGTTTGCATATTTCATTTAAGCGCCACTCCTTATCTATTAATGGGTAAATAAATTTCATTACACTAAAGGTATTCTAAATGATCAGAACTCACCACCTGTTGTTGGGATGATACTACAAATAAATTATTTAACTGAGCTTGGTGTCATACTCTATTTAATTGAGATTGACCTCATATTTTCTAAAGCAAATGAAGATCGGAGCGGGCTGCTATCTGTATGAATTCTGTTCAGAAGATCTACTTCCGGCCAGCAAATGATCATCTTGAATTTTCATGACAATTGTTATGGCAAAGGAGAAGGTGAATGGTTTTTATTACGTTAAAAGAATATTTTACGTAGGATGAAATTATGCTAGCAGAATACAGCTCCAGCGGCCGAAGCAGTCGCATCGGGGATGCAGGCGATGGCTTTGAGGCTAGCAGGAGACAAAACTTTGATATATCAAAGCCGAATCCTGGGCTCGCAAGATACACTTTTCGATCAGATTGGGAAGCATTATTTCTATCAATGTTACATCCAAGGATCTATTGACTTCATATTTGGGAATGCAAGGTCACTTTATCAGGTAATCATTTTGATAGTTTGACATATTCTCTTCATTTTTCACGAAGATTCTTTCATCAGTAGAGTATTCGGGATGACAGAAGTGTGCACATTTTCCCTCACTTTCTAGGGTATGACCGTCATCAGCAATATGTACGTGTTGAGGCCGTCACTTTGCACCCTGGTGGGGGTGGTTAGGGGTATATTTTGCATAATAATCTAAAATTGTATAAATCATTTGTATTGGTATAATGATTATTACTCTTCCTTCAAGTCTTGTTAATATTGGCCAGAGCATGACGCAAATGGGAAGAATCTTAAGAAGGCTAGAGTTTGGCGAACCTTCATTGTTCAACGAAGACATGGTTAAGCGTACAATGAAGACTATCAATGTGTTGAGCGTCGCCTCCGCTGCCATCGGTAATTGCGAGGTGGAGATCAGTGAGTACCTAACTCATGTCCCCAATATCTCACGGACAAAGTTCGAAAAGTGCAGGCAGATCTTCCACCAGCCATGAGATATTGGGCCTGCTTCTAACTTGGACTATCATTATCTCAGAAGTTATAAAATGCACATTTAAATGAGCTAAAGAATGAATATATATTTAGTTTAATTATGGTTTAAAACTATTATTCTGTATTGAGAGATTTATGTTATCTCCCACTTTTTTTCTTTATTAATAAAATAATGTTGAACAAAATTCTGTTATGATTGTATATTTTATTTTTTTCCTTGTGCTTGAATATCTTAATATTGAATTATAAGGAATAAAATATGAAAGTACATAATATTACTAAAAATAGTATATCATGTTGTCTCTTTAGTAACTACATAGTGCATCACTGTAATTAGACATCCGGTGAAGAAATAATTTGGTCACTAAAATAATATTTAGTGACTTAATCAGTTTGATCACTAAAGAATTATTTAGTGACCGAAATAGATTAGTCACTAAAACAGCATTTCATGGCCGGCTGAATATAGTCACCAAAAAATTATTTAGTGGCCAAATTAATTTGGTCACCAGGAAACATTTTGTGACTGAATCAATATGGTCATTAAATGTTCATTCAGTGACTGATTCAACTTAATCAGTAAAAATTAATTTAGTGAACAAATCAATTTCATCATAAAAGAAACTTTTGGTGACTATAGTTAATTCAGTCATAAAATATATACGATTAGTGACGTAACTCATTTTGGTCACTAAAAACATTTAGTGGGGGGGGGGGGGCATTCGTGACCGCTTTGTGACGGCCAATATTTAGTCACTAATTATCTTTAGTGACTAAAATGCAATTTTTAATGACGAAAAAATTCATCACTTAAAGTTGATTTTCTACTAGTCACCAAGACCCCACCACAACCTCACCAACCTATTGGAAGGTCCATTAGAGCCCTAAGGGTCCATTAGAGTCAACCCAGGACAACCAAGTTGACCTATGATCATTCTAGTCCTAAATTGGGTAATGTGCCCTAACTAAGGGCAATGTGCCCCTAATGTGCCCAACCAACCCTACCTAGGTCTTCCTATACCTAAGATGAGGTCAGTGGGTCACCAAAGACCCATTGGGTTCAACCTTAGAGGCTAAGTTGACCCAAGTCAACCCTAAACCTAAAATGGTCAAAGTGCTCTAACTAAGGGGCAAGTGACCTCCAAGGTGCCAATTCAACCCTATAAATCCCTTCCTAGACCTTAGGGGAAGCCAAGGGGTCACCAAGGACCCCTTGGGGTCAACTGAAATGGTCATGTTGACCAAAGTCAACTCATGGGTCAAAGTGGTCAACTTAGGTTAACCTAGCCCAATTCAAGTGGGCTAAGCTCAAGTGGTGTGGCCCATTAGCCTAAGGAGTGGAGAGAAACATTTTGGGCCCACCAAATTCAGAGAATGATGACTAGTAGAGAGAAGGAAGGAGTTACTCAATTTTTGAGGAGAGAGAAAATGGGGGCTTAATGGACATCATGGCCATGGAGGTTTCATAACCCCTCACCTTGATGGGGCCTTTACTCCTTGGAGGCAGGGGAAGAGTTTCCAGGAGGTGGCTGGCCAGTGGGGTGGCTCAACCACCCTCAATTTGGCTGAAACCAAAAATTAGGGTTAATGGTCATTAATGGTGCTTTGATGAATGGGGGAGTTAGAAGCCTCCTCTCTTAAATTCCTCCTTTAAGAACCTTCACCAAGACAAGAGCAGGAATTTCCCCTATTCAAATCTCGATTTCCTTGCTATTTCTGTAGAGGTTGCAGAAAATCCCAAGACGACGGCCAGAAATGGCAAGGAGGCACATCATCCGCTCTCAGGCTACAATTCAGGTCCTCCCTTGCTCCTTCTTCCATGGGTAGATCATAGGAATCAATAGGGATAAGCATCAGGCTCAATTATGCCCGATCAGGGGACAAAATTCCCCTGATTTTTCCGAATAATCAACTTATCGGGATCGCCGGAAATGGCCCCTCCGGTGGTAGTGCCGCCGCATGACGATAGACACCACCTCGATGGAGGTGGTGGTGGCGGTGGTTGGCCCGGGAGGTGGCTGGTTGGCCGGCGAAAATGCTTGGAAATAGCTCCAGGAAGAGTGAATCCTGTCCATTGGCGCACTGGAGAAGACGACCAGATGTCGTCCTTTTTGCGCCAAGATTCGTGCCGCTTTAGTGTTTAATCTTAGGCTGAATATTTCATTTCATATGATTTCTGTCACATAATTTATAGTTAATGCTTTTATTTATTAAAAATACTTAGAGACTTGTATAGAGAAAGTGGTCAACATGTAAATTGTAGCCCTATTATTGTACTTAAATTTAAAATTTATTTGAACATATTTGGATATCTGGTATGACCAAGGAACTCATTTTGGTGAGGACTCTACCTAGGGCTAATCAGAGATTTAAATGTGTGCCCCCACTTCACCACATGTCCAAATGATCTTAAATTTGGACATGGAGTCAATGTTACCTATACCTAGGTTATGTCCAAAAATGGAAATTTTTGGAGATAATATTTTTATAGTTTTTTAAATTATTTAATAATCCTAGGGTAATTTAATTAGGAGACCTAATGACCTCCAAACCCTCCCAAATTTTAGTGAGTGTTCCTTGGGGTCATCATAAGGATTTCAATAAAATTTCATCTCATTTGGAGATGATTTGGGTTGAATGTTTGTAAACCCTAGCTTTGTCCTAAAGGGGGGTATTTAGGTCAAAGTGTTCCTTGTGGGTTTGAGTGGTCAAATCACCTCAACAGTGGCTCAAACTTAGGACACTTGTTTTATATGTTGCTAGACACCCTCACATTTAATTTGGGGTGGATTGTGGTGGATTTTCTCTAGGACCTAAGTTCAAACCCAAATGTTGGACTTTGGGGATTTGAGAAGGGCATGGGGTGATCTGCCCTTGTATGGACTTGGTGTTCAGTCCATGTGATCCTTGGGTGGTGAAAAGCCATAGGGAGAGATATGGTGGGATTTTGACACATGCACACCACCTAAACCACTGGGTAAGTTTTTGGGTCCATACACCTTAGGGAATGTCTAGTGGCTTATATGTCTTTGGAATTGCAAGAAATTTTGGTAGATGTCATTTTCATAATCATATTAACCTCTGAAATATACTACATATGGTTTGGATGAGATTACAAGCAGTTTCCTTTGAAAAGTGCACTATCATAAGTTTTCTTGAAGAATTTTATTTTGTGACTTCCTAACCTTGGGCTTGGATGATATTTAGCCAATCAATGTTTTAAGACTATAACAAGCCCTAGAGATTTTTAATATGAATTTTAGATTATTATATGGGGTACTTCATTCACAACCCATCAAGTGTCACCCTCTACTTAGAAATTTCTTATGAACAAACCACTTAATGGAAACTTATGAAATTTAGCAAGAAGACCTTCATTGACATTTTTAAGCTCTGTGAAGTTTTATGGAATTTTTGTAAGTCTATCTATAGGGGTTATTTCACAAGGAGCTGTTTTCTAAGTAAAAGTAATTGAATTTATTTTTGTACTTAGTATGCTTTTTAAAATATGATTTTTGGTTAGAGGCCATTTCTGGTTATCCTTGAGAATTATTAATTATTTTGAAATTTTCTAATGATTAATTTTAGTACTTTCTTCTTTACCCATAATTATTGGCTTATTATTGGATTATTTAATTAGAGGCCAAATCATTTATGAAAATCATGAAATTTGGTATTTACTGTTATTCCTATGTTATCTAGTGTTCATAATTTTTGAGTGGACAATACTTGAGAAAAAATTATACTTCATGTTCAAATTACCCATTGCTTAACATTTGGGAAAAAATAAATAAATGTAAAATTAATTAGGCAAATTATAAGTTTCTTTATTTTGGCTAAATGTGTCATGATAGACCGACAATAAATATCTTAGGGCATTTGGATGAAAATTTGGAGTACCTCCTATCATGTACAACATATTGCATATATTGGTCTGCATATAGTAAAACCGCAGAAAATGTGATAGCATTTGAATTGTGCATATGGGTTGGGGTTAATAGTTTGCTGGTTTGGGTAAAATGAGATTGAGTTCATCATTGGAAGTTGTGATGAGGTAAATGTTGTGTTGACTAGGATTAGGAGGTGCTCGGGATCGATGAAAGATCATCTTTCCTGTGGAGAGAGAGAAAGGGTCAAAACACACTAGTGTTAGATCCAGAGTAATATTAAAAGGGATCAAGAATCATGTATTAACCAATAACAGTAAGTGCCTTGCGAAAGGGAGCTTTGAGCTTCAGCCAATCGTAGTTCCTAGTGCCCTCGAGAGCCCTTCATGGGGAATGCACTGGGCAGTCCAAGGTTAACGTAAGCCGTAAGAATAATCAATGTTTAAGAGTAACTAGTATAACTAGGGGTTCACTTTCACACACCCTGGTGTCTCGAGAAGTTTGGTTGGGTCATACGGGCGGTAGGCTCAGTGGTTTTGGAAATGGGAAGGATAGCACGGCGAGTCAAAGGATCCATAGATAATCGTGATAGATGGGTTAGTCCGGGGAGCTTTGGCTCAGTGGTTGATACATCAAGATTGCATGTGCATAAATTATAAGGTGGTGGGTCTTCGGTGTTGGAGGGTCTATTCACCGATGCCAATACATTGACTCGGTAAGTGTGGTTTAACACTTCGCCAAATTAAGTCCGGTGGACCAGCCAGCAAAGAGTACGCAGGAGTTCCGCTTAGTGCTCCAACGTCGAGGCGTACGATAGGTCTGACTGGTAGTGCAATTTCTGGTTTAGAGGTGGGCGAGGCCCAAGACACCGCTTCTGTTTGCCACTACGGTGGTATCCTGGGAGGTTAGGCTCCAGAAAGGGGAACTAAAGGTCTGTGTATACAAAGTCCATTGGGTGTGTTGCACTTACATGATTCACATCATAGCATACTTGCATGACATAGCATAATCATTGCATATAACCCTTGTCACCTATTGTATAAATTTTTATGAGACTCGTTATACAATAGGCCCCGCAAAACAACCCCTTAATTTATAAGCTTGTGTGAATGTGCTTATAAGCTAAAGTTATTATTCTATGGATATTATATATTGCTTGCTTGAAAACCGACACCCCATCACATAAATTGGTATGAGACTTTTTATAAGATTGGAACCTTGCATGAAGACCCCTTAGCTTATGTGTTTGTATGGGTATTCATATAAGTTAAGGTTACATATTTCATAATTTGTCTTACATACTTTTGTTACTACTAAATGTTTTCGTAGGACTGCTAGATTAGTTCCACCGCCACCTGCTACCTTTTTTATTCTCCACCTTCATTAACTTTCCTTTCCTTCTCCCCACTCGGTGCTTAGGAGCAATGGGGTGAGGGGTGGAGGTATGATAGGACTTAGTCTTTTAGACTAATGGTTTTCAAACCAAATCATTTTAGGGGATCTTTGAGCCCAGCTTGGAGGTGCTGCCCTTGTGGCCGACACGCTTGGAGATGGAACATTCTAGTACCGGAGTTCATATAGTTGGGACAGTGAGTTCCGTTCGCTAGTAGTTGTTATAGATTTACTTCCGTGATGAGTGACTTATAGTGAGGACTTTGATGTATCGGGCATGAGCCCTATTTCCAGTACTTTTATTATTGTTGCTGTGGGCTCTCAATTCGTGAAGATTTATTACTATATATATGATTATTACAGACATGTGTTAGAGTTCTAATTTCATGCACTCTCATACTTTTGCTACTATTCTATGATCGATATGGCCAACAGGATCTGCGTATTGTAGTGATGACCTTCCCGGGCGTGATGGTGTCACCACAAAGCGGCGGTTCTGGGCCTAAGACCCCGTGGTTTAAAAAAAAAATAATGGGGTCTTACAAGTGGTATCAGAGGAGACCTCAATTGAAAAAGTAGCAGTCCACTAACCCTGGGTCACCCCCACTCGAGTTTAGTTTGGGGATAAACTAAGCAGCGGAAGCAGTGGTGTGCCCATATGGGGGATCACATTTAATTGTCCACTTTTAACTAGGTTTGGGTCAATTTCTCACAATGGTCTTTGTTATGCAGCCTCCATCACACCCCACACCATAGGGCGGAGTCCGGCAAACTCCAAATTGTTGGATCCCTAGTTTGGATTTGGGCTAGGTTCACTAATCTAGGCTAAGTCAGACCCACATTGTATAGCCAGGGTCTTGTTTAGTGTCTTAGGTGTCAGTTAGGTCAACAACTTAGTGAGACAAGATCATGACATCAGAGACTTAGAAGACAGTAGAGACTGAAGAAGGCAGAAAAGTCATTCGACGATCTCTGAAGAGAGCTTGACGATCTTTGTTCTACGTTCTACGATCTCAGAGTTAAATCTCTAAATGCTGATATCGATGATCGCTGGACTTAGTTCGACGATCTCTGATCTACTTTCCGGATAAAGATCGACGATCAACCATCTCAGTTCGACGATCTTGAAGCCCAGTTTGGAAGGCAGATTTTCAGGTCAACGATCACAGGGCACAGCTCGACGATAGAGGATGTTTGAGTTTGACGATCTCAGGAACAGATCGATGATTACTGCCAGATCAACATTTTATTCCCTGTAGTTATTGTTTTCCATATTGATTGATAATTATAGTGCTTATATGACTCTGAGTGATTAATGCATATATTATCTGAATATAGCCATTCCTTGGCAAGCATTAATTATCGGTATTCACAGAGTTATTATACAGCCATTCTCCGGACAGTTAGGGAAATGAGTTAATTTTCTTATAGCCGTTGCACGAGTTCCCGTGATTCCTATAGTCAATCAATGTGTGTCATTTCAAATTCAGTTCGGAATTATTCAAAGCAAAGACACTCAGAGAATAAAAGAGATAGAGAATGATTTTGCAGAAGATATAGACATAGACAAATTTTGTTAGAGAACACAATATAGCAAAAAAAAGAATAGCTTTCAGTTCTTCATACAAGTGTTCATCCAGGAAGCCTGTAGAGACATTCATCTTCAATCAGTCTCAGCTTTATGGAATTCAAGACCTACACCCTGTACAAGGCTTTGGATTCCTGAACCAATCAATATCATTAGGAAAAGACTTGACTCCATCAGGATCACTCTCAAGTCTTCTCTCATTTGCTTGAGGAAAGAGAAGACAACTCAACTCTTTCTTTTCCCCCTCTGTGTACAGGGTTCTTACTCCCTTCAAAAGTAATTCCCTGTTATGAGGTCTCCTGATAAAGAGACTTCAAGTGGTTTTCCGGCACCTGATTAAAAGCCAGAAGGGTTGCAATATCTCCCTAGAAATAGATATTTCTTGGTGGCAGTCACCTGATAAAAAACTTGAGAGTGATTCTTACCAGGGTGGTAGAAGAGTGGATGTACCCAGATTTGGGGAACCACTATAATTTCTTGTGTCGTCTGGTTGCTCTTTCTTTTATTATTCTTGCTACTTGCTGTGATATTTAGAATAGATCTCTAGTTATCTTTTATTTATTTAATTATTGGTATCACCTATTTTAACTCTGATAGAATAGAATAAAACAGCCAAAAGTTTTAAACACTCTATTTACCCCCCCCCCCTCTAGAGTAGATCTGAATAACTCCCTCCATTCAATTGGTATCAAAGGTTGTGTTTCCTGGTTGAACAAACTAACACTTGAACCAAGATCCCTGCTTATTCAGATTTCCTTTTCCTTAGTTATTCATTTATCACATGGTAGAGAACAAGGACTATGGAAGCACCAGACCTCCAGTCTATAACTTTAATAAGTTCAGTATCTAGAAGGCAAGAATTAAACTTTACATGAACTCAATTGATGAAGACATCTTCAACTCCATTTGATAGGTCCATCTCAACCAACTTCATCCACTTCTACATCTACTGGCACTCATACAGTTCCACCACCAAATTGGACTGATGCACAGAAGAAAGCAAAGATTGCTGATGGCAAGGCCATGAACATACTGGCCCAGACAATGTCAGATGACATATTCCAAAAGGTTGCTGATTACACATCAACAAAGTCCATCTGGGACTATTTGAACCAGATGGTGGATGGATTAGTGGAAGAAAGAAAGGATAGGAGATCCCTTCTCATTTCCAAGTATAAGTACTTCAGAAAGGAAGATGCAGAGACAGTTGAAGAAATGTATGACAGACTGAGTGCCATCATCAGTGAACTGAAAACATTGGACAAGAACATTTCACTGACTGAAATCAATGACAAGATATTGATGTGTCTTCCCAGCTCATGGGACATAAGGATCTGGCCAATCAAGGATGCCAGAAGTGTTACAGAAATTTCCACAGAAACACTTCTAGGAAAGCTCAAATCTTTTGAACACCTGACAAAGACTAGGGAGGCAGAGAAGAAGGCTTCTACTTTAGTCAGGAAAGAGAAGAATATTGCTTTTAAGGCTACAGAGGAAACAACAACTCTTGCTGTTAATGAAGAGTTCTTGAGTCTCTTAGCAAAGAGATTCTACAAGATGGGCAAAAGAGACTTCAGGAAGAAGACATCCAGACAAGAAGATAAACCCATGCATGACAAAACACAAACTAAAGAAGTTGATTGTTTTGGTTGCAGGAAACCTGGACACTGCATATCTGAGTGTCCAGAAAATCAAAAGAAGGAGAAAAGAAAGGATAAGGACCCCAGAAAACAGAAGTACAATAAGCCTTCTTCAAGCAAGCATAAGAGGAAAGAGAAAGGCTTTGTAGCAGAAACCTGGAGTGAAACAGAAGAGTATTCCTATTCCTCTATATCCAGTGACGAAGATGAAGAGGAAGCAAAGGCAAAGGAAGTTTGCCTAATGGCAATTGATGCTTCCAGCACTCATTCAGAAGATGACTCATCAGATGATGAAGAACCACTCTCTGAAGTGGATCAGGTACTCTCATCCTTTGACTTCAATTCTGAAGATGTTGTACATGAATTCAAAACTATGTGTATGGATTTTATTTGCTCAGAGAAAGAAATTAAACTACTTAGAGAGCAATTAAATGATCAAAGTAATTTAGATGCAGAAAACAATCAACTAAAAGATGATATTACACTTGTAAATGAACAGATAATTAAATTAAAAACTGAACTAGCTGAGGCAAGGAAACTTGAAGAATCCCTTAATGGGAGAAACCTCAAGCTAATGGATATTACAAGCACTGTTAATGCCAGAATCACTGGCAAGCTGGGCTTGGGGGCCTCATCAAGCCAACCCCCACTGGTCCAGAAAAATATATTAAGGACTCCTGTAAAATTCATTTCTAAAAAGGGTAAACAACTAATCTATGAGAAACCCTCAACTGCAAATAAGAACAAACCTAACAAACAGAAAAATAGAAACAGACAAAATCAAAACAAAAACAATGTTCAACAATTTTCGTCGAACTTAGATCGACGAAATGTGAACATATCGTCGAACCCAGATCGACGATCTTTGAACGAATTTTTTTTCTATAATCAATCATCTTACTGCGATCGACGATTTCTGAATGGATCGTCGAGCAGAGATCGATAAACTTGGGGCACAGAGAATGAGTATTATCCTTATCTGAGCAGAGATCGACGATCTCAACCCATGTCGTCGAACTCAGATCGACGATGTCACTTCCAATTGTCAAACCCAGTAAAAGGTTATAAAACTTTTAACCTTAAAAGAAATTCTAACCTTAACAAAAACTCTAATCAGAAAAGAGAAACAGTTAACCCTTTCACCCTTTGGAAATTACCACCTAGGAGATTTCATCTACTAGTATATAAATCTCAGCCAACTAGTTTTATTATCTCAAGCTTTTATTATCAAGAAAACAAAGGACCCAAGGTAATCTGGGTCAGGAATAATAATCTTTTAATTATTGCAGGTAAAGAACTATCCATCATATAACCAACAATGGTATCAGGATAGTGGGTGCTCAAAGCACATGACTGGATGGAAGGACAACTTATTCAGCTATAAGTCAAAGCTAGGACCTAAAGTTATCTTTGGTGACTCCAACTATGGCCATACTGAAGGCTATAGAGAAATAAGGATAGGAGCTATCACATTCAGGAATGTTACATATGTAAGTGGATTGAAACATAACTTGATCTCCATCAGTCAACTTTGTGATGAAGGATTTCAGGTAACATTCAATCAGTCATCTTGCATTATTTCTTCACCTGACAGCATAGTTGTCTTAACAGGTTCAATAGTAGGTAACATTTATATTGTTAACTTCAATTCAGCCATAAATGAAATTTATTTATTTAACCAATCTTGTAATCAAAATGAACTGTGGCATAGGAGGTTAGGACATGTAAACTTGAAATACATTGCTAGGCTTTCTAAGGACAACCTTGTAAGAGGATTGCCTTCTTACACCTATAAAAAGGAAAGCCTGTATAGGGCTTATCAACTAGGCAAACAAACTAAAAATAGTTTCTAATCCATTAATAATAGTGACTCACCTAGGATTTTGTATTTGCTTCACATGTATCTTTTTGGACCCATTGCTGTACAAAGCCTAGGAGGGAAGTCTTACACCTTTGTTATTGTAGATGACTTCTCCAGGTTCACTTGGGTGTTCTTCTTGAAAAATAAGTCAGATAACTTCAAGGTTCTTACAGATTTTCTCAAGTGCATATAGAGTGAGTTCTCTACTCAAGTTATATTGATCAGAAGTGATCATGGAACTGAGTTTGAGTCTCTTCTTATGCAAATGTTCTGTGAGAAGGAAGGTATCATGTAATGTTTTTCTGCTCCTAGAACTCCTCAACAAAATGGGGTAGCTGAAAGGAAAAACAGAACCCTGTTTGAAGCTGCAAGTACATTACTTGCTGATGCATATTTTCCCCTTTCCTTTTGGGCAGAGGCAGTGAGCACAGCTAACCATGTCCTGAATAGAAGATTAATACATAAGCTTAAGGCTAAGACCCCCTATGAGCTACTCAAAGGAAAGAAACCTAAAGTAGACTATTTTAGAGTATTTGGTTGTGTTTGTTACATACATATTAACAACAGAAAATACACTAGAAAGTTGAAGCCAAGTCTGAAATGGGAATTTTTCTAGGATATTCCCAAGTAAGAAAGGCTTATAGGGTCTATAATAAATCTACCATGAAAATTGAAGAGTCTGTACATGAATATTTTGATGAAACTAACATGTTTTATAAGGAGTAGAATACTTCTACCAGTCAGACTTTGCAGGTACCTACTTTGTGTGAGAATTTGGAAGCTGTGACCCTCACCCCTAAGGCTGTTACATCATCATCTCCACAAGTAGTTTAAGATAGTGATGAGGAAATCAGTGAGCCCACTGATATTATTCCAGCAGCTGAAATAATTCTACAAGAGGAATTACCCCCCTAGTTGTTGAACAACCAACTCCTCCTGCTGACTTAGTCACACTTTGAGATCATCCTGTATCTCAAGTGATTGGAGACATATCAGCAAGTGTGAAGACTAGAAATCAACTCCACCAGGACATGATGCATGCCTGCTTCATCTCTCAAGTTTAACCTCATTCTATTCAAGATGCTGAGCAAGATCCCCACTGGATCCTTGCAATGCAAGAGGAGCTAAACCAATTTGAGAGATATAGAGTTTGGGAATTAGTCCCAAAGCCAAAGAACAACCCAGTAATTGGAACAAAATTGGTGTTCAAAAACAAGATGGATGCACAAGGAGCAATTATAAGGAATAAGTCTAGACTTGTTGCTTAAAGGTATAGGCAGGAAGAAGGCATTGATTATGATCAAACCTTTGCACCAGGGGCTTGGTTAGAGGCAATCAGAATTTTCTTGGCCTATGCTGCTTCTCAAAAATTCAAGGTCTATCAAATGGATGTAAAGAGTGCTTCTCTAAATGGAGATCTCAAAGAAGAGGTGTATGTTGAACAACCACCAGGTTTTATCTCTCCAACTCAACCTTCTTTTGTTTATAGGTTGCATAAAGCTCTCTATGGCCTCAAGCAAGCCCCAAGAGCTTGGTATGAGACCCTAGCTAGCTTCTTAATAGAACATAGATTCTCTAGAGGCATAGTAAATAGGACTTTATTTATAAAACATCATCATGACAAAATATTATTAGTACAAATATATGTAGATGACATAATATTTGGCTCTATAGATCCCAAACTATGTAAGAGGTTTTCCAACCTTATGCATTCAAAGTTTGAGATGAGTAGTATGGGTGAGCTCTCCTACTTCCTTGGTCTCCAAGTCAAGCAAGCACCTGATGACATTTTCCTATCCCAATCTAAGTATGATAATGAGCTGATCAAAAGGTTTAGGATGGCTAGTGCCTCAGCTAAGAAAACACCCATGGCTACCAATGCTGTGATTGACTCTAATGAGCATGGGAAACCTATTGATTAGAAATTATATAGGGCCATTTTTGGGTCCTTGTTATATCTTACAGCATGTAGGACAGATATCATGTTTGCCACATGTCTTTGTGCTAGGTTCCAGGTGAACCCTAAAGAATCCCACCTTATTTTACTTAAAAGGATTTTGAGATATATAAAGAGTTGCCCAAATCTAGGACTCTGGTATCCTGCTGAGTCAGAATTTTAGTTGATTGGATACTCAGATGCTGACTTTACTGGATGTAGAGTAGACAGGAAAAGTACCTCTAGAACATGTCAGTTCCTGGGTGCTAGGCTTGTCTCTTGGTTTTGTAAAAAGTAGACATCTGTGTCTACATCAAAAGAAAAAGCTGAATACATAGCAGCTGGCAGTTGCTATTCTCAGATGTTATGGATACAAAATTAGCTACTAGACTATGGATACAACTTAAATAATTCAACTATATTTTGTGATAGTACTTGTCACAACCCGCATTTTCTCCGAATTAAGAATTATCAGAGTAAGAGAAAACACGCGTCATGATGCCACGTCAAGCAGGGGATAACTGCTGACGCTCAGGAAAAACCACCTACCAACTTAACGAAAGAAAATCATGTGATTAATGATTAGAAAATCAGTTATATTTTAGAGGTCGTATCCCCCGTCTTAGTGGATCACCTAGTCCACAAAAGAAAACTATATTTAAACGCTACGGAAAGAAAATACTTTATCAGGTTTGACATCCTAAGGAGCACATAAGGGTCCCAAGAGAACCACTCATGCTATGCAAGACCCTACATTTAATTTATATAATATAAAAGAAAACGGTCTTTATACGTGATTTGGAAAATAGTGATTACGTTTTATAAAACATGCTGATCACGAGTTTTATTTATAATAATAATTATAGTTTAAAAATAACTAGCAACCTAGCATAAAACCTTCTCAGGGCAAGTAGACTATCTCCAGAAAACTGTAGCAGCATAAGTAAATATATCCAGTATAAAGGTAACAACTACCAGTGGGCGCCAACAACCTGACACGAACCCACTGACACACATGTATGTCTGTAAGAAAGTACTGAAAAACTACCTCACCAACACGGCAAACGGAACTCCAAAGACCAAGAGTCCACCAACACCACCACTGCAAACTAGCCACCCAACTGGCTACGGCTCAGAACCTGGGGTATTCCAAAAGAAAACAGAATACCTCAGCAAGCTAAACAAAGTAAAACTGCATGAAAGAGTCAACCAAAAGGGGAAAAGTACCTGAAAAACATGCAGTAGAAAGAGCAACAACTATCCAAAACAGGACAACAAGAAAAGCACTACGTGTGAGAAAACAGCAATAACCCGGCCCAGGAACAACATCCTGAAGGGCCTACTAGGCTACCAAGAGCCCAAAGTGCTGCAAACTACCAAGGAAGAAACTCCTAACACCCTAAACTGTGGGAGGTGGTAGTAGCAAAAACCAACAACGAGGAACCGGATTGGAGGCAAACTCAGTCCCCCCATCCACCACGTCCAAGTCAACAAGCTCGAGGGTCTACACGTGCAAGCACAAGGGACCTTCCACCCACATATGCCCAACCCATACCTGGAGCAAGAAAATCATAAGTGGCCTTGGCTAAATTACACAACTCCACCCCCATAAAGAGCTACAAACCACCACTACTACCCACGACCCATGATTCGGCCATTAGGAAAGAGAAACATGGCCGACAAGGAAATTACAAATATAAACAAGGAATACACTCGGGAACGTAAATCGAGGAAAGTGAAAAAGAAAGTGTTGAAATGACTCAACACGACGTGGTGCTGGGTCCTCTCGACACCGCATTGAGTGAGCTTCACTCACTGAACGTGCCACGCAAAGCGAACTATCACAACAATAACTCTTACCCTACTACCTTAACACTACACAAAACACTCATGCCCACCTAACCCGCGCATCGACGCCAGCTAAATACGAGTGCCGAAAAAAAAAAGAAATATTCAGAGCGCACGATCAGTGTCGCACGACCAGTGGTCGTGCGCACTGTTGCCAGCGCTCGTGCGAAAGGCGAGACAGAACTTTGGAAAATAAAAAGACAGCCGCGCACGAACAGAGGCACACGACCAGTGGTCGTGCGCCCTAACAGTTGATGACCGTGCGCGGTTAACCCGTACCGTTGGGATTTCCCGAATGACACCGGAACGCGCACACGACCCATGCAACTACAGTAGCAGTAGGAAACTACCAACGACGCGTGCCACTACCATTCAAACTATGACTAATCATTCGAGACGGAAAAATAGGAGATAAAACGATAGAAAACAATAGGCTTTAAACAAAAGAAAACAACTTGGCAAGGGCAAGAACACCACTTGCCTCGATCTCCGGTGAAGCTTGGTCGGCTTTCCCTCCTCTTCACGCTGTACTAGAAAGAGCAGCACCAAAAACTCACCTA
Source organism: Platanthera zijinensis (assembly GCA_039513925.1). Lineage (NCBI taxonomy): Eukaryota > Viridiplantae > Streptophyta > Magnoliopsida > Asparagales > Orchidaceae > Platanthera > Platanthera zijinensis. The sequence goes on from CM077079.1 coordinate 150,049,844, forward strand.
ACAAGCAAATCCGAACTTTAATGGCGGAAACCTCAAAAACCAAAAATTCCAATCCCCCTAAAACTCCACGAAATCGAATTTCTTACCGTAGGAATGAAGGTCTTGACGAGAGCAATCCGAATCCACTCTCGGAATCGAATTCCGTCCACAAACGCTCCGGGAATCGGCGGTGGAAGGCAAGGCTCGGCGGTTTCTCCGTTTCCTCTCGTACAGGGGCGGCGGTTTTAACGTGAAGAAGATGAAGCGGGGGTTTTTATCCTATCTATATATATATATAATATATTAATATATTTTATTACAAAATTACATAAAGCACCAAAACGACGCGAAAACCGAACTACCTCGGAATTCGATGAAATTCGCACCGTAGCTAAATACCCACGCTACGAACACAACGGCGAAGTCGAAATTAATTTTCGATGAACAGAACTCGAGTTATACCCAAATAAAGCCAAACACCAACATCCCCCCGAGAGGCCACACCGGGTCACCCAAAACGACTCGGCTTGCTAGGGAGATCTTGCCAACAGGCTACAGAATAGGGCACTCAGTTCTAAGGAGCTAAACCACACTCCACAAATGGCACAAGCCACGGAAACGCGTCATCGTAACGCCAAACGAGAATAAAAATAAACGCAGAAAAATCGGGGGCGTTACAGTACTAGTGCTATTTCTATCGCACAGAATCCAATCCATCATTCTAGGACTAAGCATATAGATGTAAGGCATCATTTCATTAGGGAGTGTGTAGACAAAAAGAAAATTAATCTCAACTTCATCCCTACTGATTTGTAAAGGGCAGATATTTTCACCAAACCCTTGGATGAAAAGAAATATCTATTCTTCATGAATCAGCTAAGTATGATTAATGGATATGAGATTATTTAACTTTCTGTCTGAGCTCGATGATTTGTTGATAGATCGTCGAATGGAGATCGACGATCTGCTAGCGTCTCATGAAGTCGATCGTCAAATGGAGATCGACGATCACTTCTTAGTGAAACAATTGTCGCCGAATGAAGATCGACGACTTTTGGTTCAGAGAATTTATCATCAATCTAAGATCGACGATTTATTCATTATCTTCGATCTGAGGTTATCGAACTCATTTTATATTAAAATATTTCGCCAACCTCGGTTTTGAAGTTGTTTTAGTAGTTAATTCGCTTGACTAATCCCGTCTCTTTGTTTTCTTATACCTTATAATCTATGGTTTAGATGTAAATAGTCCCATGCTTTCCATTTCCCTTATGCACTTGATCTTTGTTTTTCTCTGCAGGAACTCTCAAATGGCACTTACAACGTCGATTTTCTCAAGCATGAAATTCGATTCTTGTTTTGATATTGATCTGGAATCATTCAAGAACAGTGATCAGATTTTTCAGGACGTGTTGAAACTATTTGATGCGCCGAAGTTACGGAAGTTGATGACAACAAGGATGAAGTTGCCAGTGACAGAAATCAAGGAATGGGCCAATACTTCATCATCAGACGAATAGTCATTGGTAGGAACTATTTTTGGACATGCGGTAAGTCTAACCCCTATCGTTCTTACTGAAATTTTCAGTTTTGTTAATGGAGAAGATGATATTGATTTGGATAAAGAAGAATTTGTTGCCATGCTTGCCAGAATGGGTCGTGCTGATGCAAACCCTAGTAAGCTTCTGAAAAAGAACTTGTCCCCTCAATACAAGTTCTTGGAAGATATTGTTGGTAAAGTGCTGCTTGGGAAGCACACTGCCAATGATAACATATCCAGGCACCAGTTTATTTTGATGAGTGCCTTGGTTAATCAGAAGGCAGTAAATTGGGATGAAAACTTGTTTGAGTTGATAAGGAAGAAGACAAATAAGAGAGAGGTCACTCTTGGCAGGATTCTAGGGATTTTTCTCACTGAAAAATGTCCTGAGCTGTTGACATCCCCAACAACCTTCATCAATGCTTCCAAGAGGCTGACCTCATTTCTCTTTGGAAAGTGGGAGAGGAATATCTCAAAGCCCTCAAGGGCTCCCTCCACCCACAAGGCTTCTGAGGACACAAGGGCCGTTTTAGTCACTCCTCACCCTAGGGAAGATGAGTCAGAGATTCCTCCTCCTCCTTCATCCCCAGCTAGACCAATTTCCCCACCCCCAGCTAGACAAACTTCTCCCTTTTAACATCCATCAACTCCTCCTCCAAGGCCTCCTCCAACATCTCCTCCTCCACTATCCCCTCTACTAAATAATCTAAAAGAGATCCCTACCACTAACATTTCTATCCAAACCTCACCAACCTTTGATCTTAAATTTTCAACACCAACTCCTTTACCTTCCCCTTCCCCAACTCATTTATTATCTCATGAATCTCATGAACCTTCCCATCCTTCCCCCCATCCAAAACAAATGGTTATCCCTGAATCAACCACCAAACCTACTATTTCCACCATCTATACAACTTGTGGACATTCTACTTCTTCCCTACCATCCAAATTATCTGACCCATCTGCTCTCATTGCTCTCCTCACACATACCATCAAAACCATTGTAGAGGATGTCGTTGCACCTCTACTAGCCTCTTTCAATTCTTTTGTTGACTCTTTCTCTGGCCCTTCTTCATCTAGGGGTCTGGCAACATAAATTACTGTTACGAGACAGGGGGAGATGTCCAGTGAAGAAGTCCCTCCTCCTCTAGCAGTTACAGTTTTGGCAGTTGTAGATACAGTGATTGTAGATATAGTTTTGATAGATACAGAGCTTGAGGATACAGTGTTAATAGATGCAGAGCTTGAAACATTTCTGACAGATGATTCTTTGGATTCTTTGGAAGTAGGAACTCTTTCTGTTGGACATACTGTACATCCTTTAGGAGAATTGTCTGCTATCTTAGATCTTTTTGATCTCCCTTTTAGCACAATTCCTTCTTTTGGAATTCCTCCATATTGTACAGATATTGTATGTTATACTGATCTAGTGAGCACTGATATTTTACATCAGCTTCTTCAGAGTCTTTCAGCTCCAGTTCCTGAGCTCTCTGCAGCTCCAGAGGCTGAGCTCATCAGTATGCCAGAGGTTGAGATTTCAGAGCTCAAGACTTTCTCTCCTCCAACCTATATCTGTTCTACTTCTCCACTCCCAAACTTCGATGAAGTTATGGCTGCTGATGCAGCTGAAGAACTTTCAGTTATCAAAGAGATTTATGATTTGTATGATAATCCACTAGGCTTATCTGATAATGATTCAGATACAGATTCAGATTAAGACTCAGATCCGGATGTCAGCAAGAAAAAGAAAGTGACCAAGAAAAGAAAAGCTCAAGTGAAGGAAGTGCCCAAGTCAAATCCTCAAGATGACATTCCTTACTTCATCAGGCAAAATATTACTCTCACATAACCTACTCCTCACTGGATGAGATTTTCCAAGAATGAGATGAAGGCTCAAAAGAAAAGGAGAAAGACTTGTTCCTCTCCTGTTAAAGTTTTCATGAAGGATCCACCTCCACCTCCTCCTCCTCCTTCAGCAGGTGTTAGTGAGAATATTGCTTCTAGGACTGCTACCACCTCCCAGCAACAGAGTTCTTATGCCCCTCACTCTCACAGTAGACCATCCATGTCTTACTCTAAGGGTAAATCAAAAAAGGAGAGGTAGACATCATGATCAGGCTGACAGAGAAGTTAGTTCTGATTCTAGCAGGAGATTCAGAATTCCTGGAAAGTTCAGTGAAGTCAGACCTCCTCCAAATCTCCATGATAGTCAGTCTCAGCATTCAACAATAGAAACAAAATCCCAAGAACAGTCAATCTGGCACAGGAAGCATCTAAAGATCTCTCTTGATTCAAAAGAAAATTCTTCACAGTATGAACCTGAGCTAGATCCAAACTTCAGGATGGCTAGGTTTCATGAATTGATTGCTCTCTCCCAGATAAACAAAGCTAGAAAAGAGGGAGCTGATACTTCTCAATTTTCAACAATGTCCAAGTACAAGGAGAAAGAGTTTGAACTATTTGGTATTGATAAGAATGTTTTTGATGCTAATGCCTATACGCAGGTTCACCCTGAGGAAATTATTCCCAGAGAAGCATCCATAAAAGTTCTTGTGAAGCTGACATGAAAATGACAAGACAACATGCAGAAGATCAGAAAAGAAGAATTGAATTTACTAAGCCAGCTTCTGGCAAGACTTAGTACTGTTTTCTTTTGTGTCTATATCTCTTATTGTAAATTTCTGTTGAATTTTTCTTATCATTCATGACAGATATGTTTGTTTAGTTTTGCTATTGTATTCTTTTATTTTGCTTAGTGACCTCACCCAAACAGGGGAGATTGTTGGATCCCAAGTTTGGATTTGGGCTAGGTTCACTAATCTAGGCTAAGTCAGACTCACATTGTATAGCCAGGGTCTTGTCTAGTGTCTTAGGTGTCAGTTAGGTCAACAACTCAGTGAGAAAAGACCATGACATCAGAGACTTAGAAGACAACAGAGACTGAATAAGGCAGAAAAGTCATTCGATGATCTCTGAAGAGAGCTCAACGATCTTTGTTCTGCGTTCGATGATCTTAGAGTTAAATCTCTAAATGCTGAGATCGACGATCGCTGAACTTAGTTCGACGATCTTTGATCTACTTTCAGGATAGAGATCGACAATCAACCATCTCAGCTCGACGATCTTGAAGCCCAGTTTGGAAGGCAGATTTTCAGGTCAATGATCACAGGGCTCAGCTCGAAGATAGAGGATGTTTGAGTTCGACGATCTCAGGACCAGATCGATGATTACTGCCAGATCAACATTTTATTCCCTGCAGTTATTGTTTTCCTTATTGACTGATTATTATATTGCTTATATGAATCTGAGTGATTAATGCATATATTATCTGAATATAGTCGTTCCTTAGCAAGCATTAATTACTGGTATTCACAGAGTTATTATACAACCATTCTCAGGACAGTTAGGGAAATGAGTTAATTCACTTATAGACGTTGCACGAGTTCCCGTGATTCCTGCAATCAATCAATGTGTGTCATTTCAAATTCAGTTTGGAATTATTCAAAGCAAAGACACTCAGAGAATAAAATAGATAGAGAATGATTTTGCAGAAGATATAGACATAGACAGATTTTGTTAGAGAACACAATATAGCAAAAAAAGAACAGCTTTCAGTTCTTCATACAAGTGTTCATCCAGGAAGCCTGTAGAGACATTCATCTTCAATCAGTCTCAGCTTTATGGAATTCAAGACCTACACCCTATACAAGGCTTTGGATTCCTGAACCAATCAAGATGATCAGGACAAGCCTTGACTACATCAGGATCACTTTCAAGTCTTCTCTTATTTGCTTGAGAAAAGAGAAGACAACTCAACTCTTTCTTTCCCCCCTCCTGTGTACAGGGTTCTTACTCCCTTCAAAAGTAATTCCTGGTTGTGAGGTCTCCTGTTCAAAAGACTTCAAGTGGTTTTCCGGCACCTGATCAAAAGCCAGAAGGGTTGCAATATCTCCCTAGAAATAGATATTTCTTGGTGGCAGTCACCTGATCAAAAACCTGAGAGTGATTCCTACTAGGGTGGTAGAAGAGTGGATGTACCCAGATTTGGGGAACCACTATTATTTCTTATGTTGTTTGGTTGCTCTTTCTCTTATTGTTCTTGCTACTTGTTTTGATATTTAGAATAGCTCTCTAGTTTTCTTTTATTTATTTAATTATGGTATCACCTATTTTTACTCTGATAGAATTGCATAAAATAGCCAAAAGTTTTAAACACTCTATTCACCCCCCCCCCTCTAGAGTAGATCTGAATAACTCTCTCCTTTCATGATTGTTGCACTACCTCCCCTTGCTCCCTACTCCGTTTCTATAGTCAGAGGTGTGGAAGACTCTGACAGCCATTCTGGAGGCTTTCAGGGCCCAACAGGTTCTGGCTCCATAGCCAAACCTGGGGGCCAATTGGTTGAGCATCTTCCGAGGACTTTCTCCCCCATCTTACTTAGGGATAGAGTCGGCTGTACGGACAGAGCTTTGGCTTGACATCATGTACGAGATGCTGACCGGGATACGATGCCCATGGGAGGAGAGGGTGCCTTTGGCAGTCACTTGTTTGGATTACTATACAAAGAGATGGTGGAAGACACTGCTGGACACGACATTTGATGAAAAGGAGGTTGCTGACATTACTTGGGAGAGTTCAGGGCCGCATTATTGGAGCACTTTGTTCCACAATTAGCAAGAGATGAGCTGGAAGATATGTTCCTGCAGTTGAGGCAGGGCAACAAGACGGTTGTGTAGTACCACCAGGAGTTCAATCATTTAGCCCTGTTTGCGGACTCCTATCAGCTGTATGTGGCAGGATACATCAAGAAGTTCTATAAGGGCCTGTGAGAGTATCTGAGAGAGGCTCTTTTGTTCGTATTCGATGGGCCTATACCTCGAATATTGGAGATGGAAAAGAGGATTGAGGCAGATTGGCACACGACTCGAGGCCAGAAGAGGCAAACTGAGGATCAGGGCCGGGGAGCCAAAAATGATCAGCGAAGGGGTCGCATTGCTGATGGGGGAGATGGGAGAAGGACAGAGCGCCAACCTCGTCAATGGGTGAGACAGGAGCTGAGGGAGATGGTGGTAATGGCTCCTCAACCTCTCTAAATGCGGGAGATACAAAGACCCGGGGTATGGCATTTCCCCTTCCCGAGTGCTATAACTATCATCAGGTAGGGCATATCCGGAGAAACTGCCCCATGAGGGGGAACCCCTACTAGCACCACAGGCTACCCCGCCTGCTCAGCAGTTTGGAGGTAAAGGACGCGGCGTAGGACGTGGATTCCAGGGCAGAGACCGCAGACAAGTATATAGAGCAAGTGTATTCCTTAGATCTGGCTCAACCTCGGAACCCGGAGCAAGTGATAACAGGTATGCCAGTAATTTTAAGTTCTTTTCTTTCCTAAAAGCTAGACTCATGGATATAGAATTGTTAGAATTAGGAAGGAAAACTATAACTAGACTTCTAAGATATTTAACTACCCCAGACATAGTCTTCATCGGCGGCAAGCCTGCTTATATGCTATTCGATACGGGTGCTTTGCACTCTTTCGTGTTGGAAGCCATTGTGGAAGGACTAGAAGGTGTGGAGCAATTCACAGGCTTGACCATAAGGGTGCGCCTACCCGACAGATTGGAGATATTCAACTCTGCCCACTACAACATGTAGTGCGGAGATTGCAGAATGGCATTAAAAGCACCAGCAATGATCCTAAGGATACTAGCCTTCGATCTGTTCCTGGGCATGACATGGTTGCATTGGAACCATGCCCAGATCGACTGCCTGTCAAAGAGGATCACCTTAAGGCATGGGGATTCCTATGTCATCATTGAAGGTATTAGATCTACCACCCATCTCTTGTTATCATCCATATAGGCAGTCAAGGCCCACCTACAGGGAGACGAGGTCTATCAAGTGCTTTTTGAGATGGCCGAGGCCAAGGAATCCATCCCTAGTATCCCGGTAGTACGATATTTTGCTGACGTGTTTCCAGAGAAGCTGTTAGGGCTACCCCCGTGTCGGGAGAAGGACTTCCAGATACAGCTTGTGTCGGGGGCTAAGCCAGCATTAAGAGCTCCTTACCTAATGGCCCCAAGGAGTTAGTGGAGTTTCGAAGCCAGCTGCAGGAGTTAGTGGAAGACGGATTTGTCCGGCCAAGCCCTTCACCATGGGGAGCTCCGGTGTTGTTCGTCAAGAAGAAGGATGGGATGCTCTGATTATGCATCGACTACAGGGCTCTGAATAGGCTGACGGTCCGGAACATGTATCCTTTACCGAGGATTGACGAGCTGTTTGACCAGTTGGAGGGAGCCCACTAGTTCTCAAATTTGGATCTGAGGTCAGGTTACTACCAGCTGCGCATTCAAGAGGAGGATATCCTGAAGACAACCTGCAGCAGTAGATATGGGTTGTATAAGTTTACTGTGATGCCCTTCAGGCTCACGAATACGCCATCGGCTTTCATGAGTCTGATGAACCGTGTGTTCGAGTTGTACCTGGATCGGTTTGTCATAGTATTCATAGATGACATCCTCATCTATTCAAGGATGAAGGAGGAGCATACACAACATCTGGCCTTGACTCTGGAGAAGCTCAGGGAGCACCAGTTATATGCAAAGTTCAGTAAGTGCGAGAGTTTTGGATGATAGAGGTGGCCTTTTTAGGCCATATTATCAGTGGAGTGGGACTGGAAGTGGACCCGCAAAGATTCAGGCAGTGCGAGACTGGCCTAAGTTGAAGACAATCACGGATGTCCAAAGTTTACTGGGATTGAAAGGATACTACCCAAAGTTTGTGCAGGGATTTTCTTAGATAGCCCTCCCACTCACTTATTTGACGAAGAAGGACACTCCATTTGTTTGGACACCGCGGTGTGAGGCGACCTTCCAGGAGTTTAAGAGCCGGCTTACGTTGGCCCCTATCCTCGCCCTTCCATCTAGGAAGGAGGGCTTCCATGTGTATGCTAATGCGTCTTTTCAGGGGATGGGTGTTGTACTGATGCAACATGGTCATGTGATAGCATACGCCACACGAAAGCTGAAGAAGCATGAGCAGAACTACCCTGTTCATGACTTGGAGATGGGAGCAGTAGTATTCGCTGACCCGGGTTCGATCCCCAACCACGGTACCAAAAAATTTATGCTTTCAAAAGTAACTTGATGCGGATTCATTCTACACTCTAGTATAAACTATGTTGATGGGCATAAGCTAGATTGATTTAACTTTCAGGCAAGTGCACCTATCAATCATAGTATAGGAGAAATCTACATCTCGTGTCGTATTCCACAATGTCTTTTCAAATTCTCGTACTCACCCTCACTCTATTATCGTACCTATAATTAAAATTGATTTTTAACCTATATTAACCTAACTATGACTACTTGGATAAAGAAACATTAGAGGATTAAAGATGATAAAAAGCCGAAAGTCTAATAGCATTCACATGAAAATAATCGCTCATTAATTCAATTCTACGTAATCATGTAATAATAAGATTATCAAATTCGTTGTATTGTAAGGGTTAAACATTTATCAAATTCTCTCTCGAGTAACTCAAAATCTAAACCTAAGTTGAGTAAATTTTCTCTCGAGCAATTTACAACCCTCAAATTTGCATTAAAATAAAGTAACCTATCTAATACATACATTCATGAAATCCTATCTCAAAAATACCATGAATCAATTTATCTGTATCACAATTATCCAATCCACCGATGGCTCGCGAACATACTCTTATTTAGGTGGTTTGTTCGATAAGTCGACCGTCGCGGACTTGCTAAAAAGCGAGTTTTTAACAAAAGAAGGCAAGTGCACCTATCGCATATAGTACTCGATATTCGGGAGAATACCGAGGTCGTATTGTTCTCGGGGTCGGGTTGATTATTCCTACTCCTCCAGGAGGACTATTATTTTACTGAAAGTATGGTTTTTTTTGTTTAACTAAAGCGGAAAGAAAAGTAAGCTGAAAATCACTTAAATTATTCGATGACGGGTTAATACTCGACACCGAATCAGATTAAGACTAAAATAACTTTTAATAATTATTGAACTTAGTTTTCAAATTAATAAAAGACAACTTCGCCGTAGAGGTTCCATAAATATGAGCTCACTTATCTCTAGGAATATCGCTCACCTGAACATTAAGACAATTCGACCGAACGTTAGTCCGGTGAAGGATTCCCCTTAATGTCCGCTTTACGCTAAGAACCCCGCTATTCGGTGAAAAACCCAATCCGGTAGAACTACGCTTCTCCTCTCTCTAGGGTATGTACGCAATTCTATTTATCCAAGGGGGATCGGTCCATACACACGGCCTCTCGGCTAGCTAGCGTATGGATAACGGAAATAGAGCCCATACATCGATATGTGGTCCTACGTGTAGTTAACCCCGGAAAACCTTAAGTCCTAAAATTTAAGTGAAAATAAAGAACTTTAATTATTTCAAATCATTTTTTATGTCCCAATGCTCTTCGATGATGAGGCCTAATAACAATTAGCCACACATTGGAATGAGACAGCTTTATAATTTTGATGAGGCGCGAGTTCGAGACTAAACGCTAAAGGGTTATAAGAAGAAAACATAAACACACTACGTTAGAAAAATTGAATAGCTAACTAAAATGAGAACTCACTCACACTTCAAAACGTTAAATAAAATAAAATAAACGGCAAGTCCTACTCAAACGAGTAGGCGGGAAATTAGAACGGCATTTAACTAAAATGAATAGGCGGGAAATAAATGCATGTACAAGTCCTACTCAAACGAATAGGCGGGAAATTAAAGCGCCATTTAACTCAAACGAGTAGGCGGGAAATAAATGCGCGCACACACGCACTCTACATGAATTGAAAGAAAGCAATAAGATTTACCCCTACACACACACACTCTACATGATTGAAGAAAGCAATAAAATTATCTCCTACAAACACACACACACTCTACATGATTTAAAGAAAGCGATAAAATTAATCATGAAAATTTATCTCATACACTCACACACACTATATAAATTGAAGAAAGCATTAAAATTATTATCATATACTCACACACACAAATTAAAAATTGAAATGAAAGTTAGCTAAAAATTTAAACCACTACTTTTTCATACTTAGACTTTACCAAAATCACATAAAAAGAACAAATAAAAATTAAAAGAGCAAAAGTTTTTTCAAAACAAAGCAAAAATTCAAAGTTGTACAAAAATTAAAGTGATTACATTTTCATTCTTAAGAGTTCATGAAAGTGATTGAAAAGTTGAAATAAAATTTAAAAAAACAAAAAGGTTTTACAATCCTAAAAAAAAGCTAAGTAAAAAAAAAATAAAAACACTTTAAAACCTTTTTTTACAAATTCATAAGATTGAAATTTAAAACACTAAAAAAGGACATGGAGAAAAAGAGAAAAACTTGACATACAACATTTCATTTAGAAATAAAATCTATAACAAAACCTAACATGGAGGCAAATTAAAAACAAAAAAAATAAACAAGTTACACTCACTCACACACACACACACATTTCATAAAGAGAAATACTAAGAAATACAAAGGGATAAAAAGAAGAAGAAAGTGGGCGCACAATTTCATTCCAAAGTCATTTAAGAAGAGAAAAGCTAACATATTTTATTGATTAAAATGAACTATTACAAAGCTAATACAAACATAAAAAGAAAGGGGGAGAAATTTCACCTTACATGGCATGGAATCAACAAGCTGCCCACAAAATAAACTAAACTTTGGCTCAAAAAGTGAACCCTTAGACATTACAGAAAATTTTTATTTATAGACAATATTTTGGGAGTGACAAGGGCGTGTCGGGTCTTCGAACACGGGCGTGTCCTGCTCGGTATGATGGAGAAGTCAAAATTCGGTCAGCTGGTAATTTTCTGGAAACTTCGGGACAGGACACGTGTCCGACACGGGCGTGTCGGGTTGCGTGACATGGGCGTGTCAAAATTTGGGATACAGACGTGTCTTGCTTGGGTTGAAGAAGGATCAACGTCGAGTGTCGAGCTGAGGTCAACAACCGTCGAGGGTATGACACATGCGTGTTGGAATTTCTGATACGGGCGTGTCCTGCTCGGGATGAAGAAGGCTGAACATCTAGTGTCGAGGTGAGGTCAACGATCGTCGAGGGCGTGACACGGGCATGTCGAGTCTTCGGACACGGGCGTGTCAGGTCAATTTTTGACATTTTTCTAAAAATTTCAGAAATCAAAATTAAAGCTAAGTTAGGTAAATATTTACAAAAAAAAGCAAATTATTAAATAAAACAAACTAAAAAAGACAAAACTAAATTAAAATAACGTAATAAAAACACAGAAAAATGCGTATATTTACAACTTATCAAATACCTCCATACTTAAGCTTTTTCAATTCCATAGCAAAAGTTGGAGATGTACTTATAAGTAATAAAAAAAACTCTAAGTTTAGCTACCGTTTTAAATTAATTAAAAGAGAGATCTAAATAAACATATGAGGTATAAGAGTTAAGTCCTAAAATTATGTAGATGATTTAAATAGGGCAAAAGTTTTTGCCAAAAGAATTCTTGATGTGATCAAATAGAAAGCAATAATTATAATGGTTAGCTTAACAAAAATAGCTTCGAATTATATGAACTTTAGCTTATAGGATTTTTACGGGAAATAATGCAATTTACAAATTATGCTCTCAAAAAGATTTTTGAATTAATTCTAGAATCATAAAATTGGCTAAGGGGGTTAATGTTGGTTATTAAGAGGGCTTTGATTTAGAGGTGAGGTATATTTTTTCTCAAACCTCTAATATAAATTTTTGATTTTGATGTTTTAGGAAAACGAAATCTTATTTTCCTTAACATAATTTTTTTGAACAACTTCATATTAACCCAATGTATATGCGTAGGAGTAATGAATTTTATCCTCTTACTCCATGTCATATAATCTTTTTAAATATTGGATGTCTATGTTTACGGAATGAAATCTTATTCCCATTGACATAAGTTCTTTTAAGGATAAAAATTTTATCATGTCAAGTAAGTCATGATAAATAAGGGAGAAAAGAAAACTAGATTTTAAATTAAATTTTTTTTTTGACAGCAACCTTTATAAATTGTACGTTCCAATTTTTCAAAAAGCTAAAAGTAAGCATAATTGAATTCTATAGTCATTATTTTCTAACATAATACACATGCTCCTATCAATGAAAAATTAGAAGTAGTGCCTAAAACAAGTTCGCTATTTTTAACAAAGCATAATGAATTCTTTAAAACTTAACCCCGACTATTTAAATTTTTCAATCAATAATTTAACAAATGAATAGTGAACAAAAAATTAATAAAATTCACCTATAAATAAACTCAAAACAAATTTTGGATAGCAAGAAAATTAAGAATGGTATATTTGATTTATTTATTTTATAAAACTTTTTTTTTGATTTTTTAAGTTATTATCATTTTTTGTATTTTTGTAGTTATTTCTTTAATATATATACATACTAAAGAAATGAAAATGAAAAAATAATTTTTTTTAGATTTTTAAGTTTTGGCTTTATAGTTTTTTTATTTTTAAGATAATTTTCATTCTATTTACAAAAATTGGGAGAAAAAGAGAAGTTATTTACAAGAATGAGAGAGAAAAGGAAGGGGGAGAGAGAAGAGTATTTACAAAAAATATTTACAAAGTAAAAATAAATATTTTTGGAATTTTGTTTTTTAAAATTTTTTTTATTTACATGAATTAATTTCTAAAAAATATTTACAAAGTAAAATTAATATTTTTGGAATTTTTGTTTTTAAATTTTTTTTTTTGTTTTTTGTATTTATAGAAGTACGGGAAATAGAAGTGCAGAAAGTAAAAGTACAGAAAATGTGAAAACGCCCCCATACTTAGTTCCAACATTGTCCCCAATGTTGTAAGCTAAGTATGTGGAACAAGAGAAAAAAATAAATGCTATATGTACAAAAAAAGGAGGGAGGGTAGAAAACGTCCCTGATACGTGTTCGGGGAAGCCCATTTAGAAACCGTGCATTTATTAGAAAAAGTAGCAAACATAATAAATAAAGAGCGAAAAAGATAAGCGTGGGTTGCCTCACAGGTGCACTTTGTTTATAGTCGTGTAGCTTGACTATTTTGGAGGTTTATATGTCGAGGAGGGGGTTACATAATTTTTGATCACTAGGTCGCCCGCTATATATAACTTTAACCGATGACCGTTTACTTTAAACGAGCGTTTTTCCGGGTGGGAGACGAGTACGGTCCCATATAGAAAAACTTCTTCAACTATGAAGGGACCGGACCATCTAGATTTTAGTTTGCCTGGAAAAAGTTTAAGACGTGAAATATAAAGAAGGACAAGATTGCCCGGAGAAAAAAATTTTGGGGACTTGATTTTTCGATCGTGATATAACTTAGAATGCTCCTTATAGAACTTATTTCTCTCGTAAGCGTTCGCATGCCATTCATCGAGCTCATTTAGTTGCAGTTTTCTATTTTGAGCGGCTAAGTTGCGTCGAGGTTTATGAGTTTTAAAGCCCAAAGAACGCGATGTTCTAGTTCTACGGGTAAATGACACGCTTTGCCATAGACTATTTGAAACGGATGACAACGGGTTGTAGTTTTGTATGCCGTACAATACGCCCATAACGCGTCGTCGAGTTTAACGGACCAATCTTTCCTATTTAGAGAAACAGTTTTTTCTAATATACGCCTAATCACTTGATTTACTACCTCAACTTTGCCACTTGTTTGTGGGTGGTTGTGGGTGGTAGGGAGTGGAAAGTTTGTGCGTGACTCCGTATTTAGCTAACGTCTTAGCCATAGAGCGTTACAGCAATGCGTTCCCCTATCACTAACAATTATGCGATGTGTGTCGAAGCGAGTAAGTAGTTTTTTAAGAAATGTAACGACGACTCGCGCATCATTGGTGGGGAGAGCTTGCGCTTCCTCCCACCTCGATACGTAGTCGACCACCACTAAAATATACATATTTTTGAAAGATGGGGTTAGGTGCCAACAAAATCTATGCCCCATAAATTGAAGACTTCACATTATAAAAATAAATTTTGGTGCATCTCGTCACGACGAGGGATGTTACCTGACCGCTGACAGCTATCGCATGTGTGCACAAAATTGTGAGCGTCTTTGAAGAGAGTGGGCAAAAGTAGTACGCCGCTTCTAGCGCCTTCCGAGCGATCCGAATGGCTTGATAATGCCCACCGGCTGGACCCTCGTGGCAGTGCCTATGTATTTGCAAGCAATCCACACCTGCAACGCATCTTTGGACCGCTTGGTCCGTGAAGATATGAAAAAGAAATGGGTCCCCCAAAAGAAATTTTTCAAGTCAGAAAAGAATTTTTTCTTTTGTTGACCTGAAAACTCTTTTGGAAGCACCCGCGCGACTAAGTAATTTGAAAAATCTCCGAACCAAGTCGAAGGTGATGAAGAATTATGAATGGCTAAGAGGCATTCCTCGGAGAATCTATCATTTATTGCAGATTCGATGAGCGCTTCCGCACCGGATTATCTAAACGGGAGAGGTGGTCTGCAGCTAGATTTTCCGCGCCTTTCTTATCCAGATTTCCAAATCAAAATCTTGTAGGAGGAGAATCCATCGAAGAAGGCAGGGTTTACATCGTTTTTAGCTAATAAATATTTAAGGGCGAGTGATCGGTAAATACGATAACTTTAGATAACATTAAATACGAGCGAAACTTATCAAAAGCGAAAATGATGGCTAAGAGTTTCTTTTCCATCGTCGTGTAATTTATTTGTGAGGAAGTGAGGGTCTTGGTAGCGTAATAAATTGGATGAAAATGTTTTTCTATGTGTTGTCCAAGAACGGCACCTAAGGTAATATCACTAGCGTCGCACATAATCTAACGGTAGGGACCAATTAGGGGTAAAATTGGTGGGGTGATAATTTTTTTGTATTATTAAATAAAATGCATGATGATCGTCTAAAGATGAAACGGCTATTTAAGAGGTGAGTTAGCGGCTTTGTTATTTTTGAAAAGTCTTCATAAATCGTCGGTAAAATGCTGCATTTAACTCCTAATAAATTTTACGTTTGTTGGTTGCGGAAGTTTTTCTATGATTTCTACCTTGGCCTTATCTACCTCCATCCCCTTAATCGAAATCTTATGACCGAGGACCAAACCTCCTCGGACCATAAAGTTACATTTTTCCCAATTTAGAACAAGGCTTGTATCCTCGCACCGTTGGAGGACACGATCTAAATTTTGAAGGCAATCGGGAAAAGAGCATCTGAAAACAGAAAATTTATCCATAAAGACTTCCATAATGTCTTCTACTAGCTCGCCAAAGATCGCTAGCATACATCTTTGGAATTTAGCCGGCGCATTGCAGAGTCCAAATGGCATTCTTCGGTATGCGAAGGTGCCAAACAAGTAAGTAAAAGTTTTTTCTCTTGGTCATTAGGGGAAATAGGGATTTGGAAAACCCCCTAAACCATCAAGAAAATACAATTGATGAAGTTTTACAGTAAAATGACATTTTTAAGTTAATTTCTGACCCGGTTCAAGTAATTTTATTTTTCACCGTTGAAAACGATCCTCCTTGAGTTGATTTTCATTCAAGTGTAT